>CM019825.1:89360384-89375975 GCA_009763385.1 Coix lacryma-jobi var. lacryma-jobi | reverse complement strand
CTTAAGTATAAAACAGTGGCAACCAAAAACTCTAAAATAACTCACTTTGGGTTGCTTCACAAATCGCAACTCATAAGAAGTCTTCTTCAAGAAAGCACGGAGAAAAATGCGAATGGAAATATAGCATGCAGTGTTTATAGCCTCGGCCCAATATCGCCTAGGAGTCCTATGCTCATCGAGCATCGTCCTGGCCATCTCTACAAGGGTCCGATTTTTCCTCTCTATAACACCATTTTGTGGCGGTGTATAGGGGGAAGAAAACTGATGCTCTAAACCCAAAGAGTTACAAAACTTCTCAAAATCAGAGTTCTTAAACTCGGAACCATTATCACTATGAATAGCTCTCATCGAGTTCTTAGGGAACTCGTTTTGAAGACGCAAAATCAGATTGCGAGTAAAAGAGAAAGTCTCAGTTTTCTCAGCTAGAAAGAAAACCCATGAATATCTCAAGAAGTGGTCAACAACAACAAGCACATACCACTTCCCACCAACCGAGCTCACCCGAGCCAGACCTACAAGGTCCATGTGCAAAAGCTCTCCAAGGCGCTTGGTCATAACTTGATTCACAGGATGGTGGGGAGTAGCAACCATTTTCCCATGTCTACAAGAATGGCCAACAAGATCCTTCTCCATGTGTAACTTGGGCAATCCTCGGATTAAACCAAGTGAGCTAAGCCTTGCAAGCAAGTCAAAGATCAAGTGACCAAGTCTCCTATGCCACTTACAAAGATCAGAAGAGGATCCAGCCAAAAGACAGCGAGAAATACCAAAAGACTCCGAGAAATTCACACGAAAGACATTCCCAAAGGGCAAAATCAAACATACAAGATTGCCCCGAGGATCCAAAATACGACTGAGATTCGGCTTAAAACGAATCTCATAGTCATCCTCAAAAAGTTGCGAAACAGAAAGAAGGTTAAAATGCAAGTTCGAAACAAGAGCAACATCACGCAACACAAAGTGCTCATTAACTTGCACAGAACCACGGGATAGCACCTTACCTTTGCTATTGTCACCGAAGGTAATAAATTCCTTTCTGGTGACTGGACTAAGACTGGAGAACCACTTGGAGTTTCCGGTCATATGCCTTGAGCACCCAGAATCCACAAGCCAAATGTTCTCCAATCTACTTACCTACATCAATAAAAAGACATAGGGTGAGCATACAGTCCAACACTGGGGTGAGTAAAACGAGAAGAATACCAGTGTTTGTGACAGAACCGACCAATTTATAAGAGCACAAGTGTGAAACCTCTGCCGAAGCAGCTGAATTAGCACACTTGAGCCCATATAAACCCGGTAGTCCGTGAAATCCTGACTGATTTCAAACCTTTCAACATCTTAGCCAAGATTGCATGGTCAAGCAAATACAAATCATGTCCACGGAGCTTTGCAGCGGAAATAAAATTACAATAGAGTTCACAAATAATAATACAAGTGGAGTTCCACTTAATTTAGAAGAAACAACATAGCTTTGAGATGTGCAAATATAGCCAACCGTGATCCGGTAATTACCCACCAGGGGTATTACGGAAACATCCTTTAATTACTACTTATTAAGCAGACTAAGCAGTTCTACTTATGAATAAGTAACAGGATAACAAGGCAGTAATAACAATAATCAAGGAATGATAATGCAACAAATAGGATTCAATCAACTCCTATACTTAATGCATCACAATATAAAATACTCAAGTAATTTAATTATAAAAACTGGGAGACTTAGAATGCCCCGGGGCTTGCCTGGGAACCAACACTAGGTTAGTGTTTGTTAGGTGATACTCGCTTGGCGAGCATCTCCGCTGTAGCACTTGCTTAACTCTGCATCTTCGGGATAATCCACCAAACACTGTCTTCGGGTTTAGCCACATCATCACGTCCTTCACGATGTATCTACTGTTACCTAAATGAGATGTGCAATGCAAGCGTATGAATGCAAGGGAAACACTTACGAAGCAAACATATGGCGCACAACACAAGTATTACTAATTAGTTCAGCAGGTTACAATTATACTAAGGTGTTAAACAAGGTTCATTAGGCATGTAGAAAGGTTAAGTACAACAATCAATCAAGACTACATTACATAAATCACACAAATGGAACACATGTATGCTCATACAACTCCTATATTAGTTAAGCATGTCAACCATCATTGTTGGGGCGGCGCCCAGACCGCAGGCGCCTCCGACCCGCATTTTACCGAAAGATGATGATGCTCTCGTGCGGAAGGGAGCATTCGCGCGGAAGCATGCATTTCGGCCTGCGGACCAAGGGGAGGCGGAGCTTTCGTGCGAAAGGAAGCATTCGCGCGGAAGCAGGCATTCGCCTCCGGTCCGCACAACTGGAGTAGGGAGGCGGAGCTTTCGTGCGAAAGGAAGCATTCGCGCGGAAGCAGGCATTCGCCTCCGGTCCGCACAACTGGAGTAGGGAGGCGGAGCTTTCGTGCGAAAGGAAGCATTCGCGCGGAAGCAGGCATTCGCCTCCGGTCCGCACAACTGGAGTAGGGAGGCGGAGCTTTCGTGCGAAAGGAAGCATTCGCGCGGAAGCACGTGTTTCGGCTTGCGGACCAAGGGAAGGCGGAGCTTTCGTGCGAAAGGGAGCATTTTTTGATTTCGCTTGCCTTTGTTTGTTTATTTTATCTTCGCGCCAATTGCTCTAGAATGGCGTCTTCCAGCCGACGTCGGACCTAGAGCTCAACTAGCAAAAGTACCGATGCACCGGGTCGTCCCATCGCGGAGCCTGCGGGGAAGTGTCACGGATCGGGGGTTGCTCCACGAGTTCCAGAGCACAGCGGGAGCGTGTTCGAATGGATGGAGACTCGGTTTGTTTCGGTCCGACGGTTGTCTTTTTACCTTGGCGTATCGAGAATGACGGCTGCACGCTTGCAAACAATGGCTGAAGAAGGGCCTTTAATGAGGGATTTCATCTTGCAAATGTCGTTTGCCATGGAGACGAGGATGACGTGGGTTCCTTTTCCTGGGCCGAACGACGGCCGTTTGTCTTTCGCGACTACTTTGTAGCGGCCTTGATTTCCCCTAGAAGAATTCGTCGCGGATGTTTTGCTGGGGTTGAGATTACAACTTCAAACAGCTGACGCCCGCGATGCAGTAAATCGCCAGACTAAGTATTTTCGCGCAGCTAATGGAAGATTGTGGGCTGCCAACCCGCTGGGCGGATGTCTTCGTGCGGGTTAATGACATTACCGCCGCCGACGAAAGTAACGGGACCCGCTTCTCAGGAGCAAACTGCCCAGCGAGATTGGCTGCATCCATTTCGTTCCGCGGAAAAACACGTAGGACTGTCAATTTAGTTACATATCGGAAACAAGTGGCCGGACTGGAATCGCTTCTGGTTTCTACTTCGCGTGGCTCGGACGAAAACCGCCGCTATTGAGTTAAGTAAAGGAGAGAAGAAGCTCTCCACTTGTGTCTGTTTTGGAGGGGTGCCCGGAAGGCATTCTTCCGCCAGTTGTGGAGTGACCCGGAGGCCATCGCTGTGGGAGATGATTGCATTCGCGCTTACCGCACGTTTCAAATCAGCCGGGGATTGGTGGAAGAGTGGATAGCCATCGGGATGAATCCGCTCTGCATTGCCAAATCTTTTCGAAGGTTTCGTTGAAAGAGAAGGGTATTGGGGGCCCACGCTGCTGCCGGAGGAGGCCCGAGGATTACCATGATGACGGGCGAATATGTCAGGGACCATATCGAAACGGAGACCAGAAAGATTGTGGGCCGTTACTTACGCAAGGAGAGCGGAGTTTCAAACCGGCAATCTCGGCCGTAAATCGGGTCTGAACCGAAGGCTTTTCGTTGCCATGGGCATTGAATATGCCGAACAGACCGTTAGTTACGAAAGCAAAGAGAGGCCGAAAGGCTTGACAAGGTAAGGGAAAAGGGATGGTTCGCCGCGGCGGTCGGAGTTGGTGATTCTTCACGGCGAAAGGTCGCTGAACGGGGAGGGGGGACATTCGCATTGGGAGGGTTGATGTGCCAAACCAACCTTTGCTTGCAACGGGGGGGGCATTGGAGTCGGGCCCCCGACGTTTGATCCTTTCGATCAGTTCGAGGGTTGGTTAGTTTCTGCCTTTTCTAATTTTTGTTGCTTGGCCGTTGTTTTCGTTTTCCTTTATGAATTCTTTACTATTATTTTTATGGTAAAAAAGAGGGGTTTTTTTGACTGACTTGGACTGTCTTGGTTTTGCTGTTGTGTTTTGAAGAGCGCCAGTTTCGCTGATGAGGATGGCGCCGCCGAAACCGCAGGCGCGCTTTCGACATCGGATTTCGACGACGAGGGTGTGTCGGGTGGCTGCTTCCGACTTGCTAAACCTGGTTCGACGAAAAGGCCCTCGGGATTAGCGATCGGCGATGAAGAGGACCGGAAAGGCCTCGCGCTGAGCCCGCGGCTCGGAACCCGCCGAACTGCTCTCGCGTCTCCACCGAGGGGCTTGCCCACGCGAGAGGAGGGCCGGAGCGAGGGAGTTCGGCTCCTAGATGGATAGAGTTAAGTTTACACCTTTCGCCGAGACACATTCGTCTATACAGGAGAGATGAAGGTAAGGTTCTTGGCTACGGGCGATTTATTATCGACTGGGGAGTTGACCGTCGGATACAGGAACCTTGTTTTTTTTACACTGCATGAGCTGTCGGGCGAGGGACGACGAAAGCAAGAGAAGAGTCATTATCGGATTGCACGTTCTTTGGGGTGCAGCTTCCGAAGTCAGCTGCGTGTCGGAATAGACTTCCGCGCGGCGGAATCCTCACCGGCGCAAGAGATGATGCCAGCAAACTTGTTGGAGTTTTCACACAGGCTTTCGCGACGCGGAGGGCGAAAGGCCTGCTCAGGTCGACAGCGTAGTTGATGACGCTCTGTCGGTTTCCCCCACCTTTTTTAAAAATGCTAGCGTGAGGTTGCTCAGAGCTTTTTGCGCGTGATTGGTGTTCGCTTTCGCCCACGGGGTATGGGTTCTTTTGCGAGTGTACTGGACTTTCGACGTTGATTTAATGCTATTTCGCAGGCTGCCATTCTCGCCCGCAGCCGACACAATCAAAACGACCTTATGTTTGAAAAGATCGAGCGTTGAGAAAGGAGGGGATCTCGACATTTTGGCAAAGAGCTTTAAACCGACCTGGAGGAGGTTCAGGCGAAGGAAAGCCGAGGACGAGCGCGCCTCGAGGAGGCAAACCAAAAGGAGGTTGAAAAAAGCTGAGCCGCGAAGCAAGTAAGACCCAAGCGGGAAGCTTAGCAGGGCGAAATGCCGGCGGAAGACACGAGGCCATGGAAGACGTCTGCTGAAAGAAGAAGCTGTCATCGCCTCCGCGAAAAAGCCTTCGCAGCATTGGCGGCGAAACGGATGGTCCTGCGGAGCAAACTGCTAAACGGTTCTGTCCGCTGGCTTTGTCCGAAAATGGAAGTCACTTGAAAACACACATGGCTCTGGGCCGGGGACTACGCTGCCGTGTGACCGGTATCAAGGCGATCGCCAACGCAGGTCCGACGGCGGATGCTCCCACATCGCTGAACATTTCGGTTCAAGAGGGGGATGGATTATTGGCGACATCCGGAGGCGGCGAAAGCTCTGGGCCAAAAGATTTTTTGAAGAATTTTGGCTTGCGGGTGGGGGAACGACATTGTCCCTGATGCAGTCCGCCGGGGGCGGCGGAAAGGTATTGCTTCCTTTGGTTGGAGGTATCGCTTTTTATGCGGGCGGTTTGCCTTGTGTTTGAGTAGTAAAATTTCCTGGGCTATCGCTTTGGTGCAGACTTCCTGAGGAGAAAAACGCGCATCCGGCGTTTGTTTTCGGATATATCTCCGCAAAGCAGGCGCGCGGGGAAAAAACGAGCCGGGGACGAGGCGAGTACGCCCGGAGCCGAATGATTGGGCAGGGCACCCGAAAGCTCGGCCCGCTGCTGCTGCCCGCGACGCAAACGCCCACCAAGAGCCAAGTGGTAGACGAGTGACCTTCTTAGGGCCCGCTTTTACGTGGTTGGCAACTTGTTTGGACCTTGTGTAATGCTTGGATGGAACTTAAATTCGATCTTGGATCTTGAACAGGGCGCGGATGCGGGAACGCGGACGTTCTCGACATCTGCCCGTTAATGATTATCTGGCGGTATTGTGTGGTGGTGTTTGTGGAGGAGCTATGCTCTAGATTTCCGATGGCGTCCGCTTTTGGTTGACATGAGAAAAAAGTTTGCTAAAAAAACTTAGACGAGGAATAAGATTACGAGCTTTTATGAAAGCTTCGACCCGCGCGAACTTGAGTCGACGGCGAATGAGGGTGATGAGCTTCGCGCGCGCCACCAGCTTCGAGTGGGTGCCAATCGTACGTTGGAGCCCGAAGATGTTGTGCCTTGCCGGACGAAAGGCGCTATAGCATTTTACTTGGCGCGAAATGTGCGAGGCCTAATTGCAGGTGTACAAACCTTTATTTGAACCGGTTTGTATAATGAGGTGTCGCAGTGGTTCTACCTTTCGGTGTTAGCGTACTTGCGAATGTAGATTTTTTCTTATGTTGCTTGACGTTGAAGTTGATACGGTTCAGAAAGATTTAGGGGGCTGTTGTCGGTTTGTAGTTTGCGCGGCTCGCGCTTTTGGTGCGGCCTCTCGGCTGGGGTTTCGCACGAGGAAGCTTTAGTTGCAGACGCCTCGGCCGATAGCGATGACGGTCGGCCCCCTTACTTAGGTGAGGGGGCGGGGTAGCTTCGCGCGAGGTTGGTTTGATGCGAGCCCTCGAAAAAAACCGATAGGCAAAAGGAGCGCCCGACCCCACTTGTTAGGCGAGGGGGCGGTAGCATTCGCGCGAGGAGCTTTTCGGTGCGGAGCCCATCGGCCGCTAGCAAGAAGGCGCCCGCCCCACACACGTAGGCGAGAGGGGTGGTAGCATTCGCGCGAGGGCTTTCGGTGCGAGCCCTCGGCCGATAGCCAAAGGAGCGCCGCCCCCACTTACTTAGGAGAGGGGCGGGGCCCTGGGGGTGGGTGGGTAGCAATTCGCGCGAGGAGCTTTCGGTGCGAGCCCCTCGGGGGACCGATAAGAAAAGGAGCGCCCGCCCCCCTCACTTAGGCGAAGGGGCGGCAGTCGTAAGACAGTAGTAGATTTGCGCGAGGAGCTTGCGGGTGGGACCCCTCGGCCGATAGCAAAGAAAGCGCCCGCCCCCACACACTTCGGCGAGGGGCGGTAGGGGTAGCATTCGCGCGAGGGACTTCGGGGCGAGCCCCTCGGCCGATAGCAAAGGCGCGCCCGCCCCACTCACTTAGGCGAAGGGGACGGTAGCATTCGCGCGAGGGAGCTTTCGGGGTGCAGCCCCCGGCCGATAGCAAAGGAGCGCCGCCCCCCACTCACTTACGCGAGGGCGGTAGCATTCGCGCGGGGGGGAGCGTTCGGTGGCGAGCCCCTCGGCCGCGAGCAAAGCAGCGCCCGCCCCACACACTTATGCGAGGGGGGTGGGTAGGGTGGTAGCATTCGCGCGAGGGAGCTTCGGGGCGAGCCCCTCGGCCGAAGGCAAAGAGCGCCCGCCCCCACTGACTTAGGCGAGGGGCGGTTAGCATTTCGCGCGAGGAGCTTCGGTGCGAAGGCCCCTCGGCCGGATAGCAAAAGGAGGCGCCCGGCCTCACTCAAGTAGGCGAGGGGCGGTATCGCATTCGGCGAGGGAAGCTTTCGGTGCGAGCCCCTGGCCAATAGCAAAAGGAAGCGGCCCGCCCTCACTCACTAGGCGAGGGGCTAGGTGTGGTAGGTCGTATTCGCATGCGGGGAGCTTTCGGGGTGCGAGCCCATCAGGCCGATTAGCCAGGAGCGCCCGCCCCCAATCACTTAGGCGAGGGGGCAGGGGTGGGTAGGCATTCGCGGAGGGAGCTTTACGGTGCGAGCCCCTCGCGATAGCCAAAGAAGCGCCCGCCCCCACACACTTAGGCGAGGGGTGGGTGGTAGCATTCGCGCGAGGGAGCTTTCGGTGCGAGCCCTCGGACCGATAGCAAGAAGCGCCCGCCCCACACACTTAGGCGAGGGTGGTAGCATTCGCGCGACAAGGCGCTTGATAATTTCGGTTGACGAAAATGTCTTTATGAACGCAACTGGGGAGCATACAATCGACTAGGATTATGATATGCTCGTATTTGCTGTCAGCCGCATGCACGGCTTGGTTCATCTCCTATCTTTGGTTTGAGATGGGGGAGCCACTCGATAGTACTACCGCCTACAGTTACCGGATTGGTGCGATAGTGACCGATGCCAGAGACACACCATCATAAAAGGAAAGCGTAGCTCCTGAGGCTTCCACTCGCATTTCGGTAATGAGTGACTACCTGGAACTAACATTTTGAAGAGCCTCGGTAGTTGGGATGGGTGGGAGGCTTGCGCTTGTTGCCTATTTAACTGCCTGCCCATGGTACAGGACGGCTGCATTTACTCTCCTGGCTGTATTGTGATCACTTGGTAGGTGAAAGGTTAATGCAGCATTTACGTTTTAGGGTGTAAATGTTGCTAGCTGTCGTTTGTTTGCCCTACTAGGGCTGATGGGCTTGGTCTACGCTACCATCCTCCCCTTCGTGATGGGGGATGGTTTTGCATAGCCCGCAAGCTTTCGTTCAGCCCTCGTTTGTCGGGGGCTGGTTTGTTCGTGGCCCGCCAGACCTTCGTGCCGCCCTCGCATTTTGCCGGAGGGTCGTTTTTTTCATAGGCGCAGGCTTTCGTTCCGCCTCGCATTTGTCGGAGGGTCAGCTTTCATATAACCCGCAGGCTTTCGTTCAGCCCTCTCATTTTGTGGAGGGTCGGATTTCATATAGCCCACAGGCTTTCGTTACGCCCTCTCGTTTGCGGAGGTCGGATGTCACATAGCCGCAGGCTTCGTTCGCCCTCGCATTTTGTCGGAGGGTCGGTTTTTCATATAGCCGCAGGCTTTCGTTCCGCCCTCTGTTTTGTCGGAGGGCGGATTTCACATGGCCGCGGCTTTCGTTCCGCCCTCGCATTTTGGGGAGGGTCGGTTTGGTTTCATAGAGCCCGCAGGCTTGTCCGCCCTCTCGTTTTGTCGGAGGGTCGGTTTTCATATAGCCGCAGGCTTTCGAGATTGTCGTTGGATGGAAGGGGTTCTATTTTGCCCTACCTCCTCGACATTCTTCTTTTTATACATGGTGTTGACGAAGTTTTCAACCTTATGCTTGGTTGATTTCGTCTTCGGACCGATCGCATGACATTTTTGGGGAATTAGGCTACTTTAGTAATGTAGCGGTTACATTCGGCTGCCTCGTTAAAAAACCTCGCACCCCGATGAAGGGCTTCCCCGGCGAGGAAAGAAGGAAAAAAAGAAAAGAGCACAGGACGTTTGATTACAAAAAATGGCGAAAGAGAGAGAGAAATTGCACCACAGTCGAAAAAAAAGAGATGAATTACGGGTTGAGAAACGGCGCAGATTGCTCGCGTTCCATGTGTGAGCTGATACTTCGCCCTTGTCATTCATCAACTGGAATAACCGGGCGCTGCCATGTTGCCACGACGAAAGGGCCTTGCCACGCGAGTGCAGCTTGCCTTGCTTATCTGGCTGCCGAATGGTGACCATGTCACCAGGCTCTTGAATCCTTTCGGATTATCGTCTTGTCCTGTGATTTGCTTCGTTTCGGCGTGGTACTTTTCGAGGTTGTTTGCAGCCTGCAGTCTTACTCTTCGACGGTGCGAGCTCGACGTGGTCTTTGCTCTTCAGTAGTTGGGGTCATTTCGGTTCGGAAGGAACACCAGCTTTACTTCTTCTGGGGTACTGCCTTCCTCGCGTGAAAGTAGCCTGAATGGTGTGAAGCCGGTAGCTCTGGACCGTGAAATGTTGTGTCCCCATACAGCTGCTGTTAGGGTGTTGGCCCCATTGCCTTCGGCGAGTCGTACAGTGTTTTCGAAATTGCCGAAAAGATTAAGCCATTCGCTCTTTCGACAGCCCCGTTGTCTTGCGGGTAATGTACAGAAGCGAAATTGAGCTTGATGCTGAGTTCATCACAAAAAATTCTGAATTCGAGCAATCGAACTGCTTCCCATTGTCACAGGCGATGAATGACGGAACACCGAAGCGACAGATTATCCTCTGCCAGACGAACTTAGTTAAAGAGGTGGAAGTTATGCTGGCAAGAGCCTTCGCTTCACCCATTTGGTGAAAAACTCAAGAGCTACCGCTGCGAAACGCAAGTTGCCCGGGGCTGCTGGTAGCGGACCGACTATGTCGAGCCCCACCTCTGCAATGGCCATGGTCGGCCACTATCGGCGTGGTCTCATTGCTGGGGCTTTCTGTTTTTGCGAAACATCTAGCAACCTTGCAACATTTGACCAGCTCTTTGGCATATGATGCAGTGGAAGGCCAGTAAAATCCTTGCTATGCTCTGTGCGCTATCTCAGTGAGGCACTCTATGCGCTCCGCACATTCCGGCATGCATTTCTTCAGAGCAGCTGAATGCCTTGAGCGCGGCTTATGCATTTTCAGAAGAGGTGCCGTTATTCCATTTTTGGAAACAAATGCTCTCCGATTGATTGCGTAACCTTTCGCCCTGCTGGCCATTCTCTCGGCATCCTTCCTAGACTGTGGCTCGAAGTTCCAGCTAAATAGGCGAATATCTGTGACCTCCAGTCATCACTGATGATAGCATGTACGAGTCTGGATGTCTTCCTCCTCTTTCACGGCTTTTGCCGAAAGGACCTGATAGAACACATCTGATGGCCGCGTTAGATTTGTGCTGCGGCTTTGGCCAGTCGTCTGCCTCGGAGTTTTCGGCCCTGGTGAGTGTCGCAGGGTGAAACCAGTGAAATATTTTTATTCTTCTGATTGCCGCCAGATATGGCTAGCTCTGGCTCTCTTGCGGTGAAGTCCTTTTCGGCAATGACCGACAACACATGGGAATCCGACTTGACTACGCATCTTATCGCTCCGATTGCTCGGAGTTTTCGTAAACCCAGCAATACGGCTTCATATCAGCGGTGTTGTGGTTGGGAGGAATTGCAGCCTTGCGGCAAATTTGACCTTTGGTCCTCTTGGAGGTTGTAAGGATTGCTGAGATTCCGCTCCCAGTCATGCCCCATGCGCCGTCGCAATACAGTCCAGACGGGCTCTTCGAATTCGAGTGTGGTGTCGAAAGCAGCAGGGGGTCCAAATCTGCTATGAAGTCGCCAATGCTGCGACTCTTGATTGCGGATCGATGTTGGAAATCTATCACTATATTCGTTTAGCTCTGCTGCCCATTTGCCAATTCGGCCGATAGCTTTCATTGTTGCGAAACATGGCTATTCAACGGCGATGAGCCGATAGGACTATTAGTGGTGAGACATGAAAGTAATGTTTCAGCTTTCAGGAGGCCATTAGCACTGTATAGCTATTCTCTCTAGCTCTGAGTAGTTCAGCTTGCGCGCCAGAAGGGCCTCAGAAAAAAAAAGATTGGGAACTGCGTCATCTTGTTTGTGCCTCCTTTTCTTCACCAGTACCGCGCTTACAGTGGCGTGAGACGCTGCGAGATACAACAAGAGCGTTGCTTCCGGCGATGGCTTGGACAGCGTGGTTAGCTTGGTCAAATAGTCCTTTAGCTGCTGAAAAGCTTGGTGCTGCTCTTCCCCCCAATCGAAAGGGTCGGAGCTACGCAGGGTTCGGAAGAAAGGCAGCCTCTTTCGGCGGACCTTGCGATGAATCTGTTCAGAGAAGCCAGTCTTCCTATCAACTTTTGCACTTGCTTTCGGTTTGAGGGGGTTGCATGTTGATGATTGCCGCTATCTTGTCGGGATTGGCTTCAATTCCTCTTGCCGATACCAGGCAACCGAGGAGCTTGCCTTTCTTGATGCCGAAAAATGCACTTATCGGGGTTTAGCTTTAAACCGTTCTTCCGGAGATTGCCGAAAAGTCTCGAGCAAATATGCCTGATGATTTCCTGTCTATCGCTCTTAACCACTATATCGTCAAAGTACGCCAACAAGTTTTTCTTTTGCTTTTGGCTTTCGAAACACTTGTCGGTCATTCGCGGAGAAGTAGGGCCTGCATTCCGCAGCCCTTCCGGCATTCGCTGGTAGCAGGATGTGCCGTAGGGGTGATGAAACTGGTTTTCTCCTCATCGTCGGGATGAAGCCAAACTGGTGATAGCCTGAAAAACAATCTAGCAAGCTCATTATTCACAACCAGAGCAATGTCGACAAGCTGTCGATACGAGGCAAAGGATACGGATCCTTCGGGCAGCATTTGTTGTCGGTGAAATCGACGCACATTCGCCCATTTTCCGTTTTCTTTTTCACCAAGACGACATTCGCCAGCCATCGGATACTGGGACCGGTCGGATTACTCCCGCGTCGAGTAATTTTGTACATTCGGCTTTCGCCGCGTTCTGCCCTTCGTTTGACAATTTTTTCTCAGTTTTTTGCTTTCTGGGCTTAGCGCGCGCGAGGTTCAAACTGTTGGGCGAGATCTCTGCTAACGCCTTGCAAGTCACTTGCTGACCAAGCGAAAATGTCGTCATTGCTCGCAAAGGAAGGATGCCAAAGCGTTCATTTCTCTCCGGCATGCTTGACCGAATGCAAGGTCTCTTTCGGGCCTAGAGGCCGCGAGCGAGTTCTTATGTTTTCTTCGGCTGCCCCAACCTTGTATTCCGACGTGTGACGATATCGTGCTCTTCGGTGGTTGTTGCATTTGTCTTTGTTTGCCACCTCATGATGAGGCTATAGCCTGGGGTTGGTTTTCCCTAATCCTTCTGGAAGCTTGCTGATCTCCATGTACGGCGATGATGCCGAAAGGGGATGGCATTCATGCATAGGTAGCTTTGCTGATGACAACGTTGAAATGTTGGTGAAACCTCTGCCGAAAAGGCAGTGTAAGGGTAGTCCATGTTTACATGTCGAATGTTAGTGTCTCGGTGCGGACTCTTACCCTTCGGCGAAGGACAGGGATCTGCTTTTTGCCGATAGCATCGATCTTTTTCCTCCGAAACTGTACAGTGAATTACCGGGGGTCCAAACTGCGTCTGTCGAATCCCATTGCCTCGAAAGCTTTTACGAAAAGGATGTCTGCTGAGCTTCGGTGTCAATCAGAATGTTGTGCAAAGTGAAGCCGGCCACGTTGGCTGTGGCGACGAAAGCGTCGTAATGCGGGTAGTCGCGAATTTTGAAGTCGGACTCGTCGAAACATATCGGCGTAGTGACCAAGCTGGCCTGTTTAGTGGAAGCTTGGTGATACTGTCTGGATCTTCGATGGTAGTCCCTTCTAGCTCTCTTGCTTTCGTGCTCTAGGTTAGATCGCCCGTGATGGCGAAAATGTGCCCTTTGACGGAAGGATGCTGTTGATTGCGCTAGCTTCATTTTCCATTCCTGCACCTGCTGGAAACCCGGCTGTTGCTTGCTGCCCCGAGGTTGGGTCTGAACCGGAAGCGCCGGTGGCGGCGTTGGCTGACGCTGATAAGGCATAGGTGACGAAACCGCCACCGAATGCGGCGGCAAAGACCGGAAGGTGACAGCCCTGATACGCCGGATTGTACCAATGCAAATTCTGGGGATGCATGTAAGCGGGGGATGCATAGGTGTGCTCGCGTAATTGCTGCATGCTGCCACCACAGCTGACAGGTCTTGCGAATTGTGGAAAACATGCTTGGAGCTTCGGCGGGGAGGCTGACGTTTGATCCTTATCTTTCAGCTCTTTCGCCTTTGGTTGTACTTGCAATCCGAGTGGTATGGCCGAAATTGCCGTCACAAATGACGCAATATGGTGGCCTGGGTCCTCTTTCGCGGCCTCTACCGTCTCGGCGCCCGCGTCCTGTCCTTCCGCCGCGTCCTCACGGAAAGGTTGGTCAAACCCTCTTTGGGGCTGGAAGTCAGCCATGTCAAGCCTCTCAGTGCCTGCCGCCGATTGTGCCGGTTCTTCCTGCAGGTTGTTGACTGAACGAAAAGGCCTCACAATTCTTTGAGTTCGGCCACGGGCGGCGGTGACTTGCTTTCGTCGCTTGCCTCTGCATCAGGCGGGCGGCTTGCGTCGCGAAAGTCGTCGTCGGACCTCGCGTACAGCATTCATTACGTCGAACAATTCCTTGACATCTTTCGGCGGTCCTGGACAGGTGAGCGGCGCAATGCCCAGTCCCCAAGCCTCGATGGCTGCTGCGATCACCGCGGCTTCGGCACATTTGGAGCTTGAGCTTTCAGTGGATGAAACGTTTGAGGTACTCCGAAGTGGGCTCGTCATCTTGCTGGGTGCAATTCATGAGGTCCCGCGTGGTCTTGACATCCGGTCGGAATCCTGGAAAGTGGCCAGCAGCTCGGCTTTCAGCTGTGCCCATGAATAGATGGACAGTGGCTTGAGAGTGGTGTACCAATCGTGGGCCACGTCTTCGACCGCCAAGATGAGAGATTTTGCTAGAGCCTGATTGTCCCCGCCTGCCGAAAAGACAGCTGTCTCATAGCTTGCCAAGAACTTGCGGGGTTCGCTTACCGTCGAAAGTCGGAATGCGAGGCTTGTAATTGAGTGGCCACGGATGAGCCTGCAAATCCCTCGAGAGTGGAGAGGTTTGTCGATGGCGCTGCCAAAAGCCGGTGGTTGCTCTCGCTTGGTATGAATACGTCTTCTTGTGTTGTCGGGTTGGGGTCCGCCCCGACTCTTCGCAGCTCCTGAATTTCCTTCTCGAGTTGCCTCCTGTGCGCCTCAGCTCGCCGAATGGCGTGGCGAGTCTGTCTTCTCTGCTTTCGCCGCCAGCCGCCTGTGCAGCTTCTCTCTTGCAACAACAGCCTTCGATTTCGTTTGCTGCTGTGCCAATGTCTTGATTGCTTGGGCGTGCCTTGTGATTTCGTCAGCATCATCATCCTCTTCGCCGAATTCGTCCTCGACAAGCCCTTCCGGTGTTCCTCTCTGCCGAAAGTACGCTGATCCTGGGGTTGACATTCTGGCTCGTCGATGTCCTGGCGGCGGCTGCGTTCTATCGACAGGGCGCCGCCGAAAGGTGGCGGTCTGCAACTGTGTTTGGTGGAACCTGGCTAGCTGGGACTGAAGCCGCAATGGTGCCGAAAACATCCTTCCTCGCGGCGATAGTCTCCAGATTGTCGACCGCTTTCGGCGCTTCCTTGGTGGCATGGTAAGCTCGGGCGAGCCTCGGTGGGCGCCAATGTTGTTTCACGGGACCGAGATCCTGAAACAGCGGGTCGTCGCACGAACGAAAGCTCAAAGCGAAAGCGGAAAACGAAACGCGTGTAGAAGGGAAAGTAGTAGAAGTGAACAGTGTTCTCCTCCCCCCTCCTTGGGAGGTTGGGAGCTTTTTATATTAATTAGATCAATTTGAAAGTACAAGATGCCCTCCATCCACTCTGCTACAATTACAATGATGCCCCTGCTCAACTAATCCATGGTTGTACGCCGCCTTTTCCGGCGCGAGGGATCATCGTAACTTCGCCATCTGGTGGGCCCAGCGTCCCCCGGCTCCTTTTTCCAGCCGGTGGGCCCGCTCCCTTTGACCCAGGCTTCCGTCGAGACTGCGAAAACATAAGAAAAACCAAAGTCATGAAAGACGAAAACTCTCACCGGAACGTGGGCTCCTTTCGCGCGAATGCTCATTTCACGAAAACTCCGTCCTACTCGGTCATGCGACCGAGGAGGCGAACACTGCTTCCGCTGCGA
>CM019825.1:89326397-89359884 GCA_009763385.1 Coix lacryma-jobi var. lacryma-jobi | reverse complement strand
ATAGGCGATGGCCTGTCTAGGGTCATATTTATAGGACCATGGCTTGCACACTGGAAATGAAGCGTCAGAGCGAGATTTTTTGCGATTTTATGGGCTGTTATTGGGCCAGGCCAGATTGTTGATAACTAGAAGAGGTAATGACCCTAGAATCGGGAAACCGATAAGATTTGGTTAAAGGTTGTTCAGTTTTGGCTGATTAGGGACTCATGTTACCGATTGGCACTAAGGGCAGAAAGCTGAAAATAGAGAAGTCTTTTAAAAATACTGTCTTGGTGTCGCCATGGATCGGAAATTAAGAGGAAACTGAAAACTTTGGATCTAAGGCAATCAATTGCAGCGGTTACTTGCAGGACGAGGATGATCACTGTGATTATCAGCAATAGCTCGATGTAATGTGCATCGCCGTCGAAGCAAAATAGAAGTCGGTGACTGCTGTACAAAATAGAGCACACATTTGATCTCGAAGGATCAATCGCAGATTGATTTCAAGAGGGCAACAGAGGAACTTCTTGTTTACAAAAGAGGGAACAAGTTACAGTGAAGAATCAGTTATTCCATTGTATCCTATTCCTGATCGGGAGATCAAAGTCGAAGGAATCAGCCAGATCTGTTCTAGCTTCTTTCATATCATCGACAGAGTGAGCCACCCTGTATTCTAGCCCTCGCTCGCAGACATCATAATTGCGGTAATTGGCGCCGGAGTGAATCCGTACCGCGTTGAAGGCAAGCGCTGCACCATATCTCATACCAGCTCTAGAGATGTCAGGGAGGGCTCGGTTGACCTCGTTCACCCACCTCAGGGCTGTCGTACCCGGTACATTAGCCGTGATGGCAAGGTCAGCAGCAGCTGGCTTCGAGAGAATGAAGCTTGGCCTCCAGAGCTAAAAGGAGGAAGAGTCGGTAAAAGCAGGGAGGAGAGTAAGAAACGATGAAAAGATGCTTACCGGTAGCCCGTTCCCGAGCGAAATCACGCTCTCGAGAGATTCGGGTAATCTCCCGATCCTTCCCCTCCAGATCAAATTGAAGATCTGCGATCTTCTGAGTCAGGTCCTCGGGGAGGTCATCACCGGTCCTCCTAATGGAAGTGATAAAGTAAGAATGACTGCTTCATTTTGAGACAAGAAGGAAAGGAAGAAAAGAGAAATCTCCTCTTGGAGGTGCTGGAAGCACCAAGCTCGGAGCTGTGTCGGCTCGCTGCGGAAGACATCCTCTAGATTGGAAAATGACAGAAGAGAAGAGGGTTTTCTGGTTTTGAGATTGAAGCAGGGGAGTTCAGAATGCACAAACCGAAACAGAGTGAAAGGGGACTTTAAAGAATCCCAAAGGCTGTGGATACATGGGTGTATGCTGAGTCTCGAGTGATGAGTGATTATCAACGGGTTTGATCGCATGTTCTTTGGCTTGTGTTGTGTAGGTGTCGAGCACGGAGACAGTGATCGAGGGCAAGGTGAAGGTCAAGTAGAGACGAGCCGTGCCGACGGACCGGGAGCGGTGAAGGGCGGACGTGAGGCTTGGACTGAGGGACCGGTGGCCTGAGAATCAGCTGTGGTGGCTGGCAGCCTGGGACAGCGACGAGCGAAGACTTGCGGGGCATGGTGTTGCTCGGGTCGAGGACCTGGGGACACGTGTCGGTGGACGGGGTGCACGGGCGGTGCATCCTCTCTACAGCTTCGGTTTGGTGGTAGAGCTAGAGAAAAACCATCGGGTGGATGGTTTCCAGGTTTGGGCCTCAAAACCTGGGTGCTGCGGGTTTGCTGAGTTTGGGCCACAAAACTCGGGCTGAGGACGGTTTCCAGGTTTGGGCCTCAAACCTGGGCGCTGGCGGGTCTCCTGGTTTTGGCCTCAAAACCAGGGGATGGACTTGGAGGCTGGTTTCCCGGTTTGGGCCTCAAAACCGGGGGTGGACGTGAAGGCCTGGTTTCCCGGTTTCGGCCACAAAATCGGGGGCGGAGTCCGTGAAGAGGACACAGAGCGGTGGCGGCACGTGGCGGCAATCGGTGAGGATGCGTCTTGGCAACGCTACCTGTTGTGCGGGCGTGGCCGTCGTATCACCACCTACCACGAGTTGGTCCAGAATAACCCTAGGGTTTAGCTGGTTCGCTCTGTAAGTAGTTAGTGGTAGAGTGGGAATTAGGAATAGTTAGAATTAAGATAAGTAGGGGGAGACACCCACCTCCCCAAACATCTCAGTCATTTGCTCTTTGCTTCTAAGGTTTCCTGCTCTCCCAATCCCCTGCTGTAGCTAGCTGAGATCCGCAGGGAACCATACCTCTGTGTACTGGAGCTTTTGAGGAAGTGAGGCCGTAACCTCACTGTTGTAGCGTGTGGTAGACACACGGTTGCAGATCGATGTGTTGATTCGCGTTTTGGTTCGTGTTCTTCGCGGGTTGCTTTTCTCCATGTTTTTCTCGTTGATCGATCTCCCTACTTGGTGTGTGTTTTGCAAATCTATTTGAACCAAGTTGTTCTAGATCGTGAGGCACTTCTTTCCACTGAAGGAATTTTCCTCTAACCTCACGAGCTAGTAGATCGGTCGATTTTTGTTTCGGGTCAAGTTTTTCTCCCTTCCCCCGAACTTCTTCGATTCACCGATTGGAGATAGGTTCGAGCCATGATCTCTTAGGGAGAGCTCACTATCCCTCTTGTGACTCCTCTCACCAAGTTTGATCCCTAGAGGATTCGTTTTGGGTGAGATCGAGTGAAATCGGTTGACCAACAGTGCTGTTGCGGGCTGACCGGACGCTGGGCACGGGTTGACCGGATGCTGACCTCGTGTGTCCGGTCGTTGAATGCTCAGCGCATTTTCTTCGTGACTTGACCGGACTCACCTTGTGCTCTGTGACCGGACTCAATGAAGCTACTGTTCATTCGCATTTCTGCTGCTGACCGGACACTCTGTTCACAACCGGACGCTCCTTGTCTATGAGTCCGGTCAGGAACAGTAAGGTTCCCGAGCGCAATTTTTGAGATCGGACGCGTCCGGTGTTCACTGACCGGACGTTGGCCAGAGTCCGGTCGAGTGTGTTTCGCGCAGTTTCGTCCACGGTTCGTTCATCTGTTGTCGGTTTTGATTTTCGGCTTTTGCGTTAAGTTTCTAGAGTCGTAAAGTGTCTCGCTGTGCTTCTTGGAAGCATCCACCCTATCTCTAGGGTCGTGGACACTTATGAGCTCTAGGGTTTGCTCTTGGGGTTGATTTTAGGGACAGTGGCGACAAGTTTTCGAAAGGAAAATTTGAAGGTCCCATTCACCCCCCCCCCCCCTCTGGTCGCTTTCTATTAGTTCTTTCGGTCCTTCAATTGGTATCGGAGCGGGTTAAGGATCTTCCACCTTAGCCGGTTCCAGATCCACAGAAGGCGACATGGATCGAGGCGTGGGCAAACCGCCGTTCTTTGATGGGACGAACTATGCGTATTGGAAGATATGCATGTCAGCCTATCTGCAGAGTATTGGTGCTTCCATTTGGGATATTTGCAACTCTGCTGATTACGTGGTCTTGGCTGCTCGTGTTACTCAGCGTCAGATCGATGAGCACGATGCCAATAGCCGAGCTCGTAATGCTCTTTTCTCTTGTTTGAGCATGTCCGAGTTTGACCGCGTTTCTCACCTCGCTACAGCTCGGGAGATTTGGGCTACCCTCATGCGTTTTCATGAGGGAACCTCTCAAGTCAAAACCCGTCTCTACGAGTCGTTCAAGCGAGATTATGACAACTTCCGACATATGCCTGGCGAGAGCATAGAAAGTTTATTCGCTCGCTTTCAGGTGATTGTCAACAGGATGAGGGCTAACAAGGAGCTGTTGCCTTTCGACGATCATGAGAGAGCTTTGAAGCTTTTGCATACTCTTGATCGGTCGGTGTGGGACTCCAAAGTTCAGGCGATCATCGAATCACCGAACTATGAGACCCTCACTTGCGACGAGCTCTTTAGTAAGCTCAAGTCCAGTGAGATTGACGCCATGGCGAGGGCTTCTTATGAAAATCCTTCTGGCCCGTCGATGGCTTTGGTTTCTGGCTCTTCTGCTCTGGAGGCTTTGCACTCTCTTCTCTTCTTTCTGTCACAAAGGAGCAGCTAGAGTTCATGGGGGATGACGAGCTGGCCTTGCTCACCAATCGGTTCTCGCGGTTCCACAACAACCGCATGAACCGTCACCACGGAGGAGGACGCTCGGGATGCTTCGAGTGCGGCGACCCCAACCACTTCATCGCCAATTGCCCAAACAAGAACAAGCAGACCTTCGGCAAGGCGGATCATGGGCACAAGTACGACTCCGGCAAGCGCAAGGAGAAGTACGTCCTCGCGAAGCACAAGCGGAAGGGCGGCTTCGACAAGGAGTACATCAAGACGAAGTACTTGGAGAAGGCCCAGGCTGAGCAGCGTGCTTTCTTTGCCACGCTCAGCGACATCAACGACTCGGATGATGACTCCGCTGGCTCAAGCGACGACGAGTCCGAGAAGAAGAAGAGGATCGAGGACAAGCTGAACACCTCTGCTTCTTCGCCGCCGACGACGGCTTCTGCATTATGGCCCTCGGCAAGGAGGTCGATGGCGAGCTGGAGGACACTCCTCGGAACGACGACGACGACGACGACACGTCCTAGGTATCTCAGACCCCCGATGAGCTTTCAACTGAGGTCGAGAAACTTACTGCCATGCTCCTTAGTCAGGATAAGTTGCTTAGGCGTGCTGCTAGAGAGCGCAAGGAGTTTAGGCAGAAGTGGGAGGACACGGTGAAGGAACTTGAATCTGTCAAGTCCACCGTAGTTGTTACCGAGGAGGAGGAGTGTGAGATGTGCACCACACACATGACTGACCTTCTCACTTTGAGAAGCAAGTATGCTGTGTTGGTAGGAGAGGTGGATGAGCTGAAGGCTAGATCCTCGCTGTTGGGTGCGTGCAAGTCCTGTGCGGGCTTGCAATCTGAGTTGGCAGAGAAGAATGCCAAGATTATGTCTCTTGAAGAGGCCAACTCAGGTAGCACATGTGTGGCTAGGTGTGTTCTTTGTGAGGGTTTGGAGATGGAGATCGCTAATGTGAAGCATGACAAGATGCGAACCGAGGAGGAAAACACATACCTTCGGACCATCTTGTCATGGGTGTCTAGCGGTGAGCCACAGCTCGGGATGATGGTCTCCCAATTCAAGCGAGCTGCTGGAGGTCCTGGTGTAGGTTTTGCTCCGGGTGTTGATGTTTCATCTTTCGGCAAGATTGGAGAGTCGAGTGGTCTTAACCCATGTGAGAAGCCCAACTCCACCACTACTCCCAAACTTACCAAGCTTCCACCCAAAGAGCCTCTCAAGCCTAACACCAAGGATGGGGTCTTTGTTGAGCCTCCGAGAGCTCCACCCAAGAAACAATCATGGGCTCCCAAACCAAACCACCTCAAGAACAAGCTGGACACCATGCCACCCATCCAGGAGGAGCTTATGCCACAGAATGGCAAAGTGATCCACACCCACAACCGTGAGTACCAACAACCCCCTTTGAGAGCAGTGAGGTACCACTGTGAGCACTGTGGGAGAGGTGGACATTTGAGTGAGTTTTGCTTTCGGCGCAAGAGAGAAGCGCGCCGTGCAAAGGAGATGAACAACACAGACATGTACCATCCTTTCCATGATGTACATGTGCCGAATGTTTAGAGGCATGCTGCTAGGCCTAGAGGTCCAAAACCTCAAGTTCCTAGGCCTAGGACGCGTAGAGAGCGTGCCCGGTGGGAGCCTGCGTTTGTGGGCTATGGACCCGGTGGCGGTGGCTTTGTAGTTGAGCGTTTTCCCCCACCGCGTTTTGAGTATCGCGATGGACGCTCTTCCCTTAGCGGACCACGTTTTCCTCAGCGTGGTGATCGTTCTTCCCGTATGCGTGCTAGGAATGGTTTTTCTGCTAACCGTTCTTTTGAGCAGCCAGCCCAACACTGGTATTCCCCTTACTTCACTAACCCCAGTGTTGGACCGTATGCTCACCCTATGTCTTTTTATTGATGTAGGTAAAACGATTGGAGAACATTTGGTTGGTGGATTCCGGTTGCTCGAGGCACATGACCGGAAACGCCAAGTGGTTCTCCAGTCTTAGTCCGGTCGCCGGAAAGGAGTTTATCACCTTCGGCGACAATAGCAAAGGTAGAGTGTTGTCTCGTGGGTCGGTGCGAGTTAATGAGCACTTTGTGTTGCGCGATGTTGCTCTTGTTTCTAACTTGCATTTTAATCTTCTTTCTGTTTCGTAACTCTTTGATGACGACTATGAGATTCGTTTTAAGCCGAATCTCAGTCGTATTTTGGATCCTCAGGGCAATCTTGTTTGTGGGATTTCGCCCTTTGGGAAAGTCTTTCGTGCGAATTTCTCAGAGTCGTTTGGAGTTTCTCGTTGTCTTTTGGCTGGACCTTCCTCCTCTGATCTTTGGAAGTGGCATAGGAGACTAGGACATTTGAGCTTCGACTTGCTTGCAAGACTTAGTTCACTTGGCCTAATCCGAGGATTGCCCAAGTTATCCATGGAGAAGGATCTTGTTTGCCATTCTTGTAGACATGGGAAGATGCTTGCCGCTCCCCACCATCCAGTGACTCAGGTCATGACTAAGCGCCCTGGAGAGCTTTTGCACATGGACCTTGTTGGTCCGGCTCGGGTGAGCTCGGTTGGGGGGAATTGGTATGTGCTTGTTGTTGTTGATGACTTTTCGAGATATTCTTGGGTCTTCTTTTTAGCTGAGAAAACTGAGACTTTCTCCTTTGCTCGCAATCTAATTTTGCGTCTTCAGAACGAGTTCCCTTTGAACTCGATGCGATCTATTAGAAGTGATAACGGTTCCGAATTCAAGAATTCGGATTTTGAGAAGCTTTGTAACTCTTTGGGTTTAGAGCATCAGTTTTCTTCCCCCTACACACCGCCTCAGAATGGTGTTGTAGAAAGGAAGAATCGGACCCTTGTAGAGATGGCCAGGACGATGCTCGATGAGCATAGGACTCCTAGGCGATATTGGGCCAAAGCCATGAGCACTGCATGCTACATTTCCAATCGCATTTTTCTCCGAGCCTTCTTGAAAAAGACCTCTTATGAGTTGCATTTTGGAAAACTGCCCAAGGTGAGTTATTTTAGAGTTTTCGGTTGCCACTGTTTTATATTGAAGAAAGGCAACCTGGACAAATTTGAGTCTCGTTCTTCTGACGGTGTATTTTTGGGTTATGGCACTCACACTAGAGCATATCGTGTACTTAACCTTGATACTAACCGAGTCATGGAGACATCCGATGTCACCTTCGATGAGACCATGGTTTGTCCTTCTTCTTGTTTTGAGCGTGCAGGTGATCATGAGGTTGTTGAGCCTCTTTTTGATGACAAGGACGAGGGTGCTGAAGATATGGATGATCCAGCACCCCCTCCACCTGCTGTGCCGCAAGGAGCGGCTTCTACTATGACTCACGGCCCCGACACTTCTTCTTCCTAGGGGTCGTGGGATCCGCCACCCCGAGCGGTACCTTTTGTACCCGGGGAGGCACCAGCTGCTGTTGAGGGGGAGATCACTTTTGCACGGGAGGCGCCACGACACATCCAGCGCCAACACCCCCCTCTGCAGATGATCGGCATCATTGATGAACGTGTCACTCGATCCAGGTCACAAATCTCTCACTTTGCTCATTCTGCTTTTGTCGCTGATTTTGAGCCCCGAGATGTTGGACACGCTTTGACGGATCCGGATTGGGTCAATGCCATGCATGAGGAGTTAGAGAACTTTGAGCGAAATCGGGTTTGGGTTTTAGTTCCACCTCCTCCAGACTATAAGCCTATTGGGACAAAATGGGTTTTCAAAAATAAGCAAGGAGAGGATGGCCACGTTGTTAGAAACAAGGCTAGGCTTGTAACGAAGGGCTATAGTCAGAAGGAGGGGATAGACTATGAGGAGACTTTTGCTCCTGTAGCTCGTTTGGAGGCTATTAGGATATACTTAGCTTTTGCAACATCCAAAGGTTTCAAACTTTTTCAAATGGATGTCAAAAGTGCCTTCTTAAACGGCTACATAGAAGAAGAAGTTTATGTTGAACAACCCCCCGGTTTTGAAAATCCCAAGTTTCCAAACCATGTTTTCAAACTCCACAAAGCTTTATATGGTTTGAAACAAGCCCCTAGAGCCTGGTATGATAGGTTGAAAACCTTTTTGCTTGCTAAGGGTTTTAAAATGGGATGTGTGGATAAAACGCTCTTTCTCCTCAAGCAAGGCAAAGACACTCTCTTGGTCCAGATTTACGTGGATGATATCATTTTTGGTGGAGTTTGCAGATACTATGAGCAGGGAGTTCGAGATGAGTATGATGGGCGAGCTAACTTTCTTTCTCGGATTGCAAATTAAGCAATCCCGAGAAGGGACGTTTGTGCACCAGGGCAAGTATACCAAGGACTTGCTTAAGAGGTTCGATATGGGTGTGGCCAAGCCTCTTCCAACACCCATGTCAACCACGACGGCCCTGGATGCGGACAAGGATGGAGAAGCTGTGGACCAGAAGGAGTACCGAAGCATGATCGGGTCGCTGCTCTACGTGACGGCGACACGCCCGGACATCCAGTTCGTGGTGTGTCTGTGTGCGCGCTTTCAGGCGTCGCCGCGCACTTCTCACCGTCAGGCGGTCAAGCGCATTTTCAGGTACCTTCATTTCACACCTAAGTTCGGGATTTGGTATTCAGCTTCCTCCACCCTCTCCCTTTGCGGTTATTCCGATGCCGATTTTGCTGGTTGTCGCATTGAGCGCAAGTCCACTTCTGGGACTTGTCAGTTTATTGGCTCCTCTCTTGTATCGTGGTCTTCTCGCAAGCAGTCTAGTGTCGCTAAGTCTACCACGGAGGCTGAGTATGTTGCTGCGGCTAGCTACTATTCCCAGTTGTTTTGGATGATGGCCACTTTGCGTGATTTTGGTCTGAGCTTTTCTCGCGTACCGTTGCTTTGTGACAGCACGAGTGCTATTAGCGTTGCTAAGAACCCCGTGCTTCACTCGAAGACCAAACACATTGATGTGCGCTTTCATTTTCTGTGAGACCATTATGAGAAGGGTGATATCGACCTTCACCATGTCGATACTCATCATCAGTTGGCTGATATTTTCACCAAGCCTTTGGACGAATCAACCTTTAATCGGTTGAGGGGTGAGCTTGGTGTGTGTTTCCCCTTTTAGATGGGGGAAACATTTTGGATCTTGTATCATAGACTGATTATTTTCTCGTTTGCCTTGTTTTTCTTTTGCATTTCAGCATACGCTTTTACATTCTGAGCTTCATGTATATAATCTTTAAAATGTAATTATGCTCTGCTTAGTGTGTTCCGATGCTATATGTTGATGCTAGTAGCTTATGCTCTTTCTGATCATTAATACATGTTGTGAGCTGAGCTATTTTTGAATGGTGAATCTGCTTAACAAACATAAAACTTGAAAATGTTCACCATTGAGATATGCAACTAGCATGTGTAGGATGTGTTGAATTCACTCGTGCTTTTCAAATATACTAGGTTGCTATGTATCTAGTGTTGAGTCATTCACTTGCTTGGTTTGTTCATATTCTGTTTAAAATCTGAACCAAGTTCAGTGAATTAGAAAGATCGAGATGGGATTGCTTGTCAACACATCACAGTTTCGAGACTGTTTCTCACTGCACTTTGAGTTAAACTTGAGCTGTGTAGTGTATGACCAAAACTGTTGCTTTAAGCTTCTGATTGCTTCTGCATAGGCTTAGCACAGTTGGAAAGTTAGGCAATGACAAGCTTTCAACCTCTCACAATTACATGCTTAAATTTGAACTTGTGTAATCTTAACCGCTGCAACTCCGATAAAATTTGGATACACAAGTCTATGTTTCATTCTATAGCATGATGATTGAACTTTGCTAGGGGTAGTTCAACTTGTATACATGTG
This sequence comes from Coix lacryma-jobi var. lacryma-jobi, assembly GCA_009763385.1. Classification (NCBI taxonomy): domain Eukaryota; kingdom Viridiplantae; phylum Streptophyta; class Magnoliopsida; order Poales; family Poaceae; genus Coix; species Coix lacryma-jobi. The sequence goes on along the minus strand of CM019825.1, from coordinate 89,349,997 downwards.
TAGCACTTGCTTGTTTTCCTGTCTATACATGTCTTGTGCTATTTTGATGGTGAATACTTTTTTGGCTAAAAACTGCTCACTTTGCTCATATGTTCATATTTCATATTTGGTGATCAGTTTGAGCCTTCACTAGCTTGTATGCTTTCCAGTGAGTCGTTGGAGCTTTACTGTTTAGAGCATCCTTGCATTTTCTTGATTATATTCCTGGAGCTGCTAACTTGCATTTTGACTCATATGCATTTCGGAAGGGGGAGAACTTCTCTTGTTTGGCACTTTTGATGGTGCATTTTCTAAGGGGGAGAAAATTGCTTTCGGTTCCTTTTGCTTGTTGGTGCATTTTCAACTAAGGGAGAGAATTTGGACAAATCATGCCTCCCATGTTCAACTAAGGGGAGAGGAATCGGTTGTGTGCACCATGCAAGGGGGAGTTTGCTCGTGATGAATTTTTGAAATTACCAATTGGTTTGGAGCGCTTTGCTAGTTGTGTTGAGTCCTTGCCTCTATCTTGAGGGACTAGCAGTTGCATCTTTGCTTCAGTTGGTATCGAGCCTTTCAGTTGATGTTGAGCTTTCTGCTAGTTGTGTTGAGCCTCTGTGCCTCTATCTTGAGGGACTAGCATTTTTCTTTGATTTTGCAATTGGTATTTGCTAGCGGTGTTGAGCCTATTCTACCTCTTCTTGAGGGCCAACTTTGCTTTGCTTGGTTGCGTCGAGCCGTTGCCCATGTCTTTGGGGACCAAGTTGTTTTGCTCTTTCCATTTGACCTTTTTCGGCTTTGCTATGCTTTTGGGTCATTTGGTCGAGTTCTCTCTTCTCCTTCTTCCTCCTTCTATTTCCATTATGATTTGTGTGTAGTTGACAATGCACTCATCAAGGGGGAGATTGCGGATACATGGGTGTATGCCGAGTCTCGAGTGATGAGTGATTGCCAACGGGTTTGATCGCATGTTCTTTGGCTTGTGTTGTGCAGGTCTCGAGCACGGAGACAGTGATCGAGGGCAAGGTGAAGGTCAAGTAGAGACGAGCCGTGCCGACGGACCGGGAGCGGTGAAGGGCGGACGTGAGGCTTGGACTGAGGGACCGGTGGCCTGAGGATCAGCTGTGGTGGCTGGCAGCCTGCGACAGCGACGAGCGAAGACTTGCGGGGCATGGTGTTGCTCGGGTCGAGGACCTGGGGACACATGTTGGTGGACGGGGTGCACGGGCGGTGCATCCCCTCTACAGCTTCGGTTTGGTGGTAGAGCCAGAGAAAAACCATCGGGTGGACGGTTTCCAGGTTTGGGCCTCAAAACCTGGGTGCTGCGGGTTTGCCGAGTTTGGGCCACAAAACTCGGGCTGAGGACGGTTTCTAGGTTTGGGCCTCAAAACCTGGGCGCTGGCGGGTCTCCTGGTTTCGGCCTCAAAACCAGGGGATGGACTTGGAGGCTGGTTTCCCGGTTTGGGCCTCAAAACCGGGGGTGGACGTGAAGGCCTGGTTTCCCGGTTTCGGCCACAAAACCGGGGGCGGAGTCCGTGAAGAGGACGCAGAGCGGTGGCGGCACGTGGCGGCAATCAGTGAGGTTGCGTCGAGGCAACGCTACCTGTTGTGCGGGCGTGGCCGTCGGATCACCACCTACCACGAGTTGGTCCAGAATAACCCTAGGGTTTAGCTGGTTCGCTTTGTAAGTAGTTAGGGGTAGAGTGGGAATTAGGAATAGTTAGAATTAGGATAAGTAGGGGGAGACACCCACCTCCCCAAACATCTCAGTCATTTGCTCTTTGCTTCTAGGGTTTCCTACTCTCCCAATCCCCTGTTGTAGCTAGCTGAGATCCGCAGAGAACGATACCTCTGTGTACTGGAGATTTTGAGGAAGTGAGGCTGTAACCTCACTGTTGTTGCGTGTGGTAGCCACACGGTTGCAGATCGATGTGTTGATTCGCGTTTTGGTTCGTGTTCTTCGCGAGTTGCTTTTCTCCACGTTTTTCCCATTGATCGATCTCCCTACTTGGTGTGTGTTTTGCAAATCCATTTGAACCAAGTTTTTCTAGATCGTGAGGCACTTCTTTCCACCGAAGGAATTCTCCTCTAACCTCATGAGCTAGTAGATCGGTCGATTTTTGTTTCGGGTCAAGTTTTTCTCCCTTCCCCCGAATTTCTTCGATTCACTGATTTGGAGATAGGTTCGAGCCATGATCTCTTAGGGAGAGCTCACTATCCCCCTTGTGACTCCTCTCACCAAGTTTGATCCCTAGAGGATTCGTTTTGGGTGAGATCGAGTGAAATCGGTTGACAAACAGTGCTGTTGCGGGCTGATCGGACGCTGGGCACGAGTTGACCGGACGCTGACCTCGTGCGTCCGTTCGTTGAATGCTCAGCGCATTTTCTTCGTGACTTGACCGGACTCACCTTGTGCTCTGTGACCGGACTCAACGAAGCTACTGTTCATTCGCATTTCTGCTGCTGACCGGACGCTCTGTTCACGACCAGACGCTCCTTGTCTGTGAGTCCGGTTAGGAACAGTAAGGTTCCCGAGCGGAATTTTTGAGACCGGACGCGTCCGGTGCTCACTGACCGGACGCTGGCCAGAGTCCGGTCGAGTGCGTTTCACGTAGTTTCGTCCACGGTTCGTTCATCTATTGTCGGTTTTGATTTCTAGCTTTTGCGTTAAGTTTCTAGAGTCGTAAAGTGTCTCGCTGTGCTTCTTGGAAGCATCCACCCTATCTCTAGGGTCGTGGACACTTACGAGCTCTAGGGTTTGCTCTTGGGGTTGATTTTAGGGACAGTGGCGACAAGTTTTCGAAAGGAAAATTTGAAGCTCCCATTCACCCCCCCCCCCCTCTGGTCGCTTTCTGTTAGCTCTTTCGGTCCTTCAAAGGCGCATCAGGAGATGAATCGGCAGGTACGGCAATTATGGCGAGTGAAGGTGGATGCTTCCGGAGGTTCCACGTCAGTATACAAGGAGAAAGGAATTTTGGAATAAACATTTGTCCCAAAATTAGGGGGCCTGTGTTAACACCAGATTTTTGCACGCACGAGGATATAACAAGTGGGCCCAGCCAGTAGAGAAGAAAGGATTCGGCAAGCAATCAGGTGACTATTTGGTCCTCAGGGTTTCGGTGAATGCCTGTGCGGTCGGCTATTCTACAAGGCGGTGGCTCCATTCGGGAGATGGATGTTGCAAGCAATGCCGGCTTGCACGAGAAGACGCATGACAATGAAGGACGCCGAAAAGATTAGGAATAAGATTTGTATCTTTCCATACTTTATTGCATAAATCGTAATCGTCTTGGACTCATATTTCGTACAGGGTATAAATATAAGCCCTCGACCATTGTAAAATTGTTCACAACCATATTAATACAAACCGGCCCCGTGCCACCTTCGAGTCCTTAGTCGTGTCGTCGAGTTCTTCGAGAGGAATCATCGATCTGTCGACCTCCGTAAGTCCTGGCAACCTTGTTATCATGTCTAGTATCATGCGGTGGATTTAGATATGATGCAAGTAGTCTCGTTCGTTAAGCTTAGTATCGTGCGGCGGATTTAAGCTTATGACAGGAGGTTTTTGCTTGTGCCTTTCGTGCGGCGGATGAAGTCATGAGTAAAAATAGTTATCAACTCTATTAGATTTGGCAGATCTAATAGATTCATTAAGTTATCATGTGTTATGTGTTTTATTATTTAATTCTTGTAACACTCTTTTGCCCAATCTAGATTGATCTTTGTTCGGCCTTGTTTCACAAGCTCGCTTGTGTTTTGTTAATCATAAGATCATGACGGTCGGATCAACTTTCAATCTAGATTGTCACATGTTGTGGGTTCATACATGTCAATCACGGTTAGGCTTTGATGGAACTGGGTATCGTGCGGCAGATATAGGTTTTAGATTGGTTTGATCATGCTTGTTTGTATGTTCCTTCTTCATGGATCCCAACTCGGCTAGTTTGCCGATCTTGGTTAAGCTTACCTGAGTAATGAGTATATATAGATCTGTTCAGATATATGCATGCTTTTAGCTTCTTATAATTAGATTGTATCATGCGGTGGATTAATCTAATTATAAGGAGTGGCTTAGATTTGTAGCAAGTGGTATCATGCGGTGGATTAGCTTCACTCAAGTTTACGCTTGACGGGTTTATGAAGACTAGACGTGCGGCAGACTAGTTGGATTAGCCTATGCATGTTTTGTTTGAATAGATTTATATTTACAAGTTACATGTTTCTTTTATTACATCTGCGTTCGGCAATCAACATGTTTACATGCTTTCTTTTATACTTGCCGAATGACTTTATAAACTTGTTTTGACAGACAGCTTCTATAGCTATGTGTCGTCGTGATTGGCTTTCAAGGCCGTACATATGGAACTGTCTGGTCTCACCCGACATGTTCTAGAGGTATTCTCACGTTTTTATCCCTTGTTGGTTTTCAGGTCAAACTGACTGGCACGTCTCCGGGTTCAACATACTCCGGGCACCCGATTGAAGCTAGCTTTTCGACTTGCTGTGTGTGAGGCGCGGCGGACCAGATTTTGCGTCAACAATGCCATTTCATGGTCCAGGAAGGCATCATCCCCGGGCATCTAGTGTCCGAGAGGGGGTTCGAGGTAGACAAAGCAAAAATCAAAGTAATTAAACAACTACCTCCCCTAGTGAATGTAAAAGGAGTCCGCAGCTTTCTAGGTCATGCAGGGTTTTACAAGCGATTCATAAAGATTTCTCCCATATCGCTAGACCCCTCACAAACCTTCTCGCTAAGGATGCCCCCTTTGAGTTCATAGATGAGTGTCTTACTGCCTTTCATACCCTCAAGAAGGCACTCATCTCAACACCAATCATCCAACCTCCCGATTAGACGCTGCCATTTGAGATCATGTGTGATGCTAGTGACTATGCTGTTGGTGCAGTTCTTGGCCAAACCAAAGATAAGAAGCATCATGCGATCGCTTACGCCAGCAAGACACTGACGGGAGCCCAACTGAACTATGCCACCACCGAAAAAGAGCTCCTTGTTGTTGTCTTTGCTATAGACAAGTTTATGTCTTACTTAGTAGGAGCTCAAATCATCATTTATACTGATCATGCTGCATTAAAATATCTGCTCACTAAGAAAGACGCGAAACCTCGTCTAATAAGATGGATTCTGCTGCTACAAGAATTTGATTTAGAGATTAAAGATAAAAAGGGTGTAGAAAATACAGTAGCAGATCATCTTTCGTGTATACAAGTCACTAACATGTAGGAACCACCCATCAATGACCTCTACGCGATGACATGCTGCTAAATGTGACGGACACCACCCCATGGTATATGAACATTGTAAACTTCATGGTTGCAGGATATGTACCACCAGGGGAGGACAAGAGAAAACTCCAAATGGAAAGCCGTCGTCACCGTTGGGATGACCCATACCTATATCGGGTATGCTCTGATGGGCTACTGAGGAGATGCGTGCCCATAGCTGAAGGGATGCAAATTATCGAGAGGTGCCATGCTGGACAATACGGAGGTCACTACGGAGTCTTCCGCACCCAAGCTAAAATCTGGCAGTGCGGATTCTTTTGGCCAACGATGTATGAAGACACTAAAGAATTCATCAGAAGATGCAGAAAGTGTCAGTTCCAAGGCAGCATCACAGCTCGCAACGCCATGCCCCTACACTACAACCTTCAGATAGAAATATTTGATGTGTTGGGCATAGACTTTATGGGACCATTCCCAAAGTCGCAAGACTGCGAGTACATCCTGGTGGCTATGGACTACGTGTCCAAATGGGTGGAAGCTTTGCCATGTCGGACAGCAGACTCCAAACATGCTCGGAAGATGTTCCATGAGATAATCTTTCCACGCTTTGGAGTACCCCGCATGGTGATCAGCGATGGGGGATCACACTTCATCGACAGGAAGTTCTGAGTTTTTCTCAGAGAACTCGGGACTAACCATAATATCGCTACCCCCTACCATTCACAAAACAAGCAGACAAGTAGAAACCTCCAACAAACAAATCAAGAGCATCCTACATAAGACAGTCAACGATATGGGGAAAGGGTGGAAAAGCAAGCTACCTGATGCTGTTTCGGCATACAGGACAGCTTATAAAACCCCCATCGACATGTCACCGTTCCAGTTGATCTACGGAAAAAGTTGCCATTTACCAGTTGAGCTTGAACACCGAGCTCACTGGGCCATCAAGACCTGGAACATGAATATCATGCTAGCCGGGGCTAACTGACAAAGACAAATAGTCGAGCTAGAAGAGTGGAGAGAGAAGGCTTACCACAGTGCCAAGCTATATAAGGAAAGAACAAAAAGATGGCACGACAACCGAATCATGCCCAAGGAATTCAAGCAAGGAGATAAGGTACTACTCTTTAATTCCAGGGTCAAGTTATTCGGTGAAGGAAAACTGCGTACCAAATGGAAGGGCCCATATACCATCGTCAACACGTCACCTCACGAGGCGATCACCATACGGGACGACGACGACAACATCTTCAAGGTAAATGGCCAACGTCTAAAAGTTTTCTTTGAGCCTTCTCACAAAAACTTAGAAATAGACAGAATAGATTTAATTTCTTTTGACAACTTTACCCCTAACTAAAAATTACAAAGCTACATGAATTAATTTGCTAACACATTTTATTAATTCAATTTGTACAATATTCTTTTTCTTTTGCCTCAAGCAAGATGATCATGTGTAGTTTACCATTTTGCCCTCACTCAATCTTCATGATCCTTGCACATCTTGATTTGCTCACATGTATCCATGTCTTTAAAACTATTGATCTTGTGATCCATGCAAATCATATATATTTTATCATATTCATAATGTGAAGAATCACAGGATTTGCACGATAAGCACTGAATCGAAACTCAATACCATAATATCCTGATTGAGAATCAACAGAAGAAGCAAGCAGGAGAAAATGGGGCGGGGAGGAACCCCTGGGGGTGCGCCCGCACCGCCAGGACGCCCCCTCGCTGTCCCCCTTCTCCAGTGTTGCTTCCTTCTGGTGCTGATTCCAGTTACCTTGGTGGTCATGTCGGTTTCGTGCACATCCAAACCAGAGATGTCTTCTTCTCCTGTATAAGCACACCCATGGCCTCTCTTCTCTTCACAAGCTCTCAAGCTCTCCCTCTCTTCCTCTAAAACATTGGTCTTTCCACAAAGTTTAGGTAGCAATGGAGCACGCACTTGCGCTTTACACCGCCTCCACGTCCGGTGTGCACGAAACACCACTTCCTGTGTCAGAAGCTCTGTCTGTGGCACCGCTCGCCGCATTGCCACCATCCCGAAGTGGTGTGAGCCGGGGGCCCCTCTTGACCTCCACGATCTTCTCGACGGCGCCACCGGGTACTGCAAGGAGGACGGCAACACCACCAACCGCTGTAAGAAAGGAGACGGTGGTGCCCGCACGCCGTCCCAACGTCGGCCTCAAGCGGAAGGCCCGGCGACTAGCGATGCTCGGCGCGTTGATGTACCGCCATATGGCTATGTAGCGAGTAGTCTGCTAGGATCCGACTCCACAGCTCGTCTTTCCCCTACCTACACCATTTACGGGTACAAGAAACCTGGCGGTGGGTATGGGAAAGGCCTCATGCGCAGGCAACTGCCGCTCCCTAGCGAGTCCGTGGAGCAGCCCGCGCGAAAACCCGCTAGCACTAACACAGCTGGGTCCTCCTCTCAACCCTTGCGCATAAAGCGTAATTTCAGGGTCGTTAGAGGACAACCCAAGGGTTTCTTTAGCTATAGCGACATAGAAACTCCACCTACGGGCCCAACCATCACTTCGCTCACAACGTCCCTACGGTCCCTCAGAAAGACCGTAGCCGACCTGCGCGGAGAGCAGGCAAGCACACTGCTCACCATTGCCGAGCTCAGAAGAGAGCTCAAAGTTGTTAAACTCGATCTCAACAACCGAATTAACAAAGTTGCCCGCGCTATCGTTGTGGAGAATCCGCCACCTCCCTTTGCTTAGTAAATCACCCTCCACACCGAAATAAACTAGGCACATGTTCTTTAGTTCATTTCCCTTTTGAAATTTCAATTCTTATCATGTATTGTGCCTAGAATTATCAATAAAGTTCAAGTGGTTTGTTCCCCATTATTTTTATCTTGTGCAAATTTTGTCCACTTGCTTTTGTATATGTTGTCTCAAAAATAAAAAGATAGGTACAAAAGCAAGTGTGGGGGGGGGAGGTATTCCCCGATTCATCACGCAGGTATGATTGCACTTCAAATACAATTTTTTCATACCTATCAGCTCCCTCAAAATGAAAATAAAAATGATCTATCTTTAAGACTACTTCTTCCCAAATTTACAAACCCATGAAAACATTCAAATATTCATTCGAAAGAAAATCTGTTCACTTGTTATTCGGGAAAATACTTGCAAATTGTGAACAACCTGTATAGGGACCTCAGTTTACCTAAGTAATTGGAATATGAGATACAGTAGGATGACTTGACACTTGCCATCTCTTGCAGAAAGATAATTGGGATTTACATTTTCAAATATTTTATAAAAAGCATGTTCCTCTATGATACAATATCCTACCAAAGCCATATGAAGTATTTTCAATCTTAACCAACATTCATATGCTACTTGTTATCATTTTGAGCTTAGTCAAATTGTTGTGACTTATGTGAGATTCTTGTCATACACCCATGATTTGACATTCACGTACACACCATCACATACATCGCTAAATCTTACACTAAGAGTTACGCAAAACATGTCAACCATCCACCACAAATAAAGCTCTATCCAGTCACACATCTCTCACAAAAATCCTCCAAAAAGAACTATGGGCTATGCAAAAAGAAATATCCATACCCGTGCGGTATGAGACAAATATATATATAAATAATAAATCCATGCCAAAAGGGCATGTTTGAAGGACCAAGAACGCTACTAGAAAGCGACCAGAGGGGGGTGAATGAGAGCCTAAAAATTTCTTTCGAAACTCTGGCCTCTGTCTCGACAAATCAACCCCCAAAAGCTTTGAGTGCAAACATGATGCCCACGACCCTTGGAAGAGGGTGGATGATACCTAGGATCACAGCGAGGCACCACCAAACAAGAGCAAGCAAAACACTGAAAACTCCAACTCAAGTTCACCCCCAAAAACCGACTTCCAAACGTAGATGGAAGACTACGTCAAGAAATCTCCAAATACCTATGCTAACAAGTAGCGGAGATATCTAGAGAGGTTCCTAGGTGAACTCTAGGAGCAAACGAGAAGTCCAAAAACCAAACTGAAAAGCCGGGAGAGCAAACGCACTAAAACACATGGTTCAGCCAAGTCCCGGACTGTCCGGGGTCCCGATCGCGGACTGTCTGCCCAACGGCGGACTGTCCGGGCTCTGGTGATGGACTGTCTGCCGGCCAAATGAGCAAAATAGCATTGTTGCTGAAAACCCTCTGCTCGGTCACGGACTGTACGCGCCTCAGTACGGCGGACTGTCCGCCGGTGTCCCGAGCCAAAGATGCCGAGGCGCCCAGCCACTGGTCTGGCTCAGCCCCGACACGCGGACTGTCCGCGCCTTGAGTGGCAGATTGTCCGCGACCACTCAGGGAAGGCAATTTCAATCGCCCTTCACCCAAATCTCCCCAAATTCGATCCAAATCAAAATCCCTTGATCCCAAACTTGAAGGAGATGATCACGAGGTAGTTGGAAGACTATCCCCAAGAAATCGTCCGCTCAAATCAACTCAAACTCCAGGAAATCAAAATGGAAGGTGTAGGAACAAAAAAGTTGCCACAAAACTTGAATCGACCCGATCTACTTGTTCGTGAGGGTGGAGATAAATTCCTTCAGTGGAAATGTTCTCCTCACATCAAAGAACAAGTTGATTCAAGTGGATTCGAAAAAGACGCGGCGAGGAGGGAGATCGAGTGACGGGAAAATCGTGAAGAAAAGAAGAACGCGAAGAACAAGTTCAAAACACGAATCACAATCACGATGGCCAACCGAAATTCGTCCCCACGAGGAGACAACGGGAATCCAGTCCTGTTTCTGCAAAATCCAAATACACATAGGTATGATTCACCGTCTTTGCGGATCTCAGTAGCTACAGCAGGGATTGGGAGAGCAGGAAACCCTAGAATGAAAATAGCAATGACTGAGATAGTCTGGAGGGAGGGGTTGCCTCTCCTAATATAGCCTAATACAATTATTCCCCTTCTACCCCTACTGCTAATGAGCGAGCAGGCTAACCCTAAGGTTATTCCTGACCATCTAGAGTTGATGTTGATCCGACGGCCACGCCCGCACATCGGGTAGCTTCGCCTCGACGCGACCTCACCGGTTGCCGCCAAGCGCCGCTCGTCCTTTTCACAGACCTCCCCCCCGGTTTTGAGGCTGAAACCGGGAAACCTATTGTCCGTCGCTTGAGTTTTGTGGCCCAAACTCAGAAACCCGCCAGCGCCCAGGTTTTGAGGCCCAAACCTGGAAACCGTCCTCAGCCTGAGTTTTGTGGCCTAAACTCGGAAACCGGCCAGCGCCCAGATTTTGAGGCCCAAACCTGGAAACCGTCCACTCTGTAGTTTTTCTGTGGCTCAACCACCAAACCGACGTCATAGAGGGATGCACCGCCCGTGCACCCCGTCCACCCACAAGTCTTAACTTGTCGCTGTCCCAGGATATCAGCCACCACGGCCGATCCTCAGGCCACCGGTCCATCAGTCCAAGCCTCACGTCCGCCCTTCACCGCTCCGGGTCCGTCGGCACGGCATGTCTCTACTTGACCTTCACCTTGCCTTTGATCACCGTCTTTGTGCTCGACACCTGCACAATAGAAGCCAAAGAACATGTGCATCATACCAGTTGACAATCACTCATCATCTCAAGATCCGGCATACACCCATGTATCCGCAATCTCCCCTTGATGAGTGCATTGTCAACTAGCAACACAAATCATATAGAGTATAAAGAAAAGAAGAGGAAGGAAGCAAACTCAACCAATCGACCAGAAGCAAAACAAAGCCAAGAGAAGTCGAATGGAGTGAGCAAAACAACTTGGTTCCCAAAGACATGGGCAACGGCTCGACGCAACCAAGCAAAGCAAAGCTAGCCCTCAAGAAGAGGTAGAACAGGCTCAACACCGCTAGCGAGAAAGTCGGAGCAAGGAAGACAAAGACAAGCTAGTCCCTCCAGAAAGAGGCAAAGGCTCAACACAACTCGCAAAACTGCTCCAAACCAATTGAAAAACCACACAAGCTGAAAACTCATCAAATGAGCAAGCTCCCCTTCAATAGTGCATACAACTAGGGACATGATTTGTCAAAAATTCTCCCCCTTAGTTGAAAATGCACACAACAAGGTAAAAGTGCATATGAGTCATAAATGCAGGTTAGCAGCTTCAGGTATAGAATCCATAGAGTGAATAGATGCTCTAAAGAGTGTTGATCCGACTATTCAACAATAAGCACAAATGCCAGCAAAGGCTCAAACTGATCACAGAATACGGAATATGAACATATGAGCAATGTGAGCAGTTTTGAAGCCATTCAGAAATGGTTTCACCATCAAAATAGCACCAAACATGTATAGACAGGAAGTTACACAAGTGCTAAACATGTATACAAGGTGAACTACCCGCAGCAAAGTTCAATCATCATGCTATAGAATGAAACATAGACTTCTGTTGTCATATTTTTATCGGAGTTGCAGCGGTGATTACACAAGTTTGAATTTTCAGCATGTGATTGCGAGAGGTTGAAAACTTGACATAGCCTAACTTTTCAACCGAGCTAAGCCTATGCATAAGCAATCAGAAGCTTGAAGCAACGGTTTCGGTCTTACACTACACGGCTCAAGTTTAACTCAATGTGCAATGAGAAACAGTCTTGATACCGTGATGTGCTGTCAAGTGATCCCATCTCGATCTTTTCAATTCACTTAAACTTGGTTCAAAATTTTAACAGAAAATGAACACACCAAGCAAGTGAAAGACTCAGAACTAGAGACATAGCAACCTAGCATATAGGAATAGCACAAGTGACTTCAACACATTCTACACATGCTAGTTGCCAAACTCAATGGTGAACATGTTTCAAATTTTATGTTGAATTAAGCATCTTCACAGTTCTGAAAAATAGCTCAGCTCACAACATATATCAGTGATCAAAAGGAGCCTAGGCTATAAGCATCATCATATATCATCGGAGCACACACTAATCAGAGCATAGATTCATTCTACAGATTATAGACATGACGCTTGAAAAGATAAAGATGCAAATATATGAAATGCAAAAACTAAACAAGAACTAACAAAAGAAGTCACTCTATAATACAAGAACCAAAATGTCTCCCCCAACTAAAAGGGGAAACACACACCAAACTCACCTCTCAACCTAGCAAAGGTTGATTGGTCCAAAGGCTTGGTGAAAATATTTGCCAACTGAAGATGAGTATCGACATGGTGAAGGTCGATATCACCCTTCTCATAGTGGTCTCGCAAGAAATGAAAGCGCACATCAATGTGTTTGGTCTTAGAATGCAGCACGGGGTTCTTAGCAACGCTAATCGCACCCGTGTTGTCACAAAGCAATGGAACTCGAGAAAAGCTCAGACCAAAATCACGCAAAGTGGTCATCATCCACAACAACTGGGAACAGTAGCTAGCCGCAACAACATATTCAGCCTCTGTGGTAGACTGCACGACACTAGACAGCTTGCGGGAAGACCAAGATACAAGGGAAGAACCCAAAAACTGACAAGTCCCAGAAATGGACTTGCGCTCAAGTCGGCAACCAGCAAAATCAGCATCTGAGTAACTGCAAAGGGAGAGGGTGGAAGAAGCAGAATACCAAATCCCAAACTCAGGTGTGAAACAGAGGTACCTCATAATACGCTTGACCGCCTGACGGTGAGAAGAGTGTGGCGACGCCTGAAAGCACGTGCAAAGGCACTCCGCGAACTGAATGTCCAGGCGTGTCACCGTCAGGTACAGCAGCGACCCGATCATACTCCGGTACTCCTTCTAGTCCGCAGCTTCTCCATCCTTGGCCTCACCCATATCGAACTTCTTCAATTTGTCCTTGGTGTAATTGCCCTGGTGCACAAACGTCCCTTCTCGGGATTGCTTGATTTGCAACCCGAGGAAAAAGGTCAACTCGCCCATCATGCTCATCTCAAATTCCATGCTCATAGTATCTGCAAACTTGGCAACCAAAGCATGAGAAGAACCACCGAAAATGATATCATCCATGTAAATCTGAACCAACAAAGTGTCATTGCCTTGCTTGAGGAGAAAAAGAGTTTTATCCACACATCCCATTTTGAAACCCTTAGCAAGCAAAAAGGTTTTCAACCTATCATACCAGGCTCTAGGGGCTTGTTTCAAACCACACAAAGCTTTGTGAAGTTTAAATACATGGTTTGGAAACTTGGGATTTTCAAAACCGGGGGGTTGTTTCACATATACTTCTTCTTCTATGTAGCCATTTAGGAAGGCACTCTTGACATCCATTTGAAAAAGTTTAAAACCTTTGGATGCAGTAGAAGCCAAGAGGATCCTAATTGCCTCCAAATCGCAACTCATAAGAAGTTTTCTTCTAGAAAGCACGGAGAAAAATGCAATTGGAAATATAGCATGCAGTGTTAATAGCCTTGGCCCAATACTGCCTAGGAGTCCTATGCTCATCGAGCATCGTCCTGGCCATCTCTACAAGGGTCTGATTTTTCCTCTCTACAACACCATTTTCTGGCGGTGTGTAGGGGGAAGAAAACTGATGCTCTAAACCCAAAGAGTTACAAAACTTCTCAAAATCTGAGTTTTTAAACTCGGAACCATTATCGCTACGAATAGCTCTCATCGAGTTCTTAGGGAACTCATTCTGAAGTCACAAGATCAAATTGCGAACAAAAGTGAAAGTCTCAGTTTTCTCAGCTAAAAAGAAAACCCACGAATATCTCGAAAATCGTCAACAACAACAAGCACATACCACTTCCCACCAACCGAGCTCACCCGAGCCGGACCAACAAGGTCCATGTGCAAAAGCTCTCCAGGGCGCTTGGTCATAACTTGATTTATAGGATGGTGGGGTGCGGCAACTATTTTCCCATGTCTACAAAAGTGGCAAACAAGATCCTTCTCCATGTGTAACTTGGGCAATCCTCGGACTAAGCCAAGTGAACTAAGCCTTGCAAGCAAGTCGAAGCTCAGGTGACCTAGTCTCCTATGCCACTTCCAAAGATCAAAGGAGGAAAGTCCAGCCACAAGACAACGAGAAATCCCAAACGACTCCGAGAAATTCGCACGAAAGACTTTTCCAAAGGGCAAAATCAAACACACAAGATTGCCCTGAGGATCCAAAATACGACTGAGATTCGGTTTAAAACGAATCTCATAGTCATCATCGAAAAGTTGCAAAACAGAAAGAAGGTTAAAATGCAAGTTAGAAACAAGAGCAACATCACGCAACACAAAGTGCTCATTAACTCGCACCGACCCACGGGACAACACTTTACCTTTGCTATTGTCGCCGAAAGTGATAAACTCCTTTCCGGAAACTGGACTAAGACTGGAGAACCACTTGGCGTTTCCGGTCATATGCCTTGAGCAACCAGAATCCACCAACCAAACGTTCTCCAATCGCCTTACCTACATCAATAGAAAGACATAGGGTGAGCATACGGTCCAACACTGGGGTGAGTAAAATGGGAAGTGTAGCAGTGTTGGGCCGGCTGCTCAAAAGAACGGTTAGTAGCAAAACCATTCCTAGCACGCCTACGGGGAAAGCGATCACCATGTATAGGAAAATGTGGTCCACTAAGGGAAGAGCGTCCATCGTGATAGTCAAAACGCGGTGGGGGTAACGCTCAACAACAAAGCAAACGCCACGGGGTCCATAGCCTGCTAAAGTAGGATCCCGCCGGGCACGACCTCCTTGTGGCCTAGGACCTTGAGGCATTGGACCTCTAGGCCTAGCAACTCTCCTTTGAACATTTGGCACATGTACATCATGGAAAGGATGGTACATGTCCGTGTTGTTCAATTCCTTTGCACGACGCTCCTCTCTCTTGCGCCGAAAGCAAAACTCCCTCAAGTGTCCATCTCTCCCACAGTGCTCACAATGGTACCTCACCGCTCTAATAGGGGGTTGTTGGTACTCACGGTAGTGGGTGTGGATCACTTGGCTCTTTTGTGGCATGAGCTACTCATGGATTGGTGGCATAGTGTCTAGCTTGTTCTTGAGGTGGTTTGGTTTTGGAGCCCATGTTTGTTTCTTGGGTGGAGCTCTTGGAGGTTCCACAAACACTCCATCCTTGGTGTTTTGTTGAGAGGCTCTTTGGGTGAAATCTTGGTTAGTTTGGGAGTAGTGGTGGAGTTGGGCTTCTCACTCGGCTTAAGACCACTAAACTCTCCAACCTTCCCAAAAGATGTAGCACGCTCCACACCCTGAGCAAAGCCAACACCGGGACCTCCAGCAGCACGTTTGAATTGGGCAATCATCATCCCAAGCTGCGGCTCACCACTAGACACCCATGACAAGATGGTCTGAAGGTATGTGTTTTCTTCCTCGGTTTGCATCTTGTCATGCTTCACATTCGCAATCTCCATCTCCAAACCCTCACACAGAGCGCACCTAGACACACAAGTGTTATCCGAGCTGGCCTTCTCAAGAGACACAATCTTGGCATTCTTCTCTGCCAACTGTTGACACTTCTTAACGCAACCACTAGAACTAGACTATGGAGCCTAACCCCAGCAACGGCGCTAGAAGTGTCTTGGTGGTAAAACTATTGACTATTGGATAATTCCGCAAGCACACAAAATATACCGATGTAGCACTTCACCCGGGAGTATTCCAAGGTATCGTTATTTATGTTATCCCAAAGGAAAGCAAGCTAGGAAAGATGTAGAGAGAGGAAAGATAGATCCTTTAGTCTTACTATAATCTATTATCAATTAGAGAAGCAAAAGGGGATAAGTGGATATAAGGGAGGATAGATAGATAAGATAAATAAGTTAAGCAAAGAGTATATGATATGAAAGATAACTTTAGTAGAGTTAGCTAGGTGGGAGGACAACGAGTGAGTATAAAGTACTCCTATGTTTCTACCTTTACTCCTATGAACTAATCCTAATTAAATAGATGACTTAACTAGATTGACGCGTCGCTACTTGTGTGAGAGGGATAAACGAGAGAGTAAAGCGATAGAAGGTTGTTCACCTAACCCAATACTCAAGCGGATATTTGGCTTATGGACGCCTTACCTTTTAAAAACTAGCCTGGGTTCATGTGAGGGGATCTAGGTAGCCAGGCAAAATCTGTCACCTTTTGCCCATGCGCCCTACTGTCCGTGCAAGCCAGCGGTAGTCAAAGATAAGATGAAGTATCAGCACCACGCTCACACTTATCTACACCTTTAGCTATCGATCAAAATTGCTAAAGCACCTATCCTAAGATAGGACGATGACGCACACACAAGTAGCTATTTAAAGGAAATCAATCTAACTAAGACAACTATAGAACCAAGAGAAGCACACAACAAGACTATATAAATATAGACTTGCACTAAGTAAATACTTAAATAAATATTTGGAAAGTAAATAATTAAGTAAATGCAAAGTAAAGTAAAGAAAGAATAATATATTAAATAAATAAAGTCTTACAAAAGAAGAAAGATATAAGGGCTATACCAGACTCCCAGAAGATGACTCCGGAGACCCGAGCTTCGCCCGACTCAACTCTAACTCCCACTACTAGACTAACTACTACTACTCTTGCTTGATCTCACATGAAAGTGGAGATATGTGTTGTGAGATATGTAAACTATGTGAGATATGAAGAATGAGAGGGTGAAGGCCTCTATTTATAGTGGAGGTGGAGTAGGGGCTACTCCGGCGCCACGTCAGCGATCCATGTGCTCATCCTCTCTTCACCCTTGGATCCACCGCCATAGCAACCGACCTTGATGAATGGCTTGGATATTGTTCACGTGTGAAACATGTGCTTTGCCACCGACTTGGATGAAGTTCACCATGGGGTCGGCCGACCCCCTCTTTGACATGTGGGCCCGGGGTACATCTTCTAGAAGGTGATGATGTCATCCTGATGAATAGTGCAGATGGGCCCCACCAAGGGGGGTCGGTCGACCCCCCTATGACAGGGCTGGCCCACCACCTTCTCTCCCTTGGTGACCCCACATGTCATGGAGCAAGTCTTGTGAAGTTGGTTGCATTTGGTTTTTGGTGTGGACCCATGAATCCATGTGCTTCTCATCTTGCACCATTGAGCAAAAGCACATGTTTGATCCAATGGTTGATATTGACTTGAACATGCTTCTCTTGGATCATGCCATGTCACCATGGCCGAGGTGGCCCCAAGGTGGGGTCGGCCAACCCCCTTGGTGGGCCCACCTGGCCTTGTTTTGTTCATTTTGTCATCTCCTACAAGTTCACAAGCTAAGAGTACAAGTAGAACTTATTAGTGATAAATATGCTCATGATATGTTATTCTTCCTTGAAACCGAGGCCTGTTGATGGTATTTTGATAAGATAAAACATGCTATAACTTCCATCAATAAGATCCCCCAAGCTTAACCTTTGCTCGTCCCGAGCAAACAATCAAACTTGGCCTCGGTGGATCAGTATTGTTACTATGCATCACATTTCAAGAGTTCCATGTGCACAACAAAGTTCTTCTCTTTGAATGGAAAAATTAGCTATGTAAATCACCCATATTACATTAGTACTCTATGGGGCTTATGGCTTTTCCTTTGTCTTAGGTGGTTGAAAGATAGAACAGTTTGACTTGAGCACTAACTTTCTTGTTTTTAGCAAGTTTCATACCGGAGGTTTTGCAATATTTTTCAAAAGAAAGACTCAATGTTCCTCATATGGTTCTCTCATGTCGCTCAAATGGTGTATGATGCCTCACCAAGGCATATGATAAGTGTTGCCTTCTTTGTTTCATCCTACTTCTAAACAGGCTTATGTGTAGCTCAAGGTATAGGTGAAAGAAGATGGCATACTTACTTGCATTTTGTTACGAAGTCAAAGCTCGGATCCTTGAAGAGAAGTGTCATACTCCCAGATCAAGATGTGCAAGTGTGTGGTGTATGGTGGACTAGATTGCTTCCTTATTTGATAACATCTATCTCTCTATATTTTTTTTCTCTTCCTTTTTTTCTAATGAGACATGGCTAGCATTTTTTTCTTTTTTTTCATGGACTTTCACTTGTCCATCTTTATTTTGCCTAGCCCTTTTGAGTCTCATCTACTAAATGATTGAGAGAGATTTCCTAACACTTGGAGTATGAAGCAACCTATTTGGTGAAAATGAAAGGCATGTTTTTGTGTACTTCCAGTGTAGAAGCAGCATGTATATGAGGTGTGTACGTGTTCTTGATCTTAGGAGCATGAAAAGTCTCTTAACAAGGGTCAACAAGACTTGACAACACTCAATACAAAGCAAATAGCCTATGTAGAAGGTTTGTAAACATGTAAAGCATATATGGATGTGGTAGGAATTTCTCACCATTGAGGAACAATTAAGATTTTTTATCATTTTAAGGATAAATTCTCCAGTAATCTATCATGCTTAGAACAATATTATAGCAGCTCTTGTCTCACTATATCATGTCTCACAACAACTTAGACTTAGTTCTAGCACTTTCAACCCACAAAGTTTTCAGGTTCATGATGGTTTAAACGAGCTAAGTAACCCATACTTAGAGAAATACTAAGTTGTAAACTAGGCACTGGAGAAACATTAGCAAGGCAACTAGTCATCATTTCCATGGGGAAGATAGACATATATGAGACATATGTGCTAAGGGGAATACTAAGCAAATATTTTTGGTATTTTCTTTTTTTTCTTTTTTTTAAATGCAATGAGAAAACTAATTGAAACGTAAATAACTTAAGATACAGGACTTACCTTGGTGGGGGAGAGGATCTCCCCCAAGCTTGGTTCTTGCCTACTGTGGTGGTGGATAATGCTGGTACCACCCGGCCCAACGTCGTGCTTCTTCTCCTTGAATGGCCTGCAGGAGTTGGGCGTTTTGTTGTGCAAGAAGCAATGTTGCCTCTTGTTTGATGTTCATCGCACCCATGTTGTCGATGAGCTCATCCATTGGCGTCCTTTGATGTTGCCTTCCTCTACCCCGTGGGCGAGGAGTGTCTTGAGAGCGAGGAGTACCCTGTGAGCGAGGAGGCCTTCCCAAGGACCCTGAAATGTCCATAGAGGCTGCCTCATCTCCCTCCTCAACTTCTTCAGCCTGATGTGAAGGTCCGCCTTGTTCCATTCGACTAGCATGGGATGCTCTCCTTGTCCTTCTGCTAGTACCGGCAACTTTTGGGGCTCTTTCCTCGGGGTCCAAATCAAAGGTTAGCGTATGAAGCGCATACAATCGAAGTCCCTCACAAGGGAAAGTGATTTCGACTATATGGCGTGGATAAATCATTATTAGTTCACCCTTGGGACCCCTTTTGAGTACATCACAATCAATAAATACACTTTCTTCCAAAACATCTCTCACGGTTTTAATGTACTCAAAAGTTTGGGATTCTAGTGCACCCAAAGCTTCGGCTATGCGTGTGATGAATGATGTGAAGTATATGGGTTTCCTAGGCTTTATGTAGCTAAGCCAATAGTTCACTAGCATTTTAACGGGTGAAACTTTAACCTTGCTAACCATGGCATAGAGTAATTTCAGCTCATCGTCACTTACCAAAGCTCCTCTCATGCCAGGGAAAGGAGTGGTGAACAGCCAGTAGTGCATGAAACGTAAGGTTGGGTTATGAATTTTGTGCAGTGAGGGATTGGAACAATCACTAGAGCCAGTAATGACATACCAGAAAACATTCTTGTCATAATGAGAAGCATGGTCTACATCAAGATGGCAAGAGTGATCAAATCCTAAAGCAGTGTTTAATGTGCTCCAAGTCAAGTCATATTCCATCCCAAATATTCGAAACGCTATCCCATCGTTATTCACTTTTAACGTGCATAAAAACTCAATGGTTAGGTTCTCTATGCCAAATTCAAGAATTTCAAAGAATCCTCCCCAACCAATGGTATTGAAAATAGCATAAAATTCTGAATTCATACCTGTTTCTTGCAAGAGGGTCGAATCAATGACACTTGTGTGTGAGAAACTACACTCACTAAGAGTGATGAATTTCCCCATCTCTTCGGCATTTAGCCTGAGGCCACTCTCGGTCTCCATTACTCTAGCCTGGGGAATGAAGGGTTGAAAGTGCATTCGCCCCCAATGTGGGTTTTGGCTAATTAATGACAATCAAATTAGGGACTAACCAGTTTACAAAAGCATGTATGCAGGTGTTAGTCCTTTGAAAGATTTGAAACGTTGAAATCTCGTGAACAAAGCACGTTGGATATTTTTGGACATAAAGATGCCTAGCTCAAGTGGTAGTTTAAAATTTCAATTTTAAACTTGAGTTATAGGTAAGCCGGACTATGAAGAGGGTCACAAAGTAAGTTGGCTAGATGTGGAGAAAAGTGCTCAAATCGACTAACCTTAGTTCGCTTGAGAGACACCGCACAATCACGAACACGTAGAGGGTAAATTCATTTGGTCGGTGGTACCGACCATGGGTGGTCGGTGGTACCGACCACAGCTTCTCTGCGCAGCGCTCAAACACCCTCTCTGTGTTGGTCAAAAATGACCTAGCGGTAGTACCGCCATAACCTCGGTACTACCGCCCGCGGTGGTACCGACGCAAGGTCGGTAGTAACCTGGTTTGCAACCCTCTCTGGATAGAGTTGTTTTTGACCTAGCGGTGGTACCGCCATTACCTCGGTAGTACCGCACGCGGTGCTACCGACCCATGGCCGGTAGTTTCCAATTTTGCAAGGCTCTCTATTCGCGCTGTTTTTGGCCTGGCAGTAGTACCGCCATTACTTCGGTAGTACCGCCCGTGGTGCTACCGACGCAAGGCCGGTGGTAACCAAGTTTGCAGAGCTCCCTGTGTAGAATTGAAAAAGGCCTGGCGGTGGTACCGCCATCACCTCGGTACCACCGGGATCGGAGGTACCGACGGAGGTCGGTGGTAACTTGGCTTTGCGAGGCTCTCTGTGTTGTGTTGAATATGTCTTGGCGGTGGTACCGCCATAACCTCGGTACCACCGGCCTCGGAAGCACCGACCCAGGTTCGGTGGTTGAAAGTTTTTCAGGGCTCTCTGGACTGACTAGCTTTTGACTTGGCGGTGGTACCGCCATTACCTCGGTACCACCGACCTCGGAGGAACCGACCCTCGGGCGGTAGTTTCCGAGGGACCGAGTCCCTAACTGAGTTGCTCTCTGTTCGAGCATGTTTTGGCCTGGCGGTGGTACCACCATTACCTCGGTACCACCGGCCTCGGTGGTTCCGACCTTGGCCCGGTGCTTGTCAGTTTGACCAGATCTGGGTGTATGCGACCGTTGTGTCATGGTGGCTGGTCGGTGGTACCGACCAGCCTCGGGACTGAGGGAGTATAAATGCCTCCCCTCTTCACTTTTCACGATCACGGACTTAGACTATACACTTATTGCTGACCTAACTCTAGACAAACTCTCTCCAAGCATTGACTCACCCATCTCTCTCCCCCTTTGCTCCTAGATTCATTCCCTTGCAAGATTTGAGCTAGGGAAGTGAGATTCGAGAGTGGGAAGCATCAATCTTTGACTTGAGCACTTGGTTTCCATCTTGCCGGCTTGTTTTGTGTCTTTTACTCTTGAGCTCTTTGAGCTCTAGCCGGTTAGGTGTTCTTCGTGGTAGCCCGTATTGATTTACTTGTGAGGGCTCCCCGAAGCGTTTGTATTACCCTGAGATTTCTAGTAGAGATACTCTCGTAGCCTTTGTGGTTGCTTGAGTGAGGCGAGGAGGTGAAATAGACTCCGACCTTTGTGGTCACCTCAACAACGAGGAAGTAGGCACTTCTTAGGGGATTGGTCGAACCTCGGGATAAATCTTGTGTCCCGTGTGCTTGTTGTTGTTGTCCCTATTTTCTCTACTTCTCTTGTTATTGTGTTCTTCGTGTTCTTCCTATCCCTATCTCGTTCTTAGGTTGGGAAAGCTCGATCTACATCAAGGGGAGCAACCAAGGTTTCGTGAGAGTAGTCTTACCATAATTTATTCTTCGGAAAGTTGGCTAGAAACTTGCTTTATCTTCATAGCTTACTTTCATCGGATTTGTAGTTTCTTTTAGGATCCCGGTTGTGCCGTTTGTTTGTGTTGGTAGTACCGGTGTTTCACACCCGGTAGTACCTACCCAAACAAATCGGCCTCTCCGGTTGCTATCTAACTACATCTTATAGTTTGTGAAGTTTCAGATAGTCAAAAATCACCTATTCACCCCCCTCTAGGCTGATTCGGTCCTTTCAATTGGTATCGGAGCCTAACCCTTGTGTTAGCGCTTCACCGCGTAAGGGAGAATCATGTCTACCATAAGTCAAGAACAACTTGTTGAGATTGTCAAGCAGGTTACTGCTCAAGTGATTCAAGATCAAGCAAAGAAGCATGAAGATGAGATGAAGAGAATGAAAGATGAGATGGAGAGCTTGAGGCGAGCTTTGGAAAGCAAAGCCGAAGCATCCGGAAGCGGTGGAAATCAGCCGCCCAAGGATGACAAGAAGGAGGATGGAGAGAAAGGCAAGAGAGACACCGAGTTCACGAGAGTGGCATATGACTATAGCCAAATGGGCAAAGTCATGCAATTGCCTAGCGTAAATCTAGGCAAACCACCCGCCTTTGATGGAATCAACTACAATGATTGGGCACACAAGATGAAGCTACACCTTCTTGCCGCAAGAGTTTGGGAGATTGTTGAGAACAGACCAAGTCACGTTGTAGGCCAAGAGTTCACCGACAATGATGTGTTTGAGTTTCAACAAAATGTTCAAGCCGCATCATTGATACTATCATGCCTCAAGCCTGAAGAAAGCAACAAGATACATGGAATGGAGAATGCCAAGAAGATTTGGGATACCCTCAGGATATCATATGAGGGTGATGCGAGTGTGAGGAAGTGCAACATAGAGCTTCTTCATGGAAAGATTGAGAATTTTGCAATCAAGAAAAGTGAGACCACACAACAAATGTTTGACAGATTCATGACGTTGGTCAATCAGATTAGAGCACTCGGAGACACAAAGTGGGATGACTACTCAGCTGGAAGAAAGCTATTAAGAGCATATAGAAAGAGGAACAAGAACCTTGCATCAATCATCATGGAGAGACCTAACTATGAGAGCATGGGACCTCATGAGATGCTTGCCAAGATAAAGCATCATGAAGTCTTGGATGATGAAGATATAGAAGATCAAGAAGCAAGTCACAAAAGGGTGGTAGCACTCAAGGCTAATCAAGAAGAAGGAAGCAAGGCCCGAGATGACTCTTCAAGCGAAGGAAGTGAAGACTCCGATGATGAGTTGGCCCTTATTGTGAAGAACTTTAGAAGATTCATGAGAAAGAAGATGCACAAGAAGGGCAAAGGTGGTTACTTCAAGAAATCAAAGAAGAGGAATTGCTATGAGTGTGGAGCGGATGATCATTTCATTGCCGATTGTCCACAAAAGAAGAACAAGAACAAGTATAGCAAGAGTGATGACAAGAAGCATAGAAGAAGAAGAGGTGGTGAAGCTCATCTTGGTGAGGAGTGGTTCT
>CM019825.1:89297536-89317536 GCA_009763385.1 Coix lacryma-jobi var. lacryma-jobi | reverse complement strand
GAAAGACCGGAGGAGTAGGAGCGCAGCTACGAAAGCAGGTATAGGATTTTCGGAATCAGGTACACCAACAACTGACTTAGTTCAATCTGATGGACTACCACTTATTCATTTGATAACTCACTTCCTGGAACACGCACTGAAAAGAATAATGAACTCGCTGTGGCATCTGCTCAATCGGCCCATGATTGTTTGCGATCCTGTGTTATAGCAGTAAAATAGAGAAGTTAAGAGCTGTAGTCAGAATAGCCCATGTGGCGATCAATCTATGTATGACTGTTGATGCTGGCTGGAGAACAAATTGAGAAACTAATAGGAATGAGAAGCATTTTTTCTTGGAACATAGCTTCGTCCGTGCTTGATAGGTCAAGTCCCCAGAAGTTCATGAGTGCAGTTTCGGTGGATCACCGAAGTTCATGCCTTGGTGCCTCTTCTGGTTCCTCTATCTGACTAGGCTCGAGCATCTGAATGTTATCTTGATTGATGCACACATGACCTGTTAGCACTTAGCTTGAAGTGAGTTGATGACTTTGTTTGAGGTTCCGTATCTTATTACTAGATTCCGCTATCATTACTTGAAAGAGGAAGTGCGCCACTAAGACAGCTTGCTTTTCTAGCACACTTTTCTAGCACAGATGAAGTTCGTACCAGTGCTTGCTGTCAAAAGGAAAGCCAGTAGTTTAACCCTTGGTTTAAGAGAGGAGGCATCTGGATAGCTAGGGATAGGGGATTCCGGTCAGTTGGTAAAGAAGGGTGGATAGCCGACATAGGGATGTAAGGGAGTTGTAGGATGCCAGAGAAAGCATTGAATAAGCGAAGAAGCACGAGGCAGACCTTTCTTCAGAGTTAGCAATGGTAGTTCGGATAGCAAAGCACCAGCAAGCGGATAAGGCTAGGCATGTCAGTAATAGGCAGGAAAATAAAGGAATAACAAGAAAGTCATGATGCACGCGACTTGGTTGAAGAAAGATTTGGAAGATCTTCACTTCAATTCTTTTCTCTATGTTCAGAATTCTTGTACATTCTTCCTGTCGAGGACGGACGGAGAAATCTAGAACTTCCCTGCTCTGGTTCTGGGTTTGATAGACCTGTTTATCCGCGGTAGTCGTCGTAAAGACCTAATGTAATTAGAAGCCATTCCCTTATGATAGGAGGGTGGGTATTCCGAGCAGTGGTAGAAGCTCTTTATAGTTGTTCAATATTGCTATTCAAGGTGAATGCGAGGAAAGGAAGCAGTAGCACAACTGACTCATTCTTAGCTTCATTGCAATATTAGGCTTAGCTTTAGTAGAAGTACGGTGAAATAGATCGAGTTTCAAGTATCAGGTATCGCAGGTTGGAATTTCTGCAAATTAACGTTAGGGTTATGAGCTCGCACTGGGATTAGTGCTTGGTGTGGAAAGCGAAAAGGACATTAGAGCTAGGGAAAGGCTTACTAAAAGGAGGAAGCTCACTTTCAACCCGGTCAAAAGATCTCACTAGGGAGAAAGCAAATCCCTAAAAGAGTTGAAGTTGACAGCCGTCTTTCAAGTGGAGCAAAGAAAGCCATCCATCTTAGCAGGAAGTATGTCTATCTACCCTAGGAAGTGAAGATTACAGGTACGAATTCACAAGTAAGGAAGAAAGACTAATTGCTCAAGGATCGCCGAAGAGCTTGATTCGAGAGCTGGGAATGCAGCATCAGATATCCATTCATTTCATCAGGAAGCACGCCTATCTGTCCAAGAAAGTTAAGATCATAGATTCAAATCGGAGCGGGGCAAGTAAGCGACAGCTTGCATGAGAGCAGGGTCCTTAGACAGCATTGCTTGGTTCATCAGCAACCACTGTTTGATTCTATGGCTATGTAATCGAGGCTAAAACCCGCTTTTCAATAGGTTGACGATAGATCACAGGCACCTAATTGTTCATTCCGGAGCTCGAGAACGGACGAAAGAACAAGTCGAGCGAAGCCCGATGAAAGGACAATAGAGTAGATTCGCAGACTCAGAGAGATGGGATTGGTACAATCAACACGAGGCAGGTCTTTCTTATGGAAGTTTCGACTGGTCATGGATTTCTTTGTCTACAACAGAAACTGGTAATCGCTACCCAGTACCTTCTCTTCGAATCCTAATGGTTATAGGAAGACCTGTTCTTGGACTTAATGATGTAAGGAAGTGGTTGCCACTTCCTTACTCGGTGTTAGGTAAGGAAGACCTGTTCTTGGACTTAATGATGTAAGGAAGTGGTTGCCACTTCCTTACTCAGCTGAGGCCCTGGGTGTTAGGCGTCAACATCTCCATCACCGGCTCGAATAACCTTACTCGGCTTCACGGGAGGTACTCAGACCAACTCCGTTAAGTGATCGACGCGTTCAATTTGACTGAAGGGACATTCCCGAACGGGTCCTATGCGACACAGACGGGAGACTACTAGCACACAGAACCCATGTTCTGCTGCTCTTACATCCCGCCTCCGTCTCAGATTAATTATCACATGGTTATCTCATGATAGCACAGGCTAAACATGATCAGTATCCACCTATTGCGGGAGACAGGAAATCACCCGACTTTTACCGGTCTAAGCAGGGCTAAGCATATAACGAGCCTAGACCTAAACAGGGATATCAAGATATATTGCAGGTGGACAAGGATAAGTAATAATGCATCAACGGTAGCAATCAACTCCTATAACCTAATGCATCATTCATCATCAGGTTAATTAGAAAACATTTGCAAACCGTAGGAGTTAGAATGCTCCGGGGCTTGCCTTTCTCAAAGTTCGACGGACGGTGATCGCGGCACTCGGGTAGCTCGTCGGCGTCGGTCCCTCCGGCTTCCGTGTTCAGACTCTCCTCCGGACTGGGCTCCTCGGGTGACAGATCCTGAACTTCCACTACCGATCCTGCATGATGCATAACATGAATAAATAACGCGAATGCATGCGGGATGCATGGGAATGCAACATGGAACAAGGCATTCCAGGAGATAAGCACATGTCATCTACTGCTACTCAACTGCTTAACTTCCCATATTCAACTTGTTAAGCTATGTTGTCACCATATCAAAGTCTACTTAGTGAGTTTATTACCCTCTAATTACTTGCTGAAATAAATCTATTTACACATGCTTTAAACAGCAACCAAACATAGACAGCTTCAGAAAAATCTACAGAAATTACTGGGAGTTAACAACACCTAATCTAGCTCCCTGTCCAAATTTCATCTCATTTGGACTTAAACTCCATTCTCTATGAAAAAGACAAATTCTATCATGGAAAGGTGCTTTGAACTACACACCCTAGCAAAAAGTGTCAAACAATAGATTTCTTATTTTTCTACTGAGCTTCCTAGTACAAGAGCAATGTGCTTAAATTCTCAGGTTCATATTCCTCATATTTTAATTACTACAAAATAAACAAGGAAACGACATTTAACCATTTTAAAAACTACTGTCAAATTAATTCACAAAACAACCTCATATTATATTTTTCTCTGAAACTACACATCCATACAAACCTAACAAAACTGGAATCACATTTTTCTGACTGATATATAATTAGTTATGCGTTTTCCAAGTTATCAGCACTTTTCTAATGTAAATAAATCTACACATAAAAATATCACCAAGAATGCATTCAACAGTTTTCACCGATAGATCTAAACATGCTTGACCTAACAAAATTTGTTTCACGGCATTTGGACTTAAAATGAGCCTTGTATGAATTTTTGAAGCCATTACACAAATTCTGCAAAAGCAATTAAAAGAAAACTCAATCCTAACGTACGGACTCCCTTCTTGATTCGGCCAAGGCACAAGACAGACGCTCGGCACACCCGGCACGACTCGGCCGAGGCTCGAGGCGAAGGCTTCGGCACACCCGGCTCAACTCAGCCGAGGCTCAACTCATCAACATCTACAACTTTGTTATAAGGCACTTGGTCAGAAACAGAAAGCAAACAAGGTTACACTAGAGACCCAACAAGGACTTAAGCACTTCAACAAACATATGCACATGAAATGATGAGATGCCATGCTTATGCCATGTCAAATTATGCATTTAGGGATTGCTTAACACCTAGGGTGTTACAATAGGAGGCGGTAGAGACCAAATTGAGGGGTGGGGAAGCTTCACGAGCTCAAGACGGAGCTATTGGGCTAGGTGGTTGGGCGGCGGGAGCTTCGGAGTGGGCTGGCGACGGCGGCGGAGACGAGTGAGGAGCTCGGACTCCGGCGGTCCCTTTTATAGGCACGGTCGGGGACGGTAGAGAGCACGGGATGGTGTGGATGAGCTCGGCCGAGGCGTGCGCACTCGATTGCAGGCTGGCGGGAAGGACGGCGTGCAGTCGGGGCCTGGGCGTGAGGTCGCCGGCGATGGCCACGCGGCGGCGATGCTCTGGGCGCTGTAGGGGACGGGAGCGGAGGTCAGCGCTCGCGTGCGGGAGGAGAATGATGGCGGGGTCAGCGGCGGCAGGTTGGAGGCGCGCGTGCAGCTGCCAGGCGTGCGGCGTGCGCAGCGCCGGCGAGCGCCATGGCCGGGCCCCCCCCCTACGGCGAGGAAGATGAACAGGGCTATGTCCCTAGGGTTTGACTTTTGGCTGATCTCTGTATTTTGCAAATTACTGCCAAAATTTGAACTGCACAGGAAAAACTCAAAATACCAAAGTTGTGCAGAAAAATGAGATCTACAACTGTGTCAATAAGAACAGTTTTTGAACTATATTTGAAATCAGAAAAGGGGACACTTTTGAAATTTGAATAAATTCAAAATTACTTTGGATTTTAAACTGAAACTTGAAAATCTGCAAATATGAAAGTTGTTTATTTTGTCAAAACCTACAACTTTGCTAATACACACTTTTCTGAAACTCATTAGTTTTTGAAATAATTTTGAAAACTCAAAAAGGGACAAAAACTGGAGTTTGAATGAATTTGAAATTACTTCAAATTTTGTATGGAAACTTGAAAATTTGTAAATACCAAAGTTGCTCATCTTGATCAGATCTACAACTTTGCTTTTTGAACTAACCCCAAATTTTGAATAGTTTTTGAATTAATAAAAGAGGGGTAAAACTATAAATTGGAAATTAGGGTTTTTACAAAAGGAAAACCAATTCTCTTTTGAATTTTGAACTTTGATTAACTCAACAAAACATCAGAGCACAAATCTGAATAAGAAATACATAGAACTAGACACAGAAGTGAAATTACCATTTTGCCCTTATAGGGAGATTTGGGCACTTAGGGTTTTTGAAAATGGATCAATGCATAGCAATTAAGCAACACAAATGCATGACAAGCAAAGATTAATGATTAAGGATGATGACATGTCAGGTTAATTACATTTTTAACACCAGAGGTGTTACACCTTCTCCTTATTCTTCCTTCTTCTATTCCATTATGATTTGTGTTGGTAGTTGACAATGCACTCATCAAGGGGGAGATTGCGGATACATGGGTGTATGCCGAGTCTCGAGTGATGAGTGATTGTCAACTGGGATAATGCACATGTTCCTTGGCTTGTGTTGTGCAGGTGTCGAGCATGGATATAGTGATTGAAGGCAAGGTGAAGGTCAAGTAGAGACGTGTCGTGCCGATGGACCGAGAGCGGTGAAGGGCGGACGTGAGGCTTGGACTAAGGGACCGGTGGCCTGAGGATCAGCTGTGGTGGCTGACAGCCTGGGATAGCGACGAGCGAAGACTTGCGGGCACAGTGTTGCTTGGGTCGAGGACCTAGGGACACGTGTCGGTGGACGGGGTGCACGGGCGGTGCATCCCCTCTACGGCTCGGTTTGGTGGTTGAGCCACAGAAAAACCACCGAGTGGACAGTTTCCAGGTTTGGGCCTCAAAACCTAGGCGTTGATGGTTTCCGAGTTTGGGCCACAAAACTCGGGCTGAGGACGGTTTCCAGGTTTGGGCCTCAAAACCTGGGTGCTGGCGGGTTTATGAGTTTGGTCCACAAAACTCAGGCGATGGACGGCTAGTTTCCCGGTTTGGGCCTCAAAATTGGGGGTTGGTCGTGAAGGCTGGTTTCCCGGTTTGGGCCACAAAACCGGGGGCAAGGTCCTTGAAAAGGTCGAGCAGAGCGGTGGTGGCACGTGGCGGCAATCGGTGAGGTTGTGTCGAGGCAACGCTACCAGTTGTGCGGGCGTGGCCGTCGGATCACCACCTACCACGAGTTGGTCCAGAATAACCTTAGGGTTTAGCTGGTTTGCTCTGTAATTAGTTAGGGGTAGAGTGGGAACTAGAATTAGGATAAGTAGAAGGAGACACCCACCTCCCATCCTATCTCAGTCATTTGCTCTTTGCCTTCTAGGTTTTCCTGCTCTCCCAATCCCCTGCTGTAGCAACTGAGATCCGCAGAGAACCATACCTCTGTGTACTAGAGATTTTGAGGAAGTGAGACCGTAATCTCACTGTTGTAGCGTGTGGTAGCCACACGGTTGCAGATCGATGTGTTGATTCGCGTTTTGTTCGTGTTCTTCGCGTTCTTCGTTTCTCCGCGATTTTCCCATCACTCGATCTCCCTCTCTACTGCGTCTTTTTGAAATCCACTTGAATCAACTTGTTCTTTATAGTGAGGAGATCATTTCCACCGAAGGAATTCATCTAACTCCTCACGAACAAGTAGATTGGGTCGATTCAATTTTCGTGGTGCTTTTTCAGTTCAAATTTCTTCTCCTTCGATTTCCCGTGGATTGAGTTGATTTGAGCGGATTATTTCTTGGGGATAGTCTCCCAACTACCCCGTGATCATCCTCTCCAAGTTTGGGATCAAGGGATTTTGGTTTGAATCGGATTTGGGAGGATTTGAGTTGAGGGCGACCAAAATCGTCCTCACTGGGCACTCGCGGACAGTCCGCTAGTAGGCCCGCGGACAGTCCGCGCGTCGGGCTCCGACCGAGGCAGTGGTCGCGCGGCTCGGTTGTGTTGCTTTCGGTTGAATGGCGAACAGTCTGCCGTAGTCGATCGTGGACAGTCTGCGAGTCGACCAGAGAGGTTCAACAGCCTTGCTGTTTTGGAGTTGTCGCCGGCGGACAGTCCGAGAGAACCGCGGACAGTCCGGGACCGTACCCGCGGACAGTCCGGGAACACACAGACTTGTGTTTTTTAGTACGTTTGCTCTCGCGGCTTCTTCGCTTGGTTTCCGGACTTCTCGTTTGGCCCTAGAGTTCACCTAGGAACCTCTCTAGGTATCTTTGCTACTTGTTAGCATCGGTATTTGGGGATTTCCCGACGTAGCCTTCAATCTACGTTCGGGACTCAGTTTTTAGGGGTCGAACTTGTGTCGGTGCTTTTGGCGTTTGGCTTGCTATCGCTTTGTGGTGCCTCGCTGTGATCCTAGGGATCATCCACCCTCTTCCAAGGATCGTGGGCATCACGGTTTCAGTCAAAGTTTTTGGTGGTTGATTTGTGGGACAAAGGCCGAAGTTTCGAGAGAAATTTTTTGAGCTCCCAATCACCCCCCCCCCTCTGGTCGCCTTGCTTTTGCATTCTCTGTCCTTCACAAAGCCACCGCCACGGGGTCCATAGCCTACAAAAGTAGAATCCCATCGGTCAAAACCTCCTTGTGGCCTAGGACCTTGAGGCATTGGACTCTAGGCCTAGAAACCCTCCTTTGAACCTTCGGCGCATGTAGATCATGGAAAGTATGGTACATGTCCGAGTTGTTTATCTCCTTTGCACGACGTTCCTCTGTCTTGCGCCGAAAGCAAAACTCCCTCATGTGTCCATCTCTCCCATAGTGCTCATAGTGGTAACTCACCGCTCTCATAGGGGGTTGTTGGTACTCACGGTATTGGGTGTGGATAACTTGGTCCTTTTGTGGCATGAGCTCCTCATGGATTGGTGGCATAGTGTCAAGCTTGTTCCTTAGGTAATTGGGCTTTGGAGCCCATGTTTGTTTCATGGGTGGAGCTCTCGGAGGTTCCACAAACACTCCATCTTTGGTGTTAGGCTTGAGAGGCTTTTTGGGTGGAATATTGGTTAGTTTGGGAGTAGTGGTGGAGTTTGGCTTCTCACTTGGCTTAACACCACTAAACTCTCCAACCTTCCCAAAAGATGTAGCACTCTCCACATCCTGAGCAAAAACCAACACCAAGACCTCCAGCAGCACGCTTGAATTGGGCAATCATCATCCCAAGCTGCGGCTCACCATAAGACACCCATGACAAGATGGTCTGAAGGTATGTGTTTTCTTCCTCGATTTGCATCTTGTCATGCTTCACATTTGCAATCTCCATCTCCAAACCCTCACACAAGGCACACCTAGACACACAAGTGCTACACGAGTTGGCCTTCTCAAGAGACACAACAATCTTGGCATTCTTCTCTGCCAACTCGGATTGCAAGCCTGCACAAGACTTGCACGCACCTAGCAACACAGGTCTAGCCCTAAGCTCATCCACCTCTCCAACCAAAGCAACATACTTCCCCCTCAAAGTGAGAAGGTCAGTCATGTGCCTAGAGCACATCTCACACTCATCCTCCTCAGTCACGACAATGGTGGACTTGACAGAATCAAGCTCCTTCACCGCGTCCTCCCACTTCTTCCTAAACTCCTTTCTCTCTCTAGCAGCAAGCCTTAGCAACTTGTCTTGACTAAGCAAAGCAACAGTAATTTTCTCAACCTTAGCAGAGAGTTCATCGGGAGTTTAAGGTACCTGGGAGGAGTCATTGTTGTCGTTCCGAGGGATCTCCTCTAGCTCGCAGTTGACCTCATCGCCGAGGGCCATGGTGCAGAAGCCCTCATCATCGGTGAAGAAGCAAAGACCGTTCAGCTTGTCCTCAATCTTCTTCTTCTTGGACTCATCATCGCTTGAAGCAGTGGAGTCGTCGTCCGAGTCATCGACGTCGCTGAGCGTGTCGAAGAAGGCACGCTGCTCGGCCTGGGCCTTCTCGAAGTACTTCTCCTTGATGTACTCCTTGTTGAAGCCGCTCTTCTGCTTGTGCTTTGCGGGGACGTACTTCTCCTTGCGCTTGCCAGAGTCGTACTTGTGGTCGTGATCCGCCTTGCCGAAAGTTCGCTTGTTCTTCTTCGGGCAATTGGCGATGAAGTGGTCCGAGCCTCCACACTCGTAACAACCACCTCATCCTCCTCTGCGGTGATGGTTCATGCGGTTGTTGTGGAACCACGAGAACCGGTTGGCAAGCAGAGCCAACTCGTCATCTGCCATGAACTCCAGCTGCTCCTCTATGACAGAAAGAAGAGAAGACAATGCAAAGCCTCCAGAGGGATTAGCAGAAGAGCCAGAAATGAAAGCCATCGATGGGCTAGAAGGATTTTCACAAGAAGCCCTCGCCATGGCGTCAATCTCACTGGACTTGAGCTTACTAAAGAGCTCGTCGCACGTGAGAGTCTCATAGTTAGGCGATTCAATGATCGCCTGAACCTTAGAGTCCCACACCGACCGATCGAGAGTATGCAGAAGCTTGAGAGCCCTCTCATGATCGTCGAAAGGCAACAACTCCATGTTAGCCCTCATCCTATTGACAATCACCTGAAAGCAAGCGAATAAACTTTCTATGCTCTCGCCAAGCATGTGTCGAAAGTTGTCATACTCTCGCTTGTGCGACTCGTAGAGACGGGTTTTGACTTGAGTGGTTCCCTCATGAAAACGCATGAGAGTCGCCCAAATCTCCCGAGCCGTAGCGAGGTGAGAAACGCGATCAAACTCAGACATGCTCAAACAGGAGAAAAGAGCATTACGGGCTCGGCTATTGGCATCGTGCTCATTGATCTACTGTTGAGTCACACGAGCAGCCAAGACTATGTAATCGGCAGAGATGCAAATATCCCAAATCGACGTGCCCATGCTCTGAAGATAGGCTGACATGCATATCTTCCAATACGCATAGATCGTTCCATCAAAAATGGCCGTTTGCCCACGCCGCGATCCATGTCGCCTTCTGTGGATCTGGATCCGGCTAAGGTGGAAGATCCTTAACCCGCTCTAATACTAATTGAAGGACCGGGAATGCTACCAGAAAGCGACCAGAGGGGGGTGAATGGGAGCCTAAAAATTTCTTTCGAAACTTCAGCCTTTGTCCGAACAAATCAACCCCAAAACCTTCGGACACAAGCGTGATGCCCACGACCCTCGGAAAGAGGTGGATGATCCATAGGATCACAGCGAGGCACCACAAGAACGGACAACCCAAGACTCGAGAACTCTGAGTCAAGTTCAAGTCCAAAACCCCACTTTTGAACGTAGATGGAAGACTACAACGGAATTCCTCCAAATACATATGCTAACAAGTAGCAAAGATACCTAGAGAGGTTCCTTGGTGAACTCTAGGAGCAAACGAAAAGTCCGGAAACAAAGCGGAAAGGCCGTGAGAACAAACGCACTAAACAGGACAAGTCTGCGAAGTCCCGGACTGTCCGTGGCTACGGTCCCGGACTGTCCGCAGAAGGATGGCGGACTGTTTGCCGGCCAAAATCCCAAAAACGCAGTGTTGCTGAAACCTCCCTGGACAGTCCCAGACTGTCCGCGAACTTCAACGGCGGACTGTCCGCCAGTCAAACCGAGTCAAAGCAGCCGAGACGCGCAGCCACTGAATCGGCCGAGCCCCGACGCGCGGACTGTCCTTGAGTCAAGTGGCGGACTGTCCGCGACCCTGCAGAGAGGGAGAAAATGATCCCAAATCTCCTCAAATTCAAACCAAATCAAAATCCCTTGATCCCAAACTTGGAGAAAATGATGCTTAGGTAGTTGCAAGACTATCCCTAAGAAATCATCCGCTCAAATCAACTCAAACTCCACGAAATCGAAAGGGAAGGTGTAAGAACAAAAAAGTCACCATGAAACTTGAATCGACCCGATCTACTTGTCCGTGAGGATTGAGATGAATTCCATCGGTGGAAATATTCTCCTCACATCAAAGAACAAGTTGATTCAAGTGGATTCAAAAAAGACACAACATAGACGTAGGGATGAAAACAGACGGAATTTTTCCCGTTCCGAACCGACCGTTTTTCTATATTTGACCCGTCCGTTTCCGTATTTTCGGAAAAGTTCGGAAATGGTACGGAATCGGATCGGAAGTAGAAATGATGTTTTTCCGTCCGTATTTTCGGAATTCCGTATTTGGTCGGAATTTTTCCGGATTTGAATCCGGAATTTTACCAGATTTCATAGGATTGACTTCTTTTATTTGAAAAATTAATATCTTTTTATTCCTACCTCCAAATATATCAAATAATATATCCATTTCGATCGGCTCGATGAGCTCTTCGCAATGGTGTACTCTAAATATTAAGTACTAATGTATTTTCAGCAAATATATCTACATATATATATAAAGATAAGAACGAAAGTGATTCCGACAACATGGATGATGAGGCATAGCTGTGATTTGTGAAAAATATATCCATGTCGCTATCAAAATATTCTCTTCTACATATGTTACATTATCAGGGTTATTGTATGTGATTGTATTTGTGAGTATAAAGATTTACGGTATTCCGGTTTAATTTTCTGGCTTCCGACCGTTTCCGATGAATTTACTGCCGTATCCGTTCGTTTTCGAAGATCCGTATATCCCGATTCCGTTTCCGAATCAGCATTTTCCGAACCCGCCCCCATTTCCGCCAAAGAATATAGAAACGGAAGTAGAAATGAGGTTTTTCCATCCGTTTCTGTCTGTTTTCATCGCTACGTAGAGGGAGATCGAGCGACGGGAAAATTGAGACAAAAAACGAAACGCGAAGAACAACTCAAGAACGCTAAACACAATCTCAATTCTGAGCCAAAATTCATCCCCACGAGGAGACAACGGGAATCTGGTCCTGTTCCGCAAAATCCAAATACACAGAGGTATGATTCACTGTCTCTGCGGATCTTAGTAGCTACAGCAAGGAATGGGAGAACAGGAAACCCTAAGTGAAAGTAGCAAATGGCTGAGATAATTTGGAGGGAGGGGTTGCCTCTCCTAATATAGCCTAATACAATTATTCCCCTTCTACCGCTACTGCTAATGAGCGAGCAGGCTAACCCTAAGGGTATTCCTAACCATCTGAGAGTTGATGTCAATCGGACGGCCATGCCCGCACATCAGGTAGCTTCTCCTCGACGCGACCTCACCGGATGTCGCCACGTGCCGCCATGCGCCGTTCGTCCTTTTCACGGACCTCCCCCCGGTTTTGAGGCCGAAACTGGGAAACCAGTCGTCCATCGGCTGAGTTTTGTGGCCCAAACTCAGAAACCCACCAGCACCTAGGTTTTGAGGCCCAAACCTGGAAACCATCCTCAGCCCAAGTTTTGTGGCCCAAACTCAAAAACCAGCCGCACCCAGGTTTTGAGGCCCAAACCTGGAAACCGTCCACTCGGTGGTTTTTCTGTGGCTCAACCACCAAACCGACGCCGTAGAGGGATGCACCGCCAGTGCACCCCGTCCACCCGCAAGACTTCACTTGTCGCTGTCCCAGGCTGTCAGCCACCACGACTGATCCTCAGGCCACCGGTCCGTCAGTCCAAGCCTCACGTCTGCCCTTCACCGCTCCGGGTCCATCGGCACGGAACATCTCTACTTGACCTTCACCTTGCCTTCGATCACCGTCTCTGAGTTCGACACCTGCACAACACAAGCCAAAGAACATGTGCATCAAACCAGTTGACAATCACTCATCATCTCAAGATCCGGCATACACCCATGTATCCGCAGCTAAGGTATCACACTCATCGGTATGACGATCAACAAGAGAAGAGGATGATACCTTAGAAGCGTCATCGTCATCGGTGTCGGCATCCTTGTCCTGACACTTGCGGTCCTGCTCATCTAATGCCATGGTGCAGAAGCCCTTGGAGGAGTTACCGAAGAAGCAAAGTCCATTGAAGCGTTCTTCAGTCTTGTGCTTGGACCCATCATCGCTGGAGTCATCGTCGGAGCTCTTCTCGATGTCGCTGATGGAAGCGATGAAGGCACGCCGACCGGCGTTGAAAGCCTTCTCCACCTCCTCCAGGCAGTAGCCACCCTTCTTCTTCCTCGCGCCCTTGTTCTTCGGCTTGGCCTTGCGCCTGGAGTTGCGGTTCTTGCCGGGGAAGCTCTTGTCACGCTTGGGGCAGCTTGCGATGAAGTGATCCAGATCTCCACATCCATAGCAGCCCTCACGTGCACCACCACACCGGCGATTCAGGCGATTGTTTTGGAACCGCGAGAACCGGGTGATGATGAGGGTGAGCTCGTCATCGCCCAACGCTTCCACCTGCTCCTCTGTCACTGAAAGCAAAGAAGACAAAGCAAAGAGAGGTGGTGAAGCATCAGCGGAAAGAGTCGATCCACACTTGCCTGAGACCAAAGTCATGGAATGTGAAGATGGGTTCTTCAGCTTGGCCTGAGTCAGGTGATCGATCTCGATGGACTTGAGCTTGCTGAATAGCTCGTCCACGGTGAGGGTGTCATAAGAAGGAGACTCAATGGTGGTCGACACCTTCACCTCCCATACCTTCCGATCCAGGGCATATAGAAACTTGAGTGCCCTCTCATGATCATCATAAGGTAGGTTGCCCCGATTGGCACGCATCTTGTTCACAATCGTTTGGAAACGAGCGAACATGGCGTCAATCGTCTCTCCCTCCAACTGAACAAAGTTCTCGTACTCTCGCTTGTAGGTCTCGAAGAGTCTGGTCTAGACCTGTACGGTCCCCTCGTGATAGCTTTGAAGCTTCACCCAGATCTCTCGTGTTGCCTCAAGCTCAGAGACACGCTCGAACTCAGGAAGAGAGATGTTGGCCAAAAGAGCATTACGAGCCTTGGAGTTGGCCTCGTGTTGGTCAATCTGGACCTGACCGACATGAGCAGCAAGGACCTCGTACTCAGCGTTCTCGCAAACTTCCCAAACGGAAGAACTGATGTTGCTGAGATAGGCACGCATCCGAATCTTCCAATAGGGATAGTTTGTCCCATCAAAATAGGGAGCCTTGTCGTTCCCTCGATCCATGTCGCCCTTAGGATCCGAAACCAATTAAGGTAGAGAAGATCCCTTAACTGGCTCCGATACCAATTGAAGGACCGAATTGGCGACCAGAGGGGGGTGAATGGGAGCCTCAAATTTTTTCTCGAGAAATAGATGTCCCTTGTCCCAGAAAATCACCCTGAAAGCAAGACACGGGCTTGCTAGTATCCACGACCCTAGATGTAGGGTTGTTGACACTAATTAACTCCTATTATTAAGGGTCAATTAAGCATGAAAATGGATGAATATATTAACTCCACCTTAGTATAGGGATTAAAACTAACAAATTCCACGAGTTTTGGTGAATTGTGAATCTGCAGGGACTAAACCAGGAAACAGCCTTCGATTCCTTCCCCTAGAAGGAAACCGACGAGAGATAACGCATTCGGCAAGTCAGGAACCTTCCGGAAGACTCCAGAGAACACCTAGAGACACCATGAGGAAAGACACCACGAGACCCTGGGCCCACCGGTCGGTCTCCCCCTGACGTCGCTGGCTTCCGTCTTCTGCAAGCTACTTCCACCGCCTTTGAGGACCAATCTCAGCCCTACGTGAAGTCGGTTTGATCCAACGGTCGCGGTTGATCCCTCAGGGCTATATAAACAGACCCCCAGGCCCCAGGTCAGAGAGAAGGTCCCTCTTCAAAAGACTATGCTTCAACTAGAAACCCTAGAAGAGACTTCAGGAGTTAGCTCTCAAGTAGAAGACTAGATACCCCTCTAGTAGGATTAGAACCTAGTCTTATTCTAGAACTAGAAGAGAGAAAGAGAGAGAGGAAGAGATCAAGAGGAAGCTTCGGCCTGTCGGATCAACTTCTTCATCTTGTACCTGCGGATTCAAGTTCTTCATCGACTTGCTTCAACGATTGTTTCGGTAATCAACATCTATATTTAAGTTTGAGCTATTGTTCTTATTATTCTTAAGGTTTAATGACTCTCTTTTGAGTACTTTAATTCTAGTCGCTCTAGAGTTAGATTAGTTGGATAGTGTAAGCGTGGTGCTTAGACTTGATAGCTCATATTTGCCTCCTATAACGCCGGTAGTAGTGGTAGTTCGCAAGGGTGACTCTTATAGCCTTGTTGATTCTTCTATAGTCCACTTACTCGTGTGTAGGCTCGGTAGGATTATACATTTGCATAAAAGAATCATACTCTGTTTGTGACCTTTTATGGCAACTTCCCCATTAAGAATAATATAAACATATCACTCTTAAGTTGGATTTAGATAACCTTAGTGATCCCCTCTATACTTTTAGCTTCTCCGTCCTTGTTAGTTACTCAGGGGTTATACACTTGAGACTCCACGCTATCCGTTCCTTTGGGTTCAATATTAAAACTGGGTTACTCCGGTGAAGTGCTACATCGGTAGATTTTATCTGTGCGCTTGCGGATAAAGTAGAGTGTGCATTAATTTATACCAACAAGCATTTCTGGCGCCGTTGCCGGGGAACGGTAGATCATCTTACGTCTTAAGTATAACCTTGTATTATACTTTTATACTTTTTTCTTTTACCTTTTTACTATACTTTGTCTTTGCTGTTATATCTTTTTATTCTTTTCACAATGGATTTCTCAGAGCCAACCACTAGCTCTACAGATTCCATTCCACTGAACCAGTATACCTATCACACTGTCGTAGACTTAGAGTTGCCTAAATCTGCTAAGCCTATCCTTTCAGATAACTACGAGCTACGCCCATGCTTGATAGAAATGGTTAAGAATCAAAATTTTCTGGCCTAGAAGACGAAAACCCACACATTCATTTAAATGAGTTTGAACAAACTTGTGCGTGCCTACACATCGCAGGCATGTCTGACGAAACCCTTAGATGGAAACTTTTTCCATTCTCCTTAGAGGGAAGAGCCAAAACATGGTACCTTCAAACCGCACCAAGCTAAAATGGGGATTGGAAAGAACTCTGCTCTAGCTTTTGTTTAGAATACTTCCCTGTCTCCAAAATTATTTGTCTTCGCTTAGAGATTTTGTCCTTCATCCAAGAAGATGATGAGTCTCTAATTGCAGCCTGGGAAAGATTCGATAATCTTGTCTGCTCTGGTCCAACCTTATCTATTCCAGACCCTGTCTTACTTCAACACTTTTATAATGGTTTGAATAGAAAAACTTCTAATTACCTTAACTTAGCTTCAAACGGATCATTCCTACATACCCCAGCCTCCAAGGCAAGGGAAATGTTGCAAAACTTATCCCAAATCACTCCTACTCCTGAAGCTAAACCACAACAACCACTAGAAGTAAATCTAGAAGTTGAGCCTATATCTATTCTTAATCATGAACAAACTACAGCTTTGATTCCTAATGAGAGGGAAACCTCAGTCTTAGGAGATACCTTTGATTTCGAGGATGAATATCTTACCGAATTTGGTAATACCTCGAAATACCAAACAATTAGGAAACCACAAAATCAAAAATCATCTTTAGAAGAACTTACTGATAAGGTTTTCCGAAAAGAGACTATGAAGAAACTAATCTCTATAATAAGTCATGAATGGTTAGAAGAATCAGAGCTTTCCACTGATATAATCCGCTTAAATTCACCTTCTACACACATTCAATGCCAACTCTATCAACAATATCAACAATCCTTCGAAGCTCTCTATAATCCTGTTGTCGGAACCAACATTATGTCTGAAACCTTTGCTCAAGATTTATTAAAACAAATGCCACTTACCCCAACAGCTAAATTATTGAAAACCCCTTCAGGGCATGTTATTCCTAGCTTAGGAATCATGTATGTCCTGCCTGTAATAGTAGATAACACTCCACTTCACTTAAGCTTTTATATCTTTGATATTAAAGAGTTTAATCTGCTGATAGGCCAACCACTTAAGCAACTCATTCATGAAGGACAATCAGGGATCTTAAACTTCCATCTTGGGAAAAATCTTAAAGGAACCATACCTATTACTCACTCTCTAAATGCTGAGAATGAATCATGTCCCGAGCCAGATCCTATGGAAGAAATTGAGGAAGCATCTCTTGAAATAATAAATGAACCTGAATATGAAGAAGATGCGCAGTTCTTTACTGAGGAAGAAGATAACACACCAGATCCAGATCCTCTAGATTCCTTAGAAGAACCTCCTAAACCTTTCATAGAGTTAAAACCCTTACCTTCTGGGCTTCGATATGCTTTCTTGAATAATAATCCTGAGTCTCCTGTGATCATAAATAATAATCTTACTCAAGAACAGACCTCTAGGTTGATCACTGTCTTAGAAAAGCATAAATCAGCCTTTGGCTATTCACTCCATGATCTAAAGGGAATCAACCGCGCTTTCTGCACCCATCGCATTCCTACTGATCCTAACATATCACCATCCAGAGAGCCACAACGCAGGCTTAACAATGCAATGAGAGAGGTAGTAAAGAAAGAGGTTTTGAAACTCTTGCACGCCGGGATCATTTATCCTGTGCCACACAGTGAGTGGGTAAGCCATGTCCAAGTTGTGCCTAAAAAGGGAGGCATGACTGTGGTAAAGAATGAGAAGAACGAATTAATTCCACAAAGAACTGTCACTGGTTGGAGAATGTGTATTGATTATAGAAAATTAAACAAGGCAACTAAGAAGGATCACTTCCCGCTACCTTTCATAGACGAAATGTTAGAACGGTTAGTCAATCACTCTTTCTTTTGTTTTCTTGATGGATACTCTGGATATCACCAAATCCCAATCCATCCAGATGATCAAAGCAAAACCAGTTTTACATGTCCATACGGAACTTATGCTTATCGCTGAATGTCTTTTGGATTATGTAATGCACCCACTTCTTTTCAAAGATGTATGATGTCTATATTCTCTGATATGACTGAAGAAATCATGGAAGTTTTCATGGATGACTTTTCTGTTTATGGAAAAACTTTTGATGATTGTCTTGAAAATTTAGACAAGGTTTTGCAAAGATGTGAAGAAAAGCACTTAGTCCTTAATTGGGAAAAATGTCACTTTATGGTTAAACAAGGCATAGTGCTAGGTCATTTAGTATCAGAACGTGGAATTGAGGTAGACAAAGCTAAAATTGAAGTAATTGAACGTTTGCCTCCACCGATTAATGTCAAAGGAATTCGAAGTTTTCTTGGCCATGTTGGTTTTTATCGTAGGTTTATAAAAGATTTTTCTTACATTGCTAGACCACTCACAAATCTTTTAGCCAAGGATGTTTCTTTTGAATTTGATGATGCATGTTTAGAATCTTTTAACACTCTTAAGAAAGCACTCACTTCTACACCTATCATTCAACCTCCTGATTGGTCTCTACCCTTTGAGATCATGTGTGATGCAAGTGATTTTGCTGTAGGAGCTGTGCTAGGACAATATAAGGATAAAAAGCATCATGCAGTCACTTATGCCAGCAAAACTTTAACAGGACCTCAACTTGCGGATACATGGGTGTATGCCGAGTCTCTGTGTGATGAGTGATTGTCAACGGAGATGATGCGCATGTTCTTTGGCTTGTGTTGTGCAGGTGTCGAGCACGGAGACAGTGATCGATGGCGGGTGAAGGTCAAGTTGCGACGTGCCGTGCCGACGGACCGGGCGCGATGAAGGATGGGCGTGCCGTGCGGCGGACGTGCCATGCCGATGTATCGGACGGTGAAGGGCGGACGTGGACTTGGACTGATGGACTGGAGGCCGGAGGATCAGCTGTGGTGGCTGGCAGCCTGCGACAGCGACAAGCGGAGAAGTGCGATCAGGTCGGTGGAAGGGGTGCACAGGCGGTGCATCCCCTCTACGACGCCGGTTTGTTGGTAGAGCCCGGGAAAAACCAACGGTGGACGGTTTCCAGGTTTGGGCCTCAAAACCTGGGTGCTGGGTTTCCAGGTTGAGCCACAAAACCTGGGCGCGACGGTTTCCAGGTTGAGCCTCAAAACCTGGGCGTGGGCCGGTTTCCGAGTTTGGGCCTCAAAACTCGGGCGCGGACGGTTTCCGAGTTTGGCCACAAAACTCGGGCTGGAGGCTGGTTTCCCGGTTTGGGCCTCAAAACCGGGGGCTGATGGAAAAGGCTGGTTTCCCGGTTTGGGCCGCAAAACCGGGGGTGCAGAGTGGTGGCGGCACGTGGCGACGATCTGAAGGTTGCGTGGAGGCGACGCGGAAGACCGTGCGGGCGTGGCCGTCGGATCTACCTACCACCAGCGGGTGGACTAGAATAGCCTTAGGGTTAGGCTGGTCCGCTCTGTAATTAGAGTAGAAAGGGGTAGAGTAGGAAATAGACTTAGGCTAGGTTAGTATAAGTAGTCTAGGGGAGACACCCTCCTCCATATCTCAATCTCAGTTAGAGCTTTCATTTCCTAGGGTTTCCACTCTCCCACACCCCTGCTTTAGCTAGTTGAGATCCGCAGAGAGACTCCACTCTGTGTACCGTTGATTCGAGGAAGTGAGGCCGTATCCTCACCTTGGATCCCATCTCTTGGTGTCAATTCGCGTTTTGATTTCATGTTCATCATGTTCTTCGCGGATTGCTTTGTGCCTTGAGTTTTCCCGTCGCTTGATCTTCGTGCTCGGTTCATCTTTCACGATTCCGTTTGAACTGAGTTGCTCTAGATCGTGAGGCACTTCTTTCCACCGAAAGAAATCATCTCTAACCTCACGGTCTAGGAGATCGATCAAGTTTTAGTTTCGGGTCTCCTTTTCTTCTTTCCCCCGAATTCCTTCGATTCACCGATTTGGAGTTAGGTTCGAGCCATGATCTCTTAGAGATAGCTCACTAACCTCCTTGTGACTCCTCAGATCGAATCCCAAGCCTAGAGCACTTGATTCGGAGGAGATCGGGTTGAATCGCCGGAGTTTCAGTGCAGTCGCGGGGTGACCGGACGCTCTGTCGGGCTGACCGGACGCATGCTTTCAGAGTCCGGTCGTTGAGCACGGCGCCAAGCTTTTCTGCGTACTGACCGGACGCTCTCGACCGGACGCTCTGTTTGCATTTCGACCGGACGCTACGCTTGCACTGTTCCCGTGTCATTGTCTCATCTGACTGGACGCTCAGTGAACGACCGGACGCTTGAGCTCCGTGCGTCCGGTCGGAACCATAGGCTCCCAGGCTGTTTA
>CM019825.1:82384866-82616537 GCA_009763385.1 Coix lacryma-jobi var. lacryma-jobi | reverse complement strand
GGAACTTGTTGAGAGACCAAAGAACTACAATGTAATTGGAACCAAATGGGTATTTCGAAATAAGCAAGATCAAGATGGGATAGTAGTAAGAAACAAAGCAAGATTGGTAGCTCAAGGCTACACTCAAGTTGAAGGTCTTGATTTTGGAGAAACATATGCACCGGTTGCAAGAATGGAAGCAATTAGAATTCTATTGGCTTATGCATGTGCTCATAATTTCAAGTTATATCAAATGGATGTCAAAAGTGCATTTCTCAATGGGTATATCAATGAGTTAGTATTTGTAGAACAACCTCCCGGTTTTGAAGATGACAAGAAGCCCAACCATGTTTACAAGCTCAAGAAGGCGTTGTATGGTTTGAAGCAAGCACCAAGAGCATGGTACGAGAGGTTGAGAGATTTCCTACTCTCTAAAGGGTTCAAGATGGGCAAGGTTGATACTACTCTCTTCACCAAGAAGATTGGCAAAGACTTGTTTGTGTTGCAAATATATGTTGATGATATTATTTTTGGGTCAACCAACCAAGAGTTTTGTGAAGAGTTTGGGAATATGATGGCAAATGAGTTTGAGATGTCTATGATTGGAGAGCTTAGTTACTTCCTTGGTCTTCAAGTCAAGCAAATGAAGAAAGGTACTTTTGTGAGTCAAGGCAAGTACATCAAAGATATGCTTAAGAAGTTTGGTCTAGATGATGCAAAAGCTATTAGCACACCTATGGGAACAAATGGACATTTGGATAGTGATGCTAGTGGCAACATGGTGGATCAAAAGTTGTATCGGTCTATGATTGGAAGCTTACTTTATGTGACCGCTTCTAGGCCGGATGTGATGTTTAGTGTATGCATGTGTGCAAGATTTCAAGCTTCACCAAGAGAGGGTC
This sequence comes from Coix lacryma-jobi var. lacryma-jobi, assembly GCA_009763385.1. NCBI lineage: Eukaryota > Viridiplantae > Streptophyta > Magnoliopsida > Poales > Poaceae > Coix > Coix lacryma-jobi. The sequence continues at coordinate 82,615,656 of CM019825.1, read as the reverse complement.
ACCTGAAGGCAACTAAAAGAATATTGAGATATTTGAAGCATACACCAAATGTTGGATTGTGGTATCCCAAGGGGTCAAACTTTGAGTTGATTGGATATTCGGACTCCGACTATGCAGGATGCAAAGTGGATAGAAAAAGCACATCGGGCACATGTCAATTACTTGGAAGATCACTTGTATCATGGTCATCGAAGAAGCAAAACAGTGTTGCACTTTCAACCGCCGAAGCAGAATACATATCCGCAGGAAGTTGTTGTGCTCAATTACTTTGGATGAAAGCAACTTTGGATGACTTTGGAATTAAATTCAAACAAGTACCATTGCTATGTGACAATGAGAGTGCAGTAAAGCTCACCAACAATCCAGTACAACATTCAAGAACAAAGCACATTGACATTCGCCATCACTTCATAAGAGACCATCAACAAAAGGGTGATATTTCAATTGAGAGTGTTGGTACCGATGATCAACTTGCCGATATATTCACCAAGCCACTTGATGAAAAGAGATTTTGCAAGCTAAGGAATGAATTGAATATACTTGATTTCTCAATATGAGTTGATGCACCCTCCGTTATATGACATGCCTCTCCTTCAACAAAGCAAAGGTAAAATTGTGTGGCATGACATTCATTCTTGCTAAGGATATGTTTAGTGCATTTAGTCATTCCTTGCATCTTATAGGCTCATTCATGAAAATAAAATACTTTGGATGTACATATGGTACCACTATTGCTTCTATGTTTGATATGATCTAGTGGTAGCATATGACATGTTTATGGGCTTGTGAACCTAGTGTTTGATCTTGGAAACAAGCATTCAAGGGTTTAACCGACGTGAGTAAGATAACCATTGAAAGATGTGTGAAGAAGCTTACTCTAGAGCAAACCGTGTTAAATATCTTATGTTTGTTTGCTAGGTTGAACCAAACTTGATCACCTTTTTGTTTAACTTAACTCCTACTAAAATTGGTGTGCCTTTTATGGTACTTAATGACAAAGGGGGAGAAATGGTTAAGATAGATATATATAACAAAGGGAGGATCAATTAAAATTTGAGCACACAAGTAGGGGGAGCAAGCTCATGAACTTATTGTTGCATTTGAATGTGCATATTCATATGAGTGATTGCATTGCAAAAGTTTAAATTCAATACACATGCTTGTGTGATGTATGCTAGAAATAAATTTTGAATGATGATTTGTGCACTAGCATGCATAAGTGGTAGCTAGATGTAAGTTGCTTTTACAAGTGATACTAGATCCTTTCATATAATGTTGATCTCATGAGGTATCTAGTGTTTGTTTTTAAGTCTAGCTAACCATGGTGCTAAGGATGATGAAAATTGGCAACTCCGATTGGTATCACGCTTCAAAGGTCCATTCTTTACACCTTAGCATCATTTGAGAGTATTACTCTCCCACATTTCATATCTATGCATATGTGCCGAACTTGAACCAAACACTATAGCACATATGTAGGGGGAGCTAATACTAGTAGAGGTGTTTCAAATTTTCAAATATATATCTTTGTAAAAGGTTGTCATCAATTACCAAAAGGGGGAGATTGAAAGTCCTTGTTTGGTTTTGGGTAATTGATGTCACCTAGTGTACTAACCATGTCATGAAGTGCTTATGAGCTAGGTTGGTACACACCCATATGTGGAGCTAAATGACGATCATGATATTGGTGGTGATGGCCAAAAGATAGATCAAGTGCCTCACATTTGGAAGACGAAGAAGAGAAAAGCAAAATCCTATGGAGATCAAGGCAAAGGTATAAATAGGAATTTTGTTTTGGCACTCAAGACACCATAGAGGGTGTGAGTGCGTTTAGGATAGATAGCCGTACTATTAAGAGGGGAATATCTCAGTGACCGCGGTTATCAAGTGCCACTAGGTGAATTCATACATGCATATGCATTAGGACCTAGTGTGCTAACTCGAATCCTTTGAAAATGATTGTGAAAATGCTAACACACTTGCACAAGATGATAAACACTTGGTGGTGTTAGCACATTTGCAAAGGAGAAGTTGTTGAAATAGTTTTGGATCAACTCAGAGATGAAAATGGGTTTTTCTGTGTGAAGCCGGTGGTACCGACCAGGAGGGGTCGGTGGTACCGCCCTAGGAGGCAGCGTGCAGACCTCTCTGTGATGGGGCGTTTTTGGCCTAGCGGTGGTACCGCCATCCATTACCTCGGTAGTACCGCGCCCGGTACTACCGACCAAGGTCGGTGGTTGGCGAGTTTTTGCTGAGCTCTCTGTTGTTTTTGAAAAATGGCTTGCCGGTAGTACCGCCATTACCTCGGTACTACCGCCCACGTGTACCGACGCAAGGTCGGTAGTGGCTGGTTTTTCGCGAGGCTCTCTGTTGTTTTCGAAAATGGCTTGCCGGTAGTACCGCCATTACCTCGGTACTACCGCCCACGGTGGTACCGACGCAAGGCGGTAGTGACTGGTTTTTCGCAGAGCTCTCTGGTCGCGGCGCCTTTTGGCCTGGCGGTAGTACCGCCATCACATCGGTACTACCGACCTCGGAGGAACCGACCAGGGGTCGGTGGTTTTGCCGAAATCAGCGGGATATGGGAAAACGGCTAGTTTGACTCTGTCGGTGGTACCGCCCAGGAGGGGTCGGTACTACCGACCAAGCGCAGAAAGGTAGGGTTCGGGCCGCCGCCGCCCCTTCCCTATATATTGAACGTGGCCGCCTTTGGGGGGTTTTTCTTGACTCTCTGACTTCTTGAACATCCTCTTGAGTAAGATCTAATCCCTCCCTCCGATCTCTTTGCTTGTTAGTGCGAATCCAAGTGAGATCGAGAGATCCAAGTGCATTTGCTTGTGAGTTTGCATCTAGTGGCACTTGGCGATTGTGGTTGCTGCGGATATTCTTATTACTCTTGGTGGTTGCCGCCACCTAGACGGCTTGGAGCAGCGGAGGAGATTAGGCACGAGTGGTGATTGTTCGTGGCCATCTCCCGGTGATTTGTAAGGGGTTCTTGTACCTTCCCCGGCGGAGCGCCAAAGGTAACTCTAGTGGATTGCTCGTAGCTTGTGGATCCCCATCTTGTGTTGGTTGTGCGGCACCCTATTGAGGGTTAGGCGTGTGATGCCTATTAGCGCGTGAACCTCCAAGTGGGTGTATCGCTACAACGGGGACGTAGCTTGCCGGCAAGCAAGTGAACCTCGGAGGAAAAATTATTGTGTCAACTTGTCTCCGTGGTATTCATTGATATTCATTTATTAATCTCTTGCCGGATCGGTATACACACACTCCTATCTCTTGTACTTTATTTGTTACATTCTTGCAAGTATTATTTATATGTTGTTGCTATTCTAGTTTTTCTATCTTGTGTAGTGATTCATATTGTGGATAGGTGGCTTGCACTTTTGTAGAGCTAGCGCTATCTTTGCTACGCCATTTAGTTGTATAACAAGTTTGTTTAAGTGTTGTTGTAGAATTTTTTATAGGCTATTCACCCCCCCCCCTCTAGCCATTTAGGACCTTCACACGTCCGCCGCCCGGCACGACCCCTCCTTCATCGCGCCCGGGTCCGTCGGCCACGGCAACTTCGCAACTTGAACTCACCCGCCATCGATCACTGCTCCGTGCTCGACACCTGCACAACACAAGCCCAAGAACATGCGATCAATCTCCTTTGACAATCACTCATCACACAGAGACTCGGCATACACCCATGTATCCGCAATCTCCCCCTTGATGAGTGCATTGTCAACTCCACAACAATCATGATAAGAAGAAGGAGGTAGGAGGAGTGGGAGAAAAACCCAACCAAATGACCAAAAGCCTATAAAAGCCAAAGAAGGTCAGTGGATGAAGCGAAAAACTTGGTCCCCAAAGACATGGGCAACGGCTCGACGCAACCAAGCAAAGTAAAGCTAGCCCTCAAGAAGAGGTAGAACAGGCTCAACACCGCTAGCAGATACCATTGAAGATCGAGGACAACAGAAGCAAAATGCTAGTCCCTCAAGAAAGAGCCAAGGCTCAACACAACTAGCAAGAAAATCACTCCGACCAATGGAATTCACAACCCAACAAATGGGAAAGCACACCAGACGTACCAATTGAAGCCCAATGAAAAGGTTTATGAAAGCTCAGAAAAGCTATAAAACGTTTGCTAGCCCTCAGACAGGCACGGCTCAACACAACTAGCAAACTCCCCTCGACAAATGCAAGCAACTAGACAAATGATTCTCCCCTAGTTGATCAACACACAGAGCACAACAGGAGCATCTGATTTGCATAAAAAGTAGTAGAAGACAAAATTCAAGAGAGGAAGAAATTGAAAAAACATAAATATTTCTCCCCCTAGTTGAAATGCACTTATCAAGGTCAAAAGGTATCGGAGATCACTCCCTTCACATAAACTCCCCCTGAACACAGATCTCCTTCAAATGCATATGAAGTCAAAATGCAAGTTGGAGCTTCAAGTATATAGTCAAAAGAGTGCAAATGCTCTAATCAGTATAGCTCCAACATATCATTAAGCACTCAAATGCAAGGCTCAAACTGATCACTTATACGAAATATGAAGCGTATGAGCATGTGAGCAATTTTAGCCAAAGGATAGTCACCATCAAAATAGCACTAGACATGTATAGAAGGATCCAAACAAGTGCTAAGCATATATACAAGGTGAACTACCCCTAGCAAAGTTCAATCATCATGCATAGGAATGAAGCATATACCTTGTGATTTCAAAATTCATATCGGAGTTGCAGCGGTAAAAGAATTCACAAGTTCATTTTTTGGCATGTGATTGCGAGAGGTTGAAGCTTGTCATTGCCTAACTTTTCAACCGTGCGAAGCCTATGCCGAAGCAATCAGAAGCTTAAAGCAACGGTTTCGGTCATACACTACATGGCTCAAGTTTAACTCAAAGTGCAATGAGAAACAGTCTCAATACCATGAGGTGTTGACAAGAATCCCATCTCGATCTTTTCAATTCAACAATACTTGGTTCAGATTTAAGCAGTTATGAACACACCAAGCAAGTGAATGACTCAGAACTAGAGACATAGCACCTAGCATATATGAAAAGCAGGAATGGACTCAACACACCTACACATGCTAGTTGCATATCTCAATGGTGAACATTTTCAGATTTATATACATTAGGCATAATCACCATTCCAAAAATAGCTCGCTCATAACATGTAACAGTGATCAGAAGGAGCATAAGCTACAAGCATCATCATAAGTATCGGAGCAATACTAACAAGAGCATAATTACATTCTAGTGAATATAGACATGAAGCTCAGAATGTAAATGCGTATGCCCGACACAAAACTGCAAGAAAGAAGATACCAATTGGAAGGCTCAAGAACTCAAAGAAAAGAGCTCAATAAAAGTCAGTCTGTACATCTCAAAATGCTTCCCCCATCTAAAAGGGGAAACACACACCAAGCTCACCCCTCAACCTATTAAAGGTTGATTCGTCTAAAGGCTTGGTGAAAATATCAGCCAATTGGTGATGAGTATCGACATGGCGAAGGTCGATATCACCCTTCTCCTGGTGGTCTCGCAAGAAATGAAAGCGCACATCAATGTGTTTGGTTTTCGAGTGAAGCACGGGGTTCTTAGCAACGCTAATGCACTCGTGCTGTCACAAAGCAAAGGAACTCGAGAAGCTCAAACCAAAATCACGCAAAGTGGCCATCATCCAGAGTAACTGGGAACAGCAGCTAGCCGCAGCAACATATTCAGCCTCCGTGGTAGACTGAGCGACACTAGACTGCTTGCGAGAAGACCACGATACAAGAGAAGACCCAATAAACTGGCAAGTCCCAGAAGTGGACTTGCGCTCAATGCGACAACCAGCAAAATCAGCATCAGAAAAGCCGCAAAGCGAGAGGGTGGAGGAAGCAGAATACCAAATCCCGAACTCAGGCGTGAACGAAGGTACCTGAAGATGCGCTTCACGGCCTGACGGTGAGAAGTGCGTGGCGACGCCTGAAAGCGCGCGCACAAGCACACGGCGAACTGAATGTCCGGCCGTGTCGCCGTCAGGTAGAGCAGCGATCCAATCATGCTGCGGTACTCCTTCTGGTCCACTGCTTCTCCATCCTGTCGCATCCAGGGCAGTCGTCATCGACATGGGTGTTGGAAGAGGCTTGGCCTCACCCATATCGAACCGCTTCAGCAAGTCCCTCGTGTACTTGCCCTGGTGCACAAACGTCCCCTCGGGATTGCTTAATTTGCAACCCGAGAAAGAAAGTCAGCTCGCCCATCATGCTCATCTCGAACTCCCTGCTCATAGTATCTGCAAACTTGGCAACCAAAGCGTGAGAAGAACCACCGAAAATGATATCATCCACGTAAATCTGGACCAAGAGAGTATCTTTGCCTTGCTTGAGGAGAAAGAGCGTTTATCAACACATCCCATTTTAAAACCCTTAGCAAGCAAAAAGGTTTTTAATCTATCATACCAGGCTCTAGGGGCTTGTTTCAAACCATACAAAGCTTTGTGAAGTTTAAAGACATGGTTTGGAAACTTGGGATTTTCAAAACCGGGGGGTTGGGACATAGACCTCCTCCTCAATGTAGCCGTTTAAGAAGGCACTCTTGACATCCATTTGAAAAGTTTGAACCCTTGGATGCAGCAAAAGCCAAGAGTATCCTAATAGCCTCCAAACGAGCTACAGGAGCAAAGGTCTCCTCATAATCTATCCCCTCCTTCTGACTATAACCCTTCGCTACAAGCCGGGCCTTGTTTCTCACAATGTGGCCCTCCTCTCCTTGCTTGTTTTTAAAAAACCCATTTTGTCCCAATAGGTTACAGTCAGGAGGTGGTGGCACTAGAACCCAAACCCGATTTCGCTCAAAATTTCTAGCTCCTCATGCATGGCATTGACCCAATCCGGATCCGTCAATGCGTGTCCAACATCTCGGGGTTCAAAAGACGCAACAAAAGCAGAATGAGCAAAGTGCGAGATGTGCTGTGACCTGGAGCGAGTAACTCGCTCGTCGATGTCGCCGATCATCTTTGAGGGGGTGCTGGCGCTGGATATGTCGTGGCGCCTCCCGGGAAGAAGTGACCTCCCCCTCAACAGCAGCTGGTTCCACCCCGGGTACAAAAGGTACCGCGCGAGGTGGAGGATCCCACGGCCCCCAGGAAGAAGAAGTGTCGGGGCCGTGAGTCGTCGTCGAGGCCGCCCTTTGCGGCGGCAGGTGGAGGGGGTGCTGGATTATCTATACCTTCAGCACCCTCGTCCTCATCATCAAAAAGAGGCTCTCCAACCTCATGATCACCTGCACGCTCAAAACGAGAAGAGGACAAACAAGAGTCTCGTCGAAGGTGACATCTGATGTCTCCATGACTCGGTTAGTATCAAGGTTAAGTACACGATAAGCTCGAGTGTGAGTGCCATAACCCAAAAACACACCGTCAGAAGAACGAGACTCAAACTTGTCCAGGTTCCTTTCTTCAATATAAAACAGTGGCAACCAAAGACTCTAAAATAACTCACCTTGGGCTGGCGACCAAACGCAACTCATAAGAGGTCTTCTTCAAAAACGCTCTCAGAAAAATGCGATTCGAAATGTAGCATGCAGTGTTCATAGCTTCGGCCCCCAAAAACGCCTAGGAGTCCTATGCTCATCAAGCATCGTCCTGGCCATCTCAACAAGGGTCCGATTCTTCCTCTCTACAACACCATTTTGAGGTGGTGTAGGGGGAGAAACCTGATGCTCCAAACCAAGGCGGTTACAAAACTTCTCAAAATCCGAATTTTTAAACTCGGAACCATTATCACTCGAATAGCTCGCATCGAGTTCAAGGGGAACTCGTTCTGAAGACGCAAAATCAGATTGCGAGCAAATGAGAAAGTCTCGTCTTCTCAGCTAAAAAGAAGACCCACGAATATCTCGAAAAGTCGTCAACAACAACCAAAACATACCACTTGCCACCAACCGAGCTCACCCGAGCCGGACCAACAAGGTCCATGTGTAAAAGCTCTCCGGGTGCGAGGCATGACCTTAGTCACCGGATGGTGGGGAGCAGCAACCATCTTCCCATGTCTGCAAGAATGGCAAACTAGATCCTTCTCCATCGAAAGCTTGGGCAACCCTCGGATTAGGCCAAGTGAGCTAAGACTTGCAAGCAAGTCGAAACTTAAATGACCGAGCCTCCTATGCCACTTCCAAAGATCGGAGGAAGAAGGACTAGCCAAAAGACAGCGAGAAGAACCAAACGATTCCGAGAAATTCGCACAAAGACTTTCCCAAAGGGCGAAATCAGACATACAAGATCGCCCTGAGGATCTAAGATGCGACTAAGGTTCGGTTTAAAACGAATCTCATAGTCATCATCAAAAAGTTGCGAAACAGAAAGAAGGTAAAATGCAGGTTAGAAACAAGAGCAACATCGCGCAACACAAAGTGCTCATTAACCCGCACCGTCCCACGAGACAATCCTTACCTTTACTATTGTCGCCGAAGGTTATGTACTCCTTTCCGGCGACCGGCTAAGGCTGGAGAACCACTTGGTGTTTCCCGCGGTCATGTGCCTCGAACAACCCGGAATCCACCAACCAAACGTCCTCCAACCGTCTACCTACATCAATAGAAAGACATAGGGTGAGCATACGGTCCAACACTGGGGTTAGTGAAATAAGGGTAATACCAGTGTTGGGCCGGCTGCTCAAAAGAACGGTTAGCAGAAAAACCATTCCTAGCACGTCTACGAGGGAAGCGATCACCACGCTGAGGAAAACGTGGTCCGCTGGGGAAGAAGCGCTCACCGCGATACTTAAACTGCGGTGGGGAAAGCGCTCAGCTAAACCTCCGCCACGGGGTCCATTACCTGCAAAGCAGGACCCCGTCGGGTACGCTCTCTACGAGGTTTACGCCTAGGAGCCTGGGGCTCAACTGCTCTAGCGTCTCTCCTCGGAGCTCTCTCCTGCCTAGGCCTGGGACCCTGACGTCCGGACCTGCTGCCTCTCCCCTGGGCCTTCGGTACATGTCCACCATGAGCTGGATGGTACATGTCCGGGTTCTCCATCTCCCGAGCCCTGCGCGCCTCTCTCCTGCGCCTAAAGCAGAACTCGCTCAAGTGGCCATCTCTCCCACAAAAATCACATGGTACCTCACCGCACGCAAAGGGGGTTGTTGGTGACCAGGCTGTGGGTGTGGCTCATTGCTTTGCCCTTCTGTGGCAACTCCTCACGAATGGGTGGCATAGCATCAAGCTTGTTTCTGAGGTGGTTTGGCTTTGGTGCCCAAACTGGGTTCTTGGGAGGAACTTTAGGGGGTTCCTCAACCACACCATCTTTGGTGATAGGCTTGGCTGGCTCTTTGAGTGGCGCTTGGCAAGTTTGGGAGTAGTGGTGGAATTGGGCTTCTCACATGGGTTCAGACCACTAGACTCTCCAATCTTCCCAAAAACTGAACGATCAACACTCTGAGCAAAACCTACACCAGGGGCACAACAGCTCGCTTGAATTGGGAGATCATCATCCCGAGCTGCGGCTCACTACTGAGACCCATGACAAGAGATGAGAAAGGTATGTGTTTTCTTCCTCGGTTTGCATCTTGCCATGCTTCAATTGGCAATCTCCATCTCCAGGCCCTCACACAAAGCACACCTCAAGACACAAGTGCTATCTGAGCTGGCCTTGACTAAAGACTCAATCTTGGCATCCTTCTCTGCCAACTCAGATTGCAAGACAGGACAAGTCTTGCACGCACCCAACAGCTGCGGCCTAGCACGGAGCTCATCCACCTCTCCAACCAACGCAGCATACTTACTCTCAGAGTGAGAAGGTCAGTCATGTGCGCGGTGCACGACTCGCACTCCGCCTCCTCCGACACAACCACGGTGGACCGAGCGAACTCAAGCTCCTTCACCGTGTCCTCCCACTTCTGCCTGAACTCCTTGCGTTCTCTAGCGGCACGCCTAAGCAACTTATCTTGGCTAAGGAGGGCATCAGTCAACTTCTCAACCTCAGAGGAAAGCTCGTCGTAGGTGAGATACCTGGGAGGTGTCGTCGTCGTCGTCGTTCCGAGGGGTACGCTCCCGGCTTGCCGTCGACCTCATCGCCCAGCGCCATGGTGCAGAAGCCGTCGTCGTCGGCGAAGAAGCAGAGGCCGTTCAGCTTGTCCTCGATCCTCTTCTTCTTCTCGGACTCGTCATCGCTCGAGCTGGCGGAGTCGTCATCCGAGCCGTCGACGTCGCTGAGCGTGGCGAAGAACGCGCGCTGCTCAGCTTGCTGCTTCTCCAAGTACTTCTTCTTGATGTACTCTTTGTCGAAGCCGCCCCGCTTCTTGTGCCTTGGGGGAACGTGCTTCTCCTTGTACTTGGAGTCGCGCCTGTGGCCGTGATCGCCCTTCCCCAGATGCTTGTTCTTCTTCTTGGGGCAGTCGGCGATGAAGTGGTCGGGTCGCCGCATTCGTAGCATCCGGCGCGTCCTCCTCCACGACGGCGGTTCACGCGGTGTTGTGGAACCGCGAAAACCGGTTGGCAAGCAAAGCCAACTCGTCGTCTCCCAAAGACTCCAGCTGGTCCTCTGTCACAGAAAAGAGAGAGAAAGCGCAAAACCAGCTGAGGGGTTAGAGGAAGAGCCGGAAACCAAAGCCATGGATGGGCGAGAAGGATTTTCAAAAGAAGCCCTCGCCATAGCATCAATCTCACTGGACTTGAGCTTACTGAAGAGCTCGTCGCAGGTGAGGGTCTCATAGTTAGGGGATTCGATGATCGCCTGAACCTTGGAGTCCCACACCGAACGGTCAAGAGTGTGCTGCAAAGCTTCAAAGCACGCTCATGATCGTCAAAAGGCAACTGCTCCTTGTTAGCCCTCATCCTGTTGACAATCACCTGAAAGCGAGCGAATAAAACTTTCTATGCTCTCGCCAGGTTGATGTCTAAAGTTCTCATACTCTCGCGCTGAACGACTCGTAGAGTCGGGTTTTGACTTGAGAGGTGCCCTCATGAAAACGCATGAGAGTGTCCCAGATCTCCCGAGCCGTAGCGAGGTGAGAAACACGATCAAACTCACCCATGCTCAAACAAGAGAAAAGAGCATTACGGGCTCGGCTATTGGCATCGTGCTCATCGATCTGCTGTTGAGTCACACGAGCAGCCAAGACCACGTATCAGGGGAGTTGCAAATCCCAGATCGAAGCGCCCAAGCTCTGCAAATAGGCCGACATACGTATCTTCCAATACGCATAGTTCGTCCCATCGAAAAACGGCGGTTTGCCCACGCCGCGATCCATGTCGCCTTCGGTGGATCTGGAACCGGCTAAGGTGGAAGATCCTTAACCCGCTCCGATACCAATTGAAGGACCGAGAATGCAAAAGCAAGGCGACCAGAGGGGGGGGGGTGAATGGGAGCCAATAAAATTTCTCACGAAATTGGCCAAGTGTCCCAAAATCAATCCCAAGAGCTACTACCAAAAACGTGATGCCCACGACCCTTGGAAGAGGGTGGATGATCCCAGGGATCACAGCGAGGCACCACAAAACTTCCTCACCCAAGTTCACGCAAGTCAACTAGTGACGGGATGGGTTTTGGGTAACCTCAACCTCCCCCGAGCAACGCGAGGGGGATTCAGGCTATTTGTGTAAAGCGGGAAGCCCAAATCTGTAGAGAGACGAAGTTAGAAATCCAACGCCCAAACGATTCACGAATCGAAAAGACGAACGAACAAACTGCGGATGAATGAAAACGCGTCGAACTGGATCGACCGGACTCTGGCCAGCGTCCGGTCAGCAGGGACCGGACGCGTCCGGTCAACAAAAATCGGCTCTGGAACCTTACTGTTCGCGACCGGACTCACGAGTACGGAGCGTCCGGTCGAGAGCAGTGCGTCCGGTGCAAACGAACAGGCACGATGAACAGTGAAAGCGATGCGTCCGGTCAAAACATGAATGGAGCGTCCGGTCAAAGTGAAGAACACGGCTACGTGCTGTTCATCGACCGGACTCACGACCAAGCGTCCGGTCACCCGACTGAGCGTCGTGTCGGTCGACTCGCTGCAGCCCCGTTCGTCCACCGATTTGCCTCTATCTCACCCAAAACAATTCCTCTAGGGATCAAACTTGGTGAGATGAGTCACAAGGAGTATAGTGAGCTATCTTTAAGAGATCATGGCTCGAACCTATCTCCAAAACGGTGGATCGAAGAATTTCGGGGAAGGGAAGAAAACTTGACCCGAAACTAAAAATCGATCGATCTCCTAGACCGTGAGGTTAGAGGTTAATTCCTTCGGTGGAAAGAAGTGCCTCACGATCTAGGACAACTTGGTTCAAACGAATTTGCAAAAGATGAACCGAGCAAGGAGATCAAGCGACGGGAAAATCGTGGAGAAAAAGGATTCCGCGAAAGAACACGAACACAACGGAAATCACAGCCACGAATTGCAAGCCGAAGCGCAAACAACCGCTACGACAAGGAGGATACGGCCTCCTTTCCTCAAAATCAACAATACACAGAGGGTGAGTCTCTCTGCGGATCTCAGCAAGCTACAGCAGGGGATGGGAGAGCAGGAAACCCTAGGAAGCAAGAGCAAATGAGATGGCTAAAACTGAGATAACTGAGATAGGGAGGAGGGTGTCTCCCTCAGACTACTTATACTAACCTAGCCTAAGCCTATTTCCTACTCTACCCTCACTACTGTATTTACAGAGCGGACCAGCCTAACCCTAAGGCTATTCTAGTCCACCCGCTGGTGGTGGTAGGTAGATCCGACGGCCACGCCGCACGGTCTTCCGCGTCGCCTCCACGCAACCTTCAGATCGCCGCCCGCGTGCCGCCACCACTCTGCTCCCCGGTTTTGTGGCCCAAACCGGGAACCAGCCTCCAGCCCGAGTTTTGTGGCCAAACTCGGAAACCGTCCGCGCCCGAGTTTTGAGGCCCAAACTCGGAAAAACGGCCCACGCCCAGGTTTGAGGCTCAACCTGGAAACCGTCACGCCCAGGTTTTGTGGCTCAACCTGGAAACCCAGCACCCAGGTTTTGAGGCCCAAACCTGGAAACCGTCCACCGTTGGTTTTTCCCGGGTCTACCAACAAACCGCGTCGTAGAGGGGATGCACCGCCTGTGCACCCCTTCCACCGACATGATGCACTTCTCCGCTTGTCGCTTGTCGCAGGCTGCCAGCCACCACAGCTGATCCTCCGGCCTCCAGGTCCATCAGTCCAAGTCCACGTCCGCCCTTCACCGTCCGATACATCGGCATGGCACGTCGAGCACGGCACGCCCATCCTCATCGCGCCCGGTCCGTCGGCACGGGCACGTCGCAACTTGACCTTCACCCGCCATCGATCACTGGTCTCCGAGCTCGACACCTGCACAACACAAGCCAAGAACATGCGCATCATCTCCGTTGACACACTCTACACAGAGATCGGCATTTACAACCCATGTATCCGCATTTTGAGGCCCAAAAAAGGGAGGAAACCAGCCTACCAGACTGAGTTTGTGGCCCCCAACTCAGCAAAACCCGCAGCACCCAGGTTTTGAGTTGTGGCGCAGAAAAGGGCGCACTGCGCCAACCACAGCAAGCCGGAGAAGCTGGCTTCAATCGTGGCCCGGGTGCTCAGAAGTCCGGTGCGTGCCAGTCAGTTTGACCTGCAACTAACAAGGGAGATAAACTGTTAAATACAAAGCTGGAACGTGCCGGGTATGACCAGACAGTTCCAAGATGTACGGCCCTGAAGCCACTTACGACGACATATAGCTATGAAAGCTATCTGCCAACAGGTTTAAAGATTATTCGGCAATATGAACAGAGTTACGTGAATAACAGGTTGCCGAACACGTTTGCATGAGAATCGTACTTGCATGATGTATTAGATATAAGTTAAAACTTAACCAATCTCGATTGTACAACCGAGTTGGGATCCATGGAGATTGAACATACAAGCTAAGCATGACTAAGCTAATCTAAAGCCTGCGCCTGCCGCACGACACCTAGCCTTGTCATAGATCAAACACACTTAACATGCATGAACCCTCACCACGTGGCAATCCAGATACGATCCGTTCGGCTATTACGAACAATAGATCTACTGCATAACAGACCTTTCAATAATAAACGTGGAAAGAACAGAGCAGATCTATAAAGATGGAGCCGAACCGAACGGTATCTAGATTGGGCAAAAGTGTTATGATGAGATAAACATAACAAAACATATAACACAAGGTAACTTAATGAATCTATCAGATTGCCAAATCTAACAGAGCCGATAACTATTTTTACTCATGACTCAATCCGCCGCACGATACAAGGCATAAGCAAAAACCTCCCGTCATAAGCTTAAATCCGCCGCACGATACTAAGCTTAACGTACGAGACTACTTGCACCATATCTAAATCCGCCGCACGATACTAGACATGATAGCAAGGTTGCCGGAACTTACGGAGGTCGACGGATCGATGGCCCCTCTCGAAGAACACGACGACACGACTTGGACTCGAAGACGGCACGGGGCCGGGGTTGGTTGTATTGATTGTGAACAGATTTACAATAGTCTCAGGGTCTATATTTATACCCTGGTATCCTACGAGTCCTAGGAGGACACGATTACAACGACAAAATAGGAAACTTATCTAAAATATGATGCCTTTGCTCCAAGCTTCCCTTAATAACCGGCACGCGCTAAAATGACGAGATCCCCATCGCTAAATCTTCTTGACATGCCGTATTCGTCGCAAACCGACTTGGCTTGAGAGTAACCGACCGTAGCGTTCGTTGCCGAATCTGCTCGCCGTTGACTAATCGCTTTCACAGCCTTGCCGAATACATTGAGTTAGCCGACCGTTCGCGTCTGCCGAATCCTTCAAGCGGCGGCGTTCGCCGAATCTTCATAGTGTCGGTCCACTTGTCATAGTGCGAAAACTCGGTGTTAACACATGCCCCCTAATTTTGGGATAAATGTTTTATTCTAAAATTCATTTTCTTTTTCGCACCACTGTAGAGTCTCTGGAAGCATCCGACTTCCCACGTCATTAATCATCACAGCTGCCGACTCGCCTCCCGATGCACTCGAGATCCTTTAAAACTTCCTCTCTATTCCATTTCGGCCTGAGCTTCCCGAATTCCTCTGTTCAGCTTCTTTATCTAGAAAAATCTCTCTTCTCTTGCCCTGAACCGGAAAATGTCTTCCCAAGCAAGCCATTACAGTCTCGAGCTCGGCGACACCAGCACTTCTAAGAGAAGGTTGCTTCTGCTTTGATCTTTTCGCTTTGGATATTATGCCTCATTGTTGTTTCCCCTTCAGGAGGACTGGCGACGACCTCACCGAGGACCTGGCTCAGAAGATTACAGACCTCCAGTCTGATCTAGGAAAGAAGAATCGGGAGATTATTCAAATCTCTCAGGAGCGCGATACCTTTCGGGAACAAGCCATCGGTAAGCATCCCTCAACTGTCCTTTTCTTATCCCTTCCTTCTGCTTGACCCCTTTTTCTTCAGCTCTGGAGACTAGGCTCCATTCCCTCGAAGCCGCTATTGCCGACCTTGCTACTTCAGTCAATGTGCCAGGCACGGTGGCTCTAAGGCAGGTGAATGAGATCAAGCGGGTTCTTCCGACATTTCTAGGGCCGGCATGGGCTACGGCGCAGCACTTGCTTTCAATGCCGTCCGGATCCATTCTGGCGCCGACTATCGCCATTTTGACGTTTGTGAGCGAGGACTAGAATTTAGGATAGCACGTTCTGTTGAGGATATGAAAGAAGCCGGAACAGACTTGGCCGACTCTTTCGATTCTGATCTTCCGATTAGAAATAGAATGACATGGACGAACTGATCCTTCATTTGTAATCGACTCCTGTTATGTGGATAAGAAGTCCTTTTATCTATTTTCTTGAAATCAATCTGTGACTGATCCTTCGGAATCAAGGGTACTCTATTCCATGTACTTGGCCATTTGCACCTTGTAACATATCTGCATTTTGCATCCAATCGGTTACCGTTCTGATGACATCGCGTTTAACCGTGTGAACCTGTTCGGCAATCTGGCCAGTGTTTGTCCCGAACATCTAAATCGGCAGTTTTGCCGAAGCCAGGCGCTCTATTCCCCGCCGAACACGTACGTGAGTGCATTCAGACGGCCCGCACAGCCCATTACTGTAGAGGCCCATCTTGGGAAGCAGAAAAAATCCCAATCCGCCGGTTGATATTCGGCATAAATCGTCCCTGGAGTCCTGCCTTCTCCCAATCTTGCATCCGTTCCTCTAGTACTCTCGCCGCCTCGGCTTCCTTGCTCGCTCCGCCCCAGAAAACCCTAACTTTCCGAGTGCAATGGCGAGCCATGATGACCGCGGCAAGCGCCCGGCGGCTGAGGAGGCCGAAGGGAGCCGCGCTCGGCGCCTCCGTCAGCGCGGGTAGGACTCCTCGCTTACGTCCTTTGTGGCAGTTTCTTGAAAACCTCGCTCACGCTCTGTTACTGCTCGCCGACAGGGTCCCCGTTATCTCTTCCGCCGGCGGGCATGCCCGACCTTCTCCAGCACCGGGGAGGCCAGAGGCTCCACCATCGGGCTCGTCGAGCTCCTCCGATAGCCTCTCCTACCACTCCCATCCTTGGGAGGCGAGCCCGGACCGGGACTCCGACGGCGGCCTCTACGACCACAACGACGCTTTGAACTTCATGGCGCTGCGGGATGAGTCCCGGGAAGAGCTGGCCGCCGTCTCGAAGCAGTACGGGATCGATCAGCTGGAGTGGGAGGACCAGCGCCGGCAGTTCTGCGACGCAATCACGGGTACGGACACCCAATCCTAGATCGGCTTCGGTCGTTCTTGTTGATCTTTTAACCGATCCACCCAACTCGTCGTTCATAGCGCTGTCGGAAGAGCTGGAGCGCCTGAAGATGGCGGCGAACGCCGTCGCAGACCGGGTGAACGCCCAGGGCGACACCGCCGAGGCGCGCCTGGCCAATGTGTTTGGCCGCGTCGAGCAGGTCGCCCTGCAGGGTGTGCACCACGGCGTGGCGCTGGGGCTGTCGGCGCTAACGGTCCGCACGGAGGAGGACTTCTCCGTGACGCCGGTTGGCTTTCCCGGCGGGGCATGTCCGGAGGACGTCGAGCAGATCGACGATTTTCTGGACTCCTACGAGGATCATGCTCGCGCCCTCGCCGCAGTCACCAATCCGCAGACGGTCATCAACAGGATGTTCGGTAATTGATCTGCACCTTTTGCACATTCCCCACTATGAACAATGCCACTCTACCACGTTCGTGTATACAACCTGTTCTCCCATCCTGTGCTTGTTGAGTGTTTGTTTTATCTAGCCATTGCACAGCACCGCGTGTACTTGGCCCCGTATTTCTGCGTTTTTTGTGCTAGAGGCGACACATGCCGTGCCGGCTATTTTTTGTTCTAAGGACGATAGACTCTATCGGCCATTTTTGTGCTAAGGGCGATACAACCTTGTATCGGCCGTCGGTGCCCGCTAGTCCTTGATTCCGTTATGCACCGACCTCCACGCTAGGATGAAATCTCTTTAGATAACGTCCATTAATTGCCCTAGCAAACTCTTCTCCTTGGAGGGTTTTCAGAATGTACGCATTACCCGGAGCACGTCTCAGAATTCGAAAAGGCCCTTCCCAGTTAGGGGACCATTTGCCGAATACCTTGTCTTTGGTACCGATTGGCAAGATAATTTTCCAAACCAAGTCTCCTTCTTCGAATCCTTTTTCTCTCACTTTCGAGTTGTAGTACTTGGCAACGCGTATCTTGTTCTTCTCAATATTTTCCAAGGCCTTGAGACGAATCAAATGCAAATCCTCTAGCTCATCCATCATCAAATCCTTATAATTCTCTTTAGCCAGATCGTTCTGCAATGTAACTCGTCTTGACCCCGACTGCAACTCCCATGGTAACACTGCGTGATGCCCGTAGACCAACTCGTATGGCGACGTCTGAGTCGACCCATGACAAGCCATTCGGTACGCCCACAAAGCTTCGTTGAGTACCAAGTGCCACCTTTTAGGTTTCTCTTCGATCTTCTTTTGAATGATTTTAATCATGATTTTGTTAGAAGCCTCTGCCTGTCCATTGGCCTGTGCATAGTAAGGGGAAGAATTATAGAGTTTAATCCCCATCCTTCGGCAAAGTCACAAAACTCCGAGGAAGTGAACTGAGTTCCCTGATCGGTAGTGATGGACTGAGGAATGCCGAATCGGTAAATGATATGCTCCCTGACGAAAACACCATGTTCTCTGACGTCACCTTCTTCAATGGGATGGCTTCAACCCACTTAGTGAAGTAATCCGTGGCCAACAGACAAACTTATGTCCCTTGCTAGATGGAGGGTGGATCTGGCCGATCAAATCAATGCCCCATCCTCTGAAAGGCCAAGGCTTAATGATCGGATTCATGGCCGATGCTGGAGCCCTTTGCACATTGCCGAATCGCTGGCAATCCTGACAACCTCTGTAATACAAAGCAATCTTCGAGCATAGTCGGCCAAAAATATCCAGTCCTCCTGATTAACCATCTCATACGGTGAGCCGACTGGTGTGCACCACATACGCCTTCGTGCACCTCATACATCAGTTCCTAGCCCCGTCTTGGTTCAGGCATTTAAGCAAAACCCCATCTATGGATTTGTAGTACAATTGATTGTCCAAGAGCGTGAACTTAAGAGCCTTGTACCTGAGTTTTCGGGAGAACTTCCTGGATGGGTCCCTGAGGTAATCGGCAAATTGTCTCTCCAGTCTTCAATTGCCTGATTATCACTGGGACTGCTGATCACCTTCTGGGGTTGTTTGCTCTCCCTCAAGTGCAAAAATGTTTTGATTCTCCCCTATACCCGGATGCTGCCTGAGCCAACTGGTTTGCTTCTTCGTTTTGCCCCCTAGGAATATGTTGCAAGGTTGCCGACCGAAACTGTTTGAGGAGCTCTTGGCAACCTTCGAGATATTCCTGCAGCGTGTCGTTTTGCACTCGTATTTGCCGGTCAATTGCTTGATCACCAATTCCGAGTCACCGAAGATCTCCACGGCGTCTGCCTTAATGTCCACAAGCAACCGCAGCCCTCGGAGCAGTGCTTCGTACTCTGCTTGATTATTAGTTACCGGGTACTCGATCGGTATAGAGTACTTGAAGGGTGCCCCCTTGGGAGAAATCAACACGATCCCGACTCCACCACCTTTGCTGCACGAGGATCCATCAAAAAACAATGCCCAGGGATAATGGTTACCATGTTAGCATTAGGATCACGGTGGTGAGTGACAAAATCAGCCATAATCTGGCCTTTAACAGCCTTTGCCGATTCAAAACGCAAATCAAATTCAGAAAGGGCCAAAACCCATTTGCCGATCCTTCCACTTAAAATCGGCATTGATAACATGTGCTTGATTACATCAAACTCGATACTACCACGCATTCGGCATTCAGTAGAAAGTGCCGAAACAGGAATAGAAAACGCAAAGCACAACTTTCGTAGCCGAATACCTTGTTTCGGGGTCCAGTAGCTTTCGGCTAAGATAGGCTACGACTCTCTCTTTTCCTTCGAATTCTTGCATGAGGGCCGACCCTATTGTTAGGTTGTCGGCCGCCACGTACAACTTGAAAGGCCTGTCGAGTTGTGGAGGAACCAATACTGGTGGTGCCTTCATGTACTCCTTGATCTCATCGAAAGCCTTTTGTTGCACGTCACCCCACACGAACTCCTGATCTTTCTTGAGCTTCAACAGTGGAGAAAATGGCAGCACGCGCTCGGACAAGTTGGATATGAACCTTCTGACAAAGTTGATTTTGCCGAGCAGTGATTGAAGTTCTTTGAGATTGGTCGGCGGCACTACCTTATCAATTGCTTCCATGCTCTTCTTGCCGACTTCGATCCCCTTTTTGTGGACCAGGAATCCCAGAAACTCACCAGCCGACACCCCAAATGCACACTTGGTTGGATTCATCTTTAAACCATGTTTCCTTGTGCACTCCAAGGTCTTCCTTAAATCGGCCAAGTGTCTCTCCTTGCTTCTGGATTTGACACCACATCATCAATGTAGATCTCTACGATCTTGCCGATCAGCTCATGGAATATGTAATTCATGGCTCGCTGGTAAGTGGCACCGGCATTTTTCAAACCAAAAGTCATGACCATCCATTCAAACAAACCTATATGGCCGGGGCACCTGAAGGCGGTCTTTGCCACATCCTCTGCAGCCATGAAGATCTGGTTGTAACCTGCGTTGCCGTCCATAAAGCTTATGATTTCAAAACCGGCCGAAGCATCTACTAGCAAATCGGCCACCGGCATTGGATAACCGTCCATAGGAGTGGCTTTGTTGAGGTTCCTGAAGTCGATGCACACTCTCATCTTCCCGTTCTTCTTGTACACCGGGACAATATTGGAGATCCATTCCGCATATCGACACGGCCGAATGAAGTTAGCTTCTAGTAATCTTTCCACTTCTTTTTTCACGTCGGCCAACACCTCCTCCTTGTAGATCCTGCGCGGAGGTTGTTTGTATGGGCGGTATCCAGGTTTGATCGGCAACTTATGCTCAACAATAGATCGATCTAATCCGGGCATCTCTGTATAGTCCCACGCAAAACAGTCTTTGAACTCCTTTAGAAGATCTACTAGCTGCACTCTGAAATCAGGGTCTAAACTGGAACTTACAAACATCGGCCTCTTCTTACTCGTATCACCAATATCCACCTCTTCTAACTTGTCGGCCGACGTGAACCACGTCCCAGTTTGCCCTCGCTGCTGTCGGTTGGGTTGTCCATCTAAAAGAAGCTTTGAGAGCCGATTGCTTGGATCGGCTGTTGATCCCTGCCGTAGATGTTGACAGGACCTTCTCCCCACACACGATCGGAGAAGCAGTCTACCCCGTCGAATTCCCAGTAGGTGGGCTCAATAGTGGCAACACTCACCGAGTCATCAGCTTGGACAATCTCGATGTCATCTCCAACCCATTGTATGAGTATTTGATGCATGGTTGAAGGTATGCAGCAGTTGGCGTGGATCCAATCCCTGCCCAGAAGCAAGCTATATGCCCCCTTGCCATCAATGACAAAGAAGGTCGTAATGAGCGTCTTGGATCCAATCATCAGTTCCACGTGCACGGCACCCCGAGTGTCGGAGGGATTGCCGGCAAAGTCACGGAGTATCATGTCCGTTTTGAGCAGATCTTCATCGTTCATGCCCAGCTTTCTGAAGGTGGCGTAAGGCATGATGTTAATCGCTGCGCCGCCATCGACAAACATCTTGGTTAGCGGCTTTCCGTTGACGTACCCCTTGACATATAACGGCTTCAAATGCCGATGCTTGGCTGGCTTGTCAAATGCTGCCTTCTGAGACAACACGAGCTGTGCCGCGAGCTCGTCGTGCTCGTCCTCGTCGGAGTCCGAATAACTTCGTCCTGTGCCCCCCGGCTAGGAGGAGCCATGAACTCCAGGGGAAGGAAGAAAGTCATGCCAAATCAGCGCCCTTGTCAGTATCATCTGGCTTTTCCTTCGGGCGCCACTCTTGCTTCTTCCCATCGGCAGCTGCTTTTCTCCAACTCCCTATTCCGGAGGCGCTGCACTCTCCTTTTCTGGCTTTTCCTGAGCCCTGGTGGGCACCACTGCCCTTTTGCCACCTATATGGGCGGGGCTGTACCTCCTTGCTGTCGTCCTGGTGATGCACCCACTCCTGGTCGGCATATCTTTTGGCTTGCCAACCGGGCTTCTCATTTTTAGGCGCCGATCGTCCATGGGATGCGTGCTCCCAACCTTTCATGGACGGGACGGCGGTTGACCCGATCCTGCCTATACCCCTTGTACTGATCGCTGCATTCGGGGCAGTTGTTGACGGCGGGCAGTTTCAAGCCTTCGTTCCAGCAATGGCGGAAGAACGGGCAGCCCCAGTGAGCTTGCTCCCGCTCTTGGCGGTGTTCTTGCTCCCAGCGATGGGCCTGTTCTCTGTGGTAAGCCCTCTCCTCCAGACGATACCGGTGCTCTCCCGCGTGATCGTCTTCATGCTGGTATTCCTTCGTGAATTCTCGCTCTTCGCGTTGGAGACGCCTCTGCTCTTTCTCATTTTGCCGGCGCCACTTGTTAAGGAGATCTCTGTGGGTAGGCCTGCGCCTGGAAGATGACTCTCCGTGCTCGTATCGGCTATTCGCGGCTGGGCGGCGTGCTGTCGGAGCTCATCGCCAGTGATTTGCCGATCGGGATCCACTGCGCCAGACTCGCGCGCCTTGTTGGAGGTGAGGACTTTGACCTTGCCTTGCCTCTGGGATCCTCCGGGGCTACCATGTTCACTGAGACGAACACGGAGTTCTGGGCGAAGGGATTGGCATCGATCTTCATCTTGCCATTGAACTTGATGTGCCATCCTGGATGGCCTTCTGGATCCTTGTCCTGAACACACGGCAGTCATTAATAGAATGGGTGTTAGTGTTATGAAAGCCGCAGTACTTCTTGTCCTTGACCCCTCCAGGACGCAGCATCGGGTGATCCGGGGGTAGCCTGACTCTCCCTTCGGCGACCAGAAACTCGAAGAGCTTGTCGGCCTTGGTGACGTCGAAGTCGTATGCCCCTTCTGCTGGCGCAGCCATTGCTTGTTGGCTGGGTCGGTTCTTTGTCCCAGTTGAACTCTGCAGCGGCCACCTCATCTTCGGCATCGGTATAGTCATCGGCTTCGTCCAGGAAAGCTTGATACATCTGGGCCGCGACATTGTCCCTCTGGAAGCGCCCTTCCCTCCGGAAGCCTTGCGCTTGGATAGTCATTTCATTCAGCCGGCGAGAGAGATGACCCAGGTCTTCGAACTCCTGGCCGAAGAGCTTGTCTCTGATGCTTGGGAGCATGCCCGCCACGGCCAATGGTGGAAGCTGGTCGTCCGGCAGGTACATGCCGAAGCACTGGCTTTTGACTTCCCTAAACCTGCGCAGGTAGTCCTGCGGTGTCTCATTCGGCCTCTGGCGCACATACATGATGTCCACCAGCTTCTTCTCCTTGGTGCCCGTGTAGTAGAAGTGCGTATGGAACTTCTGTTCCAAGTCTGCCCAAGAAGAATAGAGCCCCGGTGGCAGAGACGTGAACCAAGCGAACGCCGGCCCAGTGAGTGACGACGGGAAGTACCGAACCCTGAAGGCGTCTTCGGTATTGGCCTCCCCAAGCTGGAGCAGATAACGACTGACGTGCTCCACCGTACTGGTGTCGTCTAAGCTAGAGAACTTGGACAGGTCCGTCGGCACTTTGACTCTGGGAGGTAGAGCCACACGGTGGAACCATTCGGGGAACGGAGACCTGTAAGCATACGTGCCCTTAGGCTTCAGGCCGAAAGTGCGCTGCATCATATCCGCCATCTTCTCTAGCATGACATCGACATTAGAGTCGGCGGCGGTTTTCTCGGCCGTCGGCTTCCCGTATCCTGGATGTGGGGCACTCTATGTTGTGAGGCTCAAGCATCTCATGGTACCCGTTTCCATAGTAGTCCTTTATGAGCCTATAGGTTTGCGGGGAGATCTTGCGTGTTGACTCTGGCGGCTGACCCTTAGTGCCGAACGTGAGCTGCCCCATGGTCGGCAACTGGCCTTCTGGCGTGTGCTTCTCTTGAATGGTCATTCCGCTCGATTGAGCCTTAGGCGGGGTCTCCTCACCAGCAGTTCCTGCCCCCTTGAGGTGATTCGGCAGATTGAAAAGATGTGGTCCTGCTATAGGGCCAAACTCGGCCTCCATAAGTTCATCGGCCTTGGGGCCGAATTGGGCGATCATGATGGTGCGGAAAGTGTTGAGAAACGCCCCATGCATGCGACCGATGGCACCAGAGA
This sequence comes from Coix lacryma-jobi var. lacryma-jobi, assembly GCA_009763385.1. Classification (NCBI taxonomy): domain Eukaryota; kingdom Viridiplantae; phylum Streptophyta; class Magnoliopsida; order Poales; family Poaceae; genus Coix; species Coix lacryma-jobi. Next base: position 82,591,925 of record CM019825.1, on the reverse strand, counting down.
CAGTTTCGTTGATGATTATGTGACATTTTCAACACTGCCTCGCCTCCCCGGGATCGTTCGGGTTGAGCTGGACGGGGTTCGGCAGATCGTGCAGACGGCGAACCTTTCCGCTCTTGTTCTTGGAAAAGGCTTCTAGGCACTTGGCCTGGAATTCGGCACAAGCATCCTCCACCTGCTCTCTGTACTCGTCGGGTAGTTCGGTGAGCTGCACCTGCACGAGCCCCGCCTTGTTGCTGGCCTCGGCTTCAGTGACTTCGACCATTGCTGCAGGAAAAAGTGTCCCACCGGGCGTGCCAAAAAGTGTGTTGGCGCAAAAAAGCGGCGCACTGCGCCAACCACACGGCAAGCCGGAGAAGCTGGCTTCAATCGTGGCCCGGGTGCTCAGAAGTCCGGTGCGTGCCAGTCAGTTTGACCTGCAACTAACAAGGGAGATAAACGGTAAATACAAAGCTGGAACGTGCGGGTATGACCAGACAGTTCCAAGATGTACGGCCCTGAAGCCACTTACGACGACATATAGCTATGAAAGCTATCTGCCAACAGGTTTAAAGGTTATTCGGCAATATGAACAGAGTTATGTGAATAACAGGTTGCCGAACACGTTTGCATGAGAATCGTACTTGCATGATGTATTAGATATAAGTTAACACTTAACCAATCTCGATTGTACAACCGAGTTGGGATCCATGGAGATTGAACATACAAGCTAAGCATGACTAAGCTAATCCAAAGCCTGCGCCTGCCGCACGACACCTAGCCTTGTCATAGATCAAACACACTTAACATGCATGAACCCTCACCACGTGGCAATCCAGATACGATCCGTTCGGCTATTACGAACAATAGATCTACTGCATAACAGACCTTTCAATAATAAACGTGAAAGAACAGAGCAGATCTATAAAGATGGAGCCGAACCGAACGGTATCTAGACTGGGCAAAAGTGTTATGATGAGATAAACATAACAAAACATATAACACAAGGTAACTTAATGAATCTATCAGATTGCCAAATCTAACAGAGCCGATAACTATTTTTACTCATGACTCAATCCGCCGCACGATACAAGGCATAAGCAAAAACCTCCCGTCATAAGCTTAAATCCGCCGCACGATACTAAGCTTAACGTACGAGACTACTTGCACCATATCTAAATCCGCCGCACGATACTAGACATGATAGCAAGGTTGCCGGAACTTACGGAGGTCGACGGATCGATGGCCCCTCTCGAAGAACACGACGACACGACTTGGACTCGAAGACGGCACGGGGCGGGGTTGGTTGTATTGATTGTGAACAGATTTACAATAGTCTCAGGGTCTATATTTAAACCCTGGTATCCTACGAGTCCTAGGAGGACACGATTACAACGACAAAATAGGAAACTTATCTAAAATATGATGCCTTTTGCTCCAAGCTTCCCTTAATAACCGGCACGCGCTAAAATGACGAGATCCCATCGCTAAATCTTCTTGACATGCCGTATTCGTCGCAAACCGTCTTGGCTTGAGATAACCGACCGTAGCGTTACGTTGCCGAATCTGCTCGCCGTTGACTAATCGCTTTCACAGCCTTGCCGAATACATTGAGTTAGCCGACCGCATCCGCCGTCTGCCGAATCCTTCAAGCGGCAGCGTTCGCCGAATCATCATAGTGTCGGTCCACTTGTCATAGTGCGAAAACTCGGTGTTAATAGAGGCCCAAACCTGGAAACCGTCCTCAGCCCGAGTTTTGTGCCCCAAACTCGGAAACCTATCAGCGCCCAGTTTTGAGGGGCCCAAACCTGGAAACCGTCCACTCAGGGGTTTTTCTGTGGCTCAACAACCAAACCGAGCCGTAGAAGGGATGCAACGCCCGTGCACCCCGTCCACCGCAAGTCTTTGCTCGTTGATGTCCCAGACTGTCAGCCACCACAGCTGATCCTCAGGCCACCGGTCCCTCAGTCCAAGCCTCACGTCCGCCCTTCGCACTATCTCGGTCCATCGGCACGGCACGTCTCTACTTGACCTTCACTTTGCCTTCGATCACTGTATCCGTGCTCGACACCTGCACAACACAAGCCAAAGAACATGCGCATTATCCCAGTTGACAATCACTCATCACTGAGAGACTCGGCATACACCCAGGTATCCGCACACTTCACCCAAAAGAAGTAGCGGAAGAGAGTAAAGGATGGGCAGATACCCAGGAAAGCTTCCCACAGATGAGTGGAGATGGCAATATGGAAGCAGGCATTGGGAGTGATATGGTTGAGAGTCAAACCATAGTAATGGAGCAACCCTCACAAGACGTCCGACGCTGGAAGCCCTAATCCCCGCTCCACAAAAGATTTGAACATGACTACCTCCGTGGTATTGGGGGCGGGAGCACGATGATCAGTCGGTACCCTCCACCCATCCAATGGTTGTGCTCGGAGTAGTCCTTGTTGCGCCAAGTAGGCAAGCTCTGTTTGCCTGGTATCTGGCATCTTCCATGCCAAGACATCAGTGGGCGGGCAAGGATGGCACGACACTCCAGTAGTGGTCATCCTGGCTTTCTTCTTCCCGCAGCGGTTTGTTTCTTGGGACCCATGTTGATGACAAGAGATTTTTTGCGCATGAACTGAGGATTGGCTAGGGGATTTCTAACTCTGAAAGCAATGGCTAGATGAAAGCGTGAGGAAAACACAGGCCCGACGGCGGCTTATTATAGATCTGTTTCGGCAACCGTTCATCTTTTCCTGACGGCGTTATGAAACCGTTCAAAACCCTAACGGCTAGGAGAACGTTTCTGATGGCGTCAGCAACAGTGAACAGACATACAACAAATAGACGAGCTTCCTTCTTTCAAAAGACACATTTAGTACTCGGAGAACAAGACAGAGGACTCGGAAAGCATTCCAAGTACCCGGATCTTATTTGTTATTACTCGGAATTACAACAGAGATACATGGAAACATCTTGTGATACAGCAACTACCTGCACAAGTACCATCAGGATGTAAAATGCTACTCTAGTGTAATCAAGGTACAGAGTCTTGATGCCTATTGCACCAAGGACCGGGTTCAGTGAGACGCAATAAAGCAGACACAGAACCTTGGGTAGACACTATCTTTTCATTGCATCCCAAGGTGGATCTCAGGCACCACCCCGGTACTCAAGGAACTCGGGGGGAAGACCATCACCATCGCTGCCTTTTGACAACCTGTGACTCCGAGGTTATCCACGAGTGGTAGTCACAAGAGTTCTTCTAGGCACACCTCTGTATCCCTCTGCTTGTGACCACTTGGAAACCACCCTGGCGGATGGTCCCTTCACAAGTGTTCTTCTGGACACCTCATCTATCTTACAGAAGGAAGATACCCGGGGGCTCGGCCATCTCCACTATTGATCCTACAATACTCATGGAACTAGAGGAAGTCATAAACTTAAAAGGATACGAGTTCTCCGCTTCCCAGGCAGGGTATTTATAGGCAGATTCCTCTTGGTCTATGGACTTTGTCTACGGATAAAAGTGACTGAAGGGTCAAATAATTCAACCTATGCGCTGTTGCACATGTGAAGCCTGGCATCGATGATGGACTTGATTCCCATGCGCACTTTAAGACGAAGACGACAAACTTTGCAGTTGCAGAACATGACAAAAATCTTTAATACGTACAGCTGGAACAGTCATTGGTCAATTATTGTTGTTTTCACAGTAATTTTTGTTTAGTGGGGGGTGATAACGGATGTTTGTTGAAAACATTACCCACCTGAAGCTGAATATTTATGACACAGATGGAATACGCAACGCATCAGTGACATGTTTTGGTTCTTCAAGATCTTTTATGGATTACCAGGTCACATATTTGGAAGACCCCAAGAACCGACTACTGAGTACTCGGAACTTAGGCTCGGGGGCTACAGGGTACATATCATAAAGAAAATGTTTTTTCTTACCCAAGAATTACTCGGAAAAGGCTCAAAAAGATCCTCAAAGTTATTATAAATAACAAGAGGCTCGGGGGCTACACCCTATGGGTGCACTTTTTAGGAAAAAGTGCACACCATGGAAGTTCTTTACCTACGGAGCACTTTAAGATTTCTCAAGACATTACTCGGAGATTCTCAGAGAGAAGCCAAAAGATAATGTTATGAGGAAATGATGAAGAGCTCGGGGGCTTGACGAACCAGGATGTCAGAGATATCATCAGAAGATGATTACTCCGACTAATCCCGGACGGCACGGGAGATCTGAAGACTTGGTACGAAGCGTACTTGGATTAGGATTCTCACTAGAACTTAGTCGAGTTCTTAATGAAAGTCTTGTAATTAGATTAGGACTCCTCTGTTGTAACCGACTAGGACTCGGTCTGCGCTATGCTTCGCCCGAATATATAAGGGGAAGCAGGCGCAGGCTCCAGACAATTGAATCATAATCATACACAAGGCATACGCCACACTGGACGTAAGGTATTACGCTATTTAGCGGCCTGAACCAGTATAAATCGCTGTCTCTGTGTACTCGCCGAGTCCTACGAACGCCGATCCCCACCGAACAAATCGTCTGGGATTACTCAAGACGAGTTGCCGGTTAACAAACACCAACAGGCCTCTAATTTCCACCTAGTCAAAACCTATGCAAGAAAAAGAACTATCTAGAGTGCAACCAAGGTTTTGCTAAGAGTTTTGCTATCTCTACCGCAAAAGAATTTTGCAACCTATGATCCAAACCTATCAACTAGCCTATCAACTAAGCTAGGAAACGTAAAGCACACAACAAAGGTAGCAAGTAAATGCGTAAGCTAAAGAGTGTGGTAGAGATGCAAACTCCCGTCGATGACTCTGGTATTTTTATCGAGGTATCGAGAAGCGCGCAAGCTTCCCCCTAGTCCTCGTTGGAGCCCCTCGCAAGGAATCCCTCGCAAGGGCCAAGCTCCCGGTCAGGTAACTCTGTGGATAGCCTCGGGCCTTCCCCACACGCAAGTGGGTCTCCGGTTAAGCCTCACAAGCGTCGATAGATAAGAGGTGTTCAAACCTCACTAAACACTAGGCCTAACACCTAGAGCAAGCGCAAAACGATGGTCTAACTAGCCTAAGCACTTCGCAAAGCACCTACACTAATCACCTAGTATATCACTTAAGCACTTTGGTTGCTAGAGCAACTAAATATGTGTCTAAGCACTTGGTACACTTCCTTGAGCTCCCACCATATTGTTTTGGCCGGCCATGGGGGTATATATAGAGCCCCAAGCAAATAGAGTCGTTGGACACCAAAGATGGACTTTCCAGCGTAGCATCGGACCCTCCTGTCGGGAGCATCGGACACGCGTCCGATGTCACATAACGGCTAGTTCTGCCGACCTGGCACTGAGTCACATCGGACTCTGACAAGCGTCCGATGCATGACCATCTAACACGTCTGATGTCTTCAGAGCCTCTTTGGAACCTCTCTGGATAGTCATCAGACTATGGGACTTTAGCGTCCGATGCATCAACAGTGCATCCGATGTAAGACTGTGCACGATGCACAGTGTTACCTCTGCATCTGATGTGGCACCATCGGCGCGTCCGATGCTTCTGCTGGCGCCAACCTGAGTTAGGGTTTGCCATCGGTGCGTCCAACGCTTGCTGAGCCAACGTCCGATGCAGCGTCCAATGTCCCTTTTTCTTCATGATTTCTTGCGCCGTCTTGGTTCTAGTCCTGTGCCTTGACTTTGCTTGTTCTTGAGAGTCTTCTATTGAGCTTCAAATGTCTTGCTTGAGGTGTTGATCATCGGATCACAACGTCTCCTTAGTCCAAGTCACCTTTTGCATCCTATTGAACTACAAAACAAACACTTGCAAACACATTAGTCCAAAATGGTTGTGTTGATCATCAAACACCAAAATCCAAAGTCAAATGGGTCAAGGTCCATTTTCCTTACAATCTCCCCCTTTTTGGTGAATGATGACAACACGACCAAAGTAAGCAAATGATAGATACGAAAATTTAAAATACAATCTACTTTCTAGGATGCAATGCAAAGACAAGATCATATGATGCTAAAAGATATCAAATTGAAACAATACTTAATAACATATCTTGTCCTTGCCATAGAGTCCCTTTTGTGGCATTATGGATTTAAGCCTCCCCCTAAGTCCATAATCCACTTCCTCCCTTTCTCGGACCATCCCAAAAGTAACCATAGAAAGATTTTGAATTTTTTATTTTGGTTATTTTGTTTGTTTTAGATTGAGCTTGCTTTTGGTCCTTCAAATTCCCCCCTTTGGAATCAAACACCAAAAAGGAAGACATTAGTAGCACAAAGGAGGGTCATGTCGACGAAATATGGTCGGTAGTCTACCGAGGGTTATGCCCAAGGTAGTAGATTAAGCGGTGGAGGTGTGCGAGATGTCTGCAAAGCATGGACACACGGACGAGAGACGGCGATTTAGACAGGTTCGGGCCGGCAAGTCGCCGTAATACCCTACGTCCTGTGTTCTGGTGGCTGGTTTGTATTGCTGATTAGGTGATCCGATGGGATCTGAGTTGTTTCGAGAGGGGGTCCCTGCTCGCCTTATATAGTCGGGGAGTAGGGTTACAACTTGCCGAATCCTGACAGATTACAATCGGTTTCTTTTGGCAAGGAATCTGGGTCTATCTATCTGGATATTCCTTGTAGAGCAAGTCATCGAGAGAGTTCTTGGCGGCTGCGACAGCCTGGTCGCGGACCGCAAGGCCTCCTAGTTGGGCCGTATCTGCAGAGCAGCCCAAGTAGTGGCATGAGGGTATATGGGTGTAATATCCCCACAGCTAGTCCCCGAGCACTTTGCACCGTTGTGCGGGGCACCGCAAAGTCTTCCGAGCAGGTCGAGTCTGGTCGCATGTCGGTGAAGGCGTCTTCCGACCAGGTCGCCTGGTCGTGGGTGCTCCTGTAGTAGACTTCCAACCAGGTTGATCTGGTCGCGGATGTCACGGTTGTAGTTGTGGCCAAAGTGCATCCGCGTGAAGTATTCCACGTCGTCCTGCAAGTAGGATGCAAGGTGCTGCAAGAAAAAATTGAAGATCTTTTCATCTAGTGAAGTGTATCCACTTGGGACGTGGTTGGACTGTAGGAACTGACGACGTTCCAATAGAAGTCCGCGCTAGTCCACACCAAGCTATGATGAAAAAGAAAAAACAATACATTCACCGCGAGGTGAAGTGTATTGTGACGGAACGACCCTAATCCCATGGCCCACGTGTCCCTGTCAACCTCTGACAGCCGAACCCATGTTCCATGTGATTAAGACCTGTTCGCCACCGGGCTACATCAGCGCCCAATGTCCGCAGGATCATCTCACAATTCGGTTACAGCATTGCATACTTTTACAAATAACATCAGAATAAAGAGCGGAAGACTTAAATAACAATAGTTTTACAAAGCAGGGTTCCAAATAGAAATTAAGGTGCAGTTATTACAAACCAAGTTCTGATAATAGAGATAGACATAGGCAACGTAGTGGGGAACAACAAAGATACTTATAATCATCCAGCCCGAGGGTGTACAACTATTCTTCGGCCTCATCGGCCTCTTCTGGACGATGGTCACGCAGCAGGGTGCAAGACACATCGGGGACTCTGTCATACCTGCAGCATGGGTAACAAACCCTGAGTACTGGGGGGTACTCAACAAGACTTACCCGACTAAGAAAAAGGGAAGAAGACTCAGGAATGAGAGGCTTAGGGTAGTCAAGGTAAGGCTTAAGCAAGATCAAGTATTTGCACAAAAGCATTTTGTAAACCTTATTTTATTTTGGAAAGATTTAGTATTCCTCAATTCTTCATCGTCATGATTCATTTTACATTTCAAAACATACCTAGTTGAGAACCACTCTCCGTTGACAGTCAGTGGACCAAGTCTCCATAACCGAGGAGCAACGTTAATCCGGGTAAATAATACTCAGCTGAGGATCCCTATCCACACTGCATATGTCACACCCAGCTTGCATATGCCAACTCGTCTACCACGATTCCTCCAAGATTGGGCCCGGTCCTACGCACCCGGAAGTACAGTACACCACTCCTATCCAGGTACGACGACCACGGGGTACATGCTACTTCCGCCATCTCTCCACTCCCAGTGCGCGGTTGTCGGTCCAATAAAGGATTCCTCGGAGCCAGAGCTTTCCGAAGTATGTGAATAGTTACAAGTCTTGACCAGCAGGCCCCCATACGGATGGTCCCTAAAGTTTTTTTTTTCCGTCAGCAACAAGCACCTCGGGACTCTAACCCAAGAGTACAGGTCCTGTCGGTTTTTCAACCCTGTCCCGGTCGGTGTCAACTGTTGAGTCCCGGACTACAACATGACGGCACCGTACGCGCGGACAACCTCTTCTCGACAATGACCACATGCTAGCTAGGCAAGCAGTCATCGAACGGGAAGTAAAGCCAAATTCCCATAAAGATTCTTTCAGTGATCATACTTTTGAAATTGGCATTTTTATTGCAAAGTCTAGTTCAATAAGCATTGCTAAGCATTTTTCAAATACTTTGAAAAGCAGGTATCGGGTGTATCAGTGGTCAAGGTGGATAGTGCATCAATTAGGATAGCACACAACTCCTATAAACCTAATGCAATAATTTAACTCAAAAGCATTTAAGGAAAAATTTATAAATCCAAGGAAGGGTTAAATGCACCGGGGCTTGCCTTGAAGAGCAAAGACAGCTGGCTCAGGGTTGGAGGTGCAGAGGTCGAAGCTCGGGGTTACTTCGGGAGCAGGTTCGTCGGCGGCGGCCTTGACTTTGACTCCTTCTTCGGTGACTATACGAATGCAATGATGCATGCACATGAGTATGCTAGCATGAACAATGCAACACAGGGCATACCACATGAACCCTAATCACTTTTTCTATTTTTCTTAATTATTTAAAAAAAAATCATTTTATGCAGTTGCTCCAAAAATTACCAAATTAATCACATAAGTTCATTATGGTGTAGATAGATGGAAAAACAAATTTCATAATTTTTGGAGGTCATTAAGGTGCTCAAATAAAATCAGACATTAATTAACAAACGACACTATTTAATAATTAAAATAAATGCTCAAAAATCAACTTGTTCCAAAAGACTTCAAAAATTCACCAGAGACTAAAACATGGCATAGGAAGCTCACAAAAATTTATCTCATGATTTTGGAGTTATAAATGGTTTTCTAAAAATCCAAAACCATCCATTTATTAATTAAAAGAGGGATTTTACATTTTCAAATTCTTGCAGAAAAGTCAAGTTTCATATTTTATAAAATACTACATGGTATAAAGACTCAACTGTAAAATTTTCAGAATTTTTAGAGCGACACAGAAAATCATACAAAAAGATGAAATAACAAGACTATTCATATTTTTGAAAAGGAAAAGAGCACTGAGCTCGAGTCGGAGCGGGCTCGACGTCGAGGCTCGAGGCTCGGCTGAGAAAACGGAGGCTGGGCTCACGAGAGTCAGAGGCAAGGCTCGGTGAGGCGGATGGAAAAGAGGGCTCGACGGACGAGGCCTCGGCGGGGTTCTCTTGCGGCAGATTTCTCGAGGCTGGCCTCGGCTCACTCGAGGCTTGAGGCTCGGTGGTAGCTGCGATTCGCCCGAGGCTGAGGCTAGTCTCGGCTGTTTCGAGGGGCGGGGTTCAAGGATGTGCTCGAGGGTGTGGCTCGGGAACGTGCTCGAGGGTTCGAGGCTTGGGGCTCGATACGGTCGAGGGTGCGGCTCGAGGAAGGAGACGACCGCGGCGGAACTCCGGCGATCCGGCGACCCTGTACACCAGGCACGGCCACCAGTAGCCGGTTAGGAGCGCAAGAAGGCAAGGAAAGAAGATCAGAGGTCAGAGGGAGGAGAGGTGGAGCGACGGCGACGAATTCCGTCGACCCGAGTCGGTCGGCTTCTCACCGGCGCTGAGGAAGACGGGCTTGCACTCGGCGGTGGGAGTCGGTAGCGGTGAAATTGAGGGGTGGGAAAGCTTCACGGGCTCGAGGCGGAGTTGTTGGGTTAGTTGGTTGATCGGCGGAGACTCTGGAGTGTGCTGACCACGGTGGCGGGGTGAGTGCGGAGCTCCGGCCGGCCGGCGGGCCTTTTATAGGCGCAGCCAGGGGCAGATAGAGAGCGCGCGGGGGTGGATAAGAATGCCCGTGGCGCGTGCTATCGATCTCATGATGAAGAAAGGACGGAAATCAGTTTGGGACCCTAGCGTCGTGCTTGTCGGCGACGGCCACGCGGCGGCGACGTCGAGGAGCAGTGGGGGACGGGGGGGAGGTCAGCGCTTGCGCGTGCGGATGCGGCATGATGGCGCGGACAGCGGCGGCAGGTTGGAGGCAGGCGAGTAGCTGCCAGGCGCGTGGCGCACGCGGCGCCGGCGAGCTGCCATGACCGGCCCCCCTGGCCCTAGGTAGAAGATGAACAGGGCTAGGGTGTAGGGTTTGACTTTCTGTATTTTGCAAATTTCTCCCAAAATTTAACTGTGCAGCAAAAACTCAAAATACCAAAGTTGTGCAGAAAAAGAGATCTACAGCTTTGTCAAAAAGAATATTTTCAAATTCCAAACAGTTCTTGAATTATTTTCGAAATCAGAAAAGGGGACACTTTTAAGATTTGAATAATTTCAAAATTACTTTTGATTTTATATAGAAACTTGAAAATCTGCAAATACCAAAGTTGTTCCTCTAGATCAGATTACAGCTTTGCTTTTTGGACCAACTCCAAATTCTTAATAATTTTTGAATTATAACAAGAGGGGTAAAACTAGAGTTTGGAAAATTAGGGTTTTTCAAAAGGCAATCCAATTCTATTTTTGATTTTTGATCTTTGGTCAACACAACAAACATCAGGGCACAAACTGAGCAAGATTTACACAGAGCTAGACACAGAGGTGAAATACCATTTTACCCTTATAGGAAGATTTGGGCATTTAGGATTTTTTTTTAAAAGAGATTGCTACACAAGTACTAAGCAAACATAAATGCAAGGCAAGAATGATTAATGACTAATGATGATGACATGTCAGGTTAATTACATATTAAAAACCAGAGGTGTTACATGTATCCACTTAGTCCCCGAGCTTGCGAGTAGGTGCTGTAGGCACGTGGTGCCAAGCTTGCAAAATTTCTGCAACAAAACATAGTTATTTTACGAAGGAAAAATGACTTGTGTACACGTAGTCCCCGGGCCTACTGTAAGAAGCAGTATAAGGGGGAAGTTTCCGAGGGTGAAGTTGATGATCTGCAGTCCCCGTGAGTAACTGTAGCGCCGACCAGTAACTGTAGAGTTTACTGTTTCCCTGAAATGATTATCAGAACTAGCAGGTGGGGTCAGTCCCCGTGCATTAGCACAACATTTACTAGTAGAGAGTAAATAAAATCGAGAAAATGATGGAGGCGAACGGGCAGCCCATTTTGCCAACCGTCGGCCCAACGGCCCATTAAGAAGAGTGCGGCGGTCGTGCGCGCGTACAGTTGTCGCAGGCGACGTGGCGGTCATGGGGGTGATGGGCACGGGTTCCCAGGAACCCTGGAGCTGAAAAGTCGGATTGCGCTGTAGAAAAAGGCGAGGCGGACGGCGGCGGGTCCCCACTTTCTCATTCGCTCACTCCTCGTTGCCTTCGTCCGCTTTGTTTCCTTCATGCGTACGAGTGAATCCGAGCGCAAAATCCCTGTAGCTCCAGATCCAGATCCGAAAACGACCCTCGTAGCTGTCGATGGCGGGCGGCGGACACAGTCGTAGGGCGACGAGGAAAGGGAAGAAGGTGGCGAAGACGAAGGCTGACGACCGCATCGAGGTGCCGAGCTGGGCGAGCGGGTGGCGCCAAAGTGTTCTTCACCAGGAGAACCTGGAGGAACTCATCTTCTGCGGCTTTCTCCTAGTTAGCGTGACCGACGGTTGTAGAGATGCCTACCTGGAGGTCTTCCCGACGCCAAACACCACCTAGCTCGTCATCTTTGAGGCATTCTTCAGGAGCGGCTTTGGCGTCCCTGTCCACCCCTTTCTCCACGGGCTGCTGGAGTATTACCAGGTCGCATTGTGCAACTTGACACCAAATACAATGTTGCACATCGCGGTCTTCATCCACTATTGTGAGGCGTATTGGGGGATCAAACCCCATTTTGACCTCTTCCGCCACTTCTTCCGACTGAAGATCAACGGTATCGGGTCATCGAACATAGTCGGGTCGGTGTACCTCCAGCTGCGGGACGGGATGGCGGACAAGTATATTGCGATGCCGCTGCCTTCGAAGGCGATGGAGTATAAGCCGAAGTGGTTCTACATCCATCAGGAGGCGCCGAGGCCACCGTGCGACCCGGCCTTCGCCCCGAGGGTGCTGTCGTCGTGGTCGGAGCATCCCGGCGCGGCGGCGATGGAGCAAGTGGAGGAGCTCCTGAAGCTGGTCGACAAGCGATGCATCGACGGGGTGGCGATGGCGTCGAATTTCATCAAGAGGCGCTGCCAGCCCTGCAAGGAAAGGGCGCACCCGGCGTACGAGTACGCCGGAGATGAGGATGATCGGACGCGGGACGCGCCGAAGCCCCTGGAGGCGTTGGAGGTGTTCCTGCGGGTCGACGCTTTGTTCGACCTACAGAAGAGGGGGAAGCTGGAGTATCTGCGGAAATCGTACTGCCTAGAGTACCCTCCGCCTGAGGTATGCGCTGTTGCCCTGCATGTGTTTGTCAGAATGCGCGAGAGATATGCAGACTATTATGAGGTTTTAACGCAGGGTCGTGGGGCATTCGTGTTGCAAGCCCCGTTGAAGGCGATGTCGAAGGGCGTTGACCCACGGCGGGAAGGCATCGGCGGCAGCGGTCGTGGTGCGAACGACGAGGCAGAGGTCGACGAGGAGGAGATCGAGACCAGCGGGGAGGAGGGGAGCCGAGTCCCCGCGCCCCGGTCGAGCAGGCGGCGGGCGCGCGATGATCCGAAGGGGAAGCGCCAGGCCGCCCCTGCAAAGAAGAAGAAGGTGTCGCTGGAGACCGGCGACGCCTTCAGTATTGAAGAAGAAGCGGCGAAGCGTCACCGTGTGGTCCTCGACTGGTCGGACGATGACTCTGACAATGAGGACGAAGTCCCGCTGAGTGCCCGTTTTGGGCAGGGGTCCTCTACGGGGCATGGTGGTGGTGCGGCGAGGTTGAAGCCGAGGCTGAAGGTGTCGCGAACGCCAGAGCCACGGCGGTCGGAGCTGGAGGCGGAGCCGCGAGAGCCGTCTGGCGGGGCGGCGGGTGCACCTAGGCCGCGAGAAGAGTCTGCGGGAGGTGGAGCGCGTCCGCGCTCTTGTCGCTTCTCGTGGGAGAGGAAGGTGTCGGGCCTGTAAGTATCCCCTGCTCATCTTGTAGCTTTTACTCTGGTCCAATTTTGAGCGTTGATGACGTGTCCGTGTCCTTCGCAGGTCAGCGGACGCCGAGGAGGTGCTGGGCACCAAGGGCGAAGGTCGGAAGGATGGGAGCCTGCCGGTAGACGCTGGGGCTGGCGGGTCAGCAAAGTCGACCGCACCGGAGGCAGCGCTGGAGGCGGTTGGCGGGGTCGGGACGTCTGCAGTCCCCGAGCCTCGGGAGGCGGAGCAGCCGGCGTCCCCAACGCCTGGGTCGATCTCTGGAGGTGGCGGAGCAGCGGAAGCGACTGCTGCGCCGGTAGCCGGATACTTGGGCCGTCGTGCCCGTGGGGTGAAAAGGAAAACGCCGGAGCCCTCCTTGCCAGAAATTGAGAAGATCGAGCGTCCAGAGGCGGACTCTGTCAAGCGCCCTGTTCATCGCTTCCGCGTCGAGGGTGACATAGTCGTCGAGGTTGACAACGAGGCGGCGAGTGCGGCGACCGACTCCGTCGTCGGCTATGCGTCGAAGTTGCTGGAGAAGATCTAGGTGAGCAAGGTGACTCCTTCATGTTTCCTCTTGGATGGCTCTTGTTTATCCTAGTCGTCGTTTACCTGCAGTACTTGTTGAAGGTTGGGGAGGAGCGTAAGCTCAGCCTTGACCGGATGGCGCCGATGGCCGAAGAGAACGAGCGACTCCAGGCGTAGCTGAGGCGCGTCGAGGGCCAGTTTGCTGGCCTAGAGGCGCGGCTGGAGGACGCCCACACGCGTTCTCGGGAGCTTGAGGAGGTCATCCAGCAGCAGGGGGAGGAAAATTTCTAGCTTCAGCTGCGGGCGGAGAAGTCCGACGAGTTTGTCGCGCGTAAGTTGTCGATGTCGTACTCCCTTTGGTTTTAGTCCGCCATCTGGTCAGAGGCTTCAATTATGTAGGTGCCCTTGCAGAGGCGATGCAGGCAGGCGAGGAAAAGCGTCTCCTGGCCGAGGAGAAGGCGAAGTCCAACGAGGGGGTGCAGAAGTGGCAGGCCATGCACGCCGGTAAGTCTTCTCGGTGAAGCGTAGTTGGAGGTGGTCGTATTCTTACCCCTTGCTTTGGCGTTTGCAGCTTACCGGGAAAACGTAAAAATACAATTTGCAGATCTGGAGCGGAGAATCGAAGGTTACCATGGCTGCTTCTGGTCGCTGGCGGAGGAGGTGGCTCCCTTGGTGCAGTGCATCGATGAGGAGCCTTTCTTCCCAGTGGAGAAGGAGCGGAGGATCAGCGACCATGTCGTGCAGAAGGCGCGTGGCCTGTGGGGCGCTTCCAGGCGTACACCAAGGCGGCGGCGCAGAGCAGAGCAGTGTGGCATGGCCTCGCCATTCTTCGTTTGCATTATCCGCGGATGGAGATGTCAAGGTTGGGCGCCGGCTTTGCGGCGAGCCCGTCGGAAGCAGAGATGGAGCGCCTGGAAGAAGAAGCCGAGCCTACCGCTGAAGCCCTCGTCGGCGATGTAGACTTATTTGGTGTCGGACACCAGTAGCTTGTATTTTAGGGGATAGTCTGTAAGAAGACTCTTGGGCGAATGGAATCAAAACTTGAAGCGGGTCGGCGTGTTTTGTTCATTCCCTGAATTCCGCAGACCCAATAGTCGTGAGCCGTAGAGATGAACAGTTCGGCCTTGCGTTATCCCAGGATCCGTAGCGTAGAGCGCGGAGCTCGTTTACGCGTAGGAGTCAAGGGTGTCGCCAAGGAACCTCTGCTGGCATCCTATAGCGCAGAGGGAGGGCGCTCATGCACACATAGGGAGGTACCACGGTCAGGGTTTTTTCCGAGAGGCTCGATCGTGGCGTGACGTGGGCGCATGGAGATCGCTGTCGAGCGCGTAGGTAGGGCAGATGCGAGGCACTGAGCATATAGCCTCAGAATTCTCAGCCCAAGTTAGCCTTCCCTTCGTAGCGCAGAGGGCGGGCACTTTTGCACACGTAGAGTAGAGAGGTTGGGACGTCCCTTGGGAGAGCTGTTGGCCACCGTAGCGCAGAGGGTGAGCGCTCATGCACGCATCCGATGGTGACAGTTGTAACAGAACCGACCAATTTATAAGAGCACAAGTACGAAATTCTCCGCCGGAGCAGTAAATCTACACACTTGAGCCCATATAAACCCGGTACTCCGTGAAATCTCGATGGATTTCAAACTTTTCCAACATCAACAACATAGGATCGTAATCGTTCAGCATCAACCATCACATGCTAGAATATATATAAGTTCATCGGAGTAGTAGCAAACTTAGTTATTACAAACCGAGATCCAAATTCAAGTAGCGGAAGTTTAACCTTAAAACATAGTTTTGAAAACACACACTCATAGTCTGATACAGTGCCATTCAGTAGTCCTCCTTGACAAAGCAAAAGGTACGGATAGAATAGGTCATTGCCCGTGACCTAGTTATCTCCCAAAGCAGGGCAGAGGCAGTTGATGCAATAGCCCTAAAAACCGGACCATCTGCCAATAACAAGGGAAACAAAGCCCTAAATACGAGGAGGTACTCAGCTAGACTTACCCGCCATAAACCAGAAATAAAAGACACCAAGGAGTATGCAAGGCCAGATTACAGTGGAGCTGGTATGAGGTAATAGTTTGCGTAAAAGCATAAGTAGTAAGTAACTTGTTCCCCTGTTTACTAGCTGCAAGTTTGAGTAATGCTTAGCCTATTTAACTAGATTAGCTCCTGCACTAACAACAGTCATGGTAGTGATCCAATCATCACTATAAGATAACAAATAGGCCGAATAACAATTGCCAAAAGTATCATGATAGCTGTCACGTGTTCCATCATATTTCAGTATCAAGACAGAGCGGTGTTCAAGTCAAGTGCTCACTATTCAGGAGCGATGGCGATTATAATAGATTCCTAACAAGCTGGTGATTTTATTTCCCACACAAACCACACTCACCCGTTAGTGAGCTACAGATAACCGCAATACTGTTCCAGGAAGCCGCGGTATCAACCACCACCATCGTACCCGGAGGCAAGCCCGACTGCCAAGGAGTTGGACTTAACCACCATCACCCGGGTCTTACTTTTCGCGCCCCCGCGTCCCACTACCCCCTTTCGTAGCTTCGGTAGATGCATGGGACCTGAGAACCGACCTAGAAAAGTGTGCGGCTTTGCGGTCAGAACGAGTTATCCTTCCAGCTAAATGAGGGGCATGCGTTCAACATGACAAAAGGGCCGTCTTAGCATGATACTGGTTTCCCATTCGACACGGCTAGAAATACAGTAGCACAATGCTATAGGAATCTGCCGATCTCCATTTTTCACAACACTCAGTTATCCCACTTATTGGCAGTATCCTGTTAACGGTCGAGTAACCACCTATTAGTCGCGGGTAACATAAAGGTTTCCCGACTTCTACCGGTCTAAGCATGGCTAAGCATATATTTGCACCTACCACTAATTGGGTAACAACGGAAATATCTCAAAGGTAACAAGGTACGGAATATAATGCATCAACGATATCAAGCAACTCCTACACTTAATGCAACAAGCATAATGCGGATAAGTTAATTAGAAACCATAGGTAGTTAGAAATGCTCTGGGGCTTGCCTTTCTCGAAGGTGCTGGGCAGGTGGTTCGGACACTCCGGAAGATCCTCTTCAGGCCCTTCCTCGACGGTCCCTGACTCCTGCTCCTCGGTCTCCTCTGCTGCGGCTGACTCCTCTACCGAACCTGGCATGATGCATATGCTAGATGAGCGAATGCAATATGTGTACGGAAGAGATGCATTAACATTAAGCTTGACCGAATACGTGCATATCTCTTCTCTAGTAGAGTGCAACACTCTATTTAGAGAGTAGCTATGCGCAACCTCAAAGTACAACTAATATGAATGTGCTGAAATGACCATTTCACCCTTGCTGGTCCCACACAACAAGAAATGCACACTACCCACTTAATTATGCAAATTAACCAATTAAAACAAACCTATAACAACAATCTATAGCTAACAGCTTCAGAAAAATCTACAAAAATTACTGCAGATTCACATTAGAGAGTAAAGCTTGCTGTACAAATTTTATGACATTTGGGTTTAAGCATTGTTCTCTATGAAAAAGACAAATAAAAAAGTGAAAAGGTACTTTGAACTACACATCATCTTGAAAAGTGTCAAACAACAGATTTCACATTTTCTCCCAAAACTTCTTAGCACAAGAGCAGTCTATAAAAATTATCATGCTCATATTACTTATATTCTAATTACTAAAAATCATACAAGAAAACAACATTTAATCAAAATAAATATTAACTTTAGATTTTATCACAGTCAAACATCAACTATCATTTTTCTGTGATTCTAGGTCACCTAACAAACCTATCAAAATAAGAACCATATTTTTCTGAGCAAAGCACAAATTATTATGCATTAAACAAGATATCAGCCCATATGCAAATTAATTATAACTGCACATAAAATTATCCCAAACTGGATATATGATATTTTTCATGCATAGATCTCATCAAAACAAACTTAACAAAATTTATTTCATCTAATGTGGATTAACAGAACTCCAGATACGAATTAAACAAGCATTACATCATTTCTGAAAAACATTTAAACAAAAACCATCAAACCCTAACTGCTACACACACCCGGCTCTATTCTACCCAAGAGACTGACTGCTGGGCCCCGTGGTCAACTTGGACCCACTTGTCATACACACCGAAATAGGGGAGGGTTTGACCACGGCAAAGCTCGCCGTCGACGAACTCTCCAGCGAAACCAACACCACCGACAGACTCCTCACCTTCTCCCGCATCGATAGGTACCACATACTAGCCTAGCATTGCAGCGGATGGAGCTCGCCATCGGAAATGGCGGCCATGGCGGCGCGGGCTTACCACGTCGACCATCTCCTGCCAAACCGAGGCGAACCAACACCCGTTTCTCACTCCCCAGACTTCCTCGAACCCTAATCGGAGCATAGACACTAGGGCTTCTACAACGGACGGCCGGAACCGCGGGCACACCATCTCCGGCGAGCATGGCGGATGGCGGACGGTGACGTACCGTGACATCCAAACCCTAATCGGCCGAACTAGCAACTGCTACTCCATCTACGAACCCTAGCGACTCATGAACACGGGTTAGAATGGACGAACTTGCACGGAAAATGGTTCGGCCATGGCGGACCGAGCTCGGCGGTCATGGCGGCCATGGCGGAAACGCGTTATGCGGCTTACCCAGACTTCTCTGGCAGGATCTGACTACGGTAGAGGATGGAGGAACGTGAGGCGAGGCTGGCTGGGTGGTCAGTTGGGCAATGGCACGTCGGGACGGCGGTGAATGCACGGCTTCCCCCTAACTTCCGCTCGGGCGCCGGTGACACTACTACAAAAAAGAACTTGCGCAGCGTTGCCTAAAAGACCTCCGTGGCGGACACTGTTTTTGCCCGCCACGGTTATTCGGTGGCCGGCCTACGCAGCGGGCAACGTAAGGAGCCCGCTGCGGTTAATCATCTTTAACCGCAGCGGGCTTCCTTATATGCCCGCTTCGGTTAATGATTAATCGCAGCGGGCGGGTAAAGACGCCCGCTACGGTTAAAGATGATTAACCGCAGCGGGCTCCTTACGTTGCCCGCTGCGGTTATTCCTGGCTATTTAAGCCGCCGCCAGCAGAAAAGAACGTGATCATCTTCTTCCTCTAGACCAAAAATGGGGGAAGAAGTTTTGCCGAATTTTTGTCCCAAATAACTTGTTTTTGATGTTTATTTGTTTGATTTGGAGGAGAAGTACTCCACAAGAGATATCTAGATGATCTCCACCCTCTTTCCCCTCTCCTTTTCTCTCTTTTTAGCCCCCCTTTTAGATCTAGTTTCATGTAGGAGAGAGAAAACTAGTTTTTGTTTCTCTAAGTTCATCATGGATGCATTAATTTTATTTGCCGTCGTTATTAATTCTGTCCCTAGATTTAACATAAATATAATAAATTATTATTTTTTCTAATTCATTTTTGTTTTGTGATTCATGATGTGTGTAATTAATTAAGGATCGCAGGTACGATGGACCAGTCGGAATGTATGTATAAGATCCATAGAGTACTTGATGTGCGGTATCTCGTTGAAGTGAGAAAGTTTATTGCCGTTGCGAAAGCTGACCGTGAGAGATCGAACCAGACGACAATCATATGTCCATGTCATCGTTGCAAGAATCTGTCCGCCTTCAAAGACGAAGGCACAGTGCAATCTCATTTGATTTATTTTGGTTTCATGGATGATTACACGGTGTGGACTCATCACAGCGAGAGATTCGATCCGAGTGTCGGGGCGGCATCTGGAGTAAGCTTAGCGTCGACGACGACGGTGAACCAAGATCTTGGAGCGCACGTCTCATCAGCAATAGTAGCGCCTGCCTTCAGTGACAGTAGTGCTCGTGACCACATCGTTGTGGAGGATGTAATCTAGGATATGACAGATGATGATGATGGTGGAGATGTTGAGGATGCTACGGTGCAGGACCCTGCGGATGTGCAGCTGTTTCAGGATTTACTCAACCACATCGATGAAGACGACGTCGTGTATGGCTCCCCGAAGTGGCTGGAAAATTTCAGAGAGATGAAGCAGGCGTCACTTGAACCTTTATATAAGGACGGCGAGGAATGTTTTAAGGATTGCACGGTGCTCCGTTTCAACCTCCACATGTTGATGATGAAGGCTCGACATGGGTGGTCACACACTAGCTTTGATGAGCTGTTAGTTTACCTTGCTAAAACATTCCCGACGAGTAACAAGATCCCAGCTAATACGTATCGGGCGAAGAAGCTTATCCGGCCAGTGGCGATGAAGCTTAGAAAGTTCAATGCCTGCCCTAACCACTGCATCCTCTATCGGGGCACAAAGTATGAGAATTTGACGAGCTGTCCGCACTGTGGCGCCAGTCGGTACAAGAGAAATGCTGGTTGTCGCGTTGATGCAGACGACGATGAGGCCTTGCGAGGTGGTCAGAGGAAGAAGAAGAAGGGTGTCAAGAAGAGCAGTGTTGCAGCCAATCGCATATCGGCTCATCAGCAGTACGAGGAAGAAGAGGGTTACACGTTGAGGATAAGTTCGGCACTGTCAGTGTGGTACATGCCAGTGATCGACCGCCTCCATGCGCTATTTGGGAACCCAGAGGATGCGAAGCTCATGTCCTGGCATGCATCAGCTGACCGCTTGAAGGACGATGGCATGCTGCGGCACCCCTCCGATGGCCAGCAGTGGAAAGATTTCGACAAGGCCTACCCGCAATTTGGCAAGGATCCCAGGAACGTTCTGCTCGCGCCGAGCACCAATGGGATGAATCCGTTCAGCGAGCTGAGCAGCTCCCACAGCACCTGGCCGGTCGTACTGACCATCTACAACCTACCTCCCCATCTGTGTCAGAGGCACAGGTATCTTCTGTTGACCATGCTTATCTCGGGACCGAAGTAGCCCGACAACGATATCGATGTTTTCGTCGAGCCGGTAATGGAGGAAATGAAGGAGCTATTTGATGTTGGGGTCGAGATGGTGGATGCGTCCCTCGAGGAGAAGTTCACCCTAAAATCCATCATCTTTGTCACCATCACCGACTACACCGGCCTCTTCTCACTGTCGGGGCAGATCAAAGGGAAGACCGGCTGCGTAATGTGCATCGACAAGACATGCTACACTTACCTCAAGGGATCGAACAAGATGGTCCACATGAGGCACAGGCGGTTCCTTCCGAAAAGGCACAGATATAGAAGAAGTGTCATGAATCAATTGTTCAATGATCAGGGCGAGCCACAGGGTGAACCACCCGCGCAGACTAGTTGGGCGCCAAAGGTGTATGAGATGGTGAAGGATATTGATCAGATCGAGTTTGGGAAGAAGAAGAAGCCACCAGAGGAGGGGACAAAACAAACGAGGAAGCGAAAGCGAGACACGACGGAGGAAGGGTCGCAGGTCCCCTCTGTTCCTTTCAAGAAGAGGTTGATTTTCTTCGAGTACCTGTCATATTGGAAGACACCGAAAACACCCGATGCCATCGATTGTATGCATCTCGAGAAGAACGTCTTTGATAGCATGATTGGTGTCCTGTTGGACATCCCGGGAAAGACGAAGGATGGTCTGAAGTCACGGACGGATCTTCTGAACCAAGGCATCAGGCAGAACCTTCACCCTAGGTCACCTCATAATGGTAAAGTCGATCTTCCAGGTGCGGCCTACAACCTAAGGCATGGCGAGAAGACTGCTATGCTCAACCTTCTTAGGGGTATCAAGGTGCCGACTGGTTTCTCTTCCAACATTAAGAGCCTCGTCTCCTTGAAAGACCTCACATTGACTGGCTACAACGCACATGACTGCCACATCATGCTGACGGTGTTCCTTCCAATTGTGATAAGGGTTATCGGTCCAGAGTACGTGAAGATGGGGGTCACTCGGATATCATACTTCTTTAACCACATCACGCAGAAGGTCATCGGTAAGGCTGACCTCCCTGCCCTTAAGGACTTCATCGCGGAGACCCTTTGCCAGCTTGAGATGTGCTTTCCCCCATCATATTTTGATATTATGGTACACCTGATGATGCACATGGTGGATCAGATCGAGCAACTAGGCCCCGTGTACCTACACGAGATGTGGACGTACGAGCGGTTCATGTCCACCCTCAACAAGTATGTTCATAACCGTGCTCACCCGGAGGGCTCTATGATCGAGGCATACACAACCGAAGAGGCAGTGAACTGGTGTATGAGGTACATAAAAGATGGGAGGGCGATTGGGTTGCCTGTCCATCAGCATGAGGGCAGAACCGCGGGCATGGGGTGCACGGGCCGAAAAGTTCGCATAGATATGCCATACAAGGAGATTGAACAAGCTCATTACAACATCCTTCATTAGTTGGTGAGCATGGAGAAATATGTCGAGAGGCACATAGAAGAGATCCGCGTCGCTAATGATGGACAACGCACAGAGGCATGGGTCCAGAATGAGCACAGGAACAATTTCATAGATTGGCTGAAAGAGCAACACGTACCCCTAGAAAGATGCCCTGATGATGAAGATACGGAGACCGTGCAGAAGCTTCTGCAAGGCCCGTCAAGCCAAATCACGACGTGGCAAGGGTACGATGTGAAGGGGTACAGGTTCCACATGAAAGAGAAGGACAAGAAGAGCGCGGCACAGAACTGCGGTGTTCGATATGAGGGCGTCGACGAGGCCACAAACACGAGGACGCAATACTATGGCCAGATTGAATAAATATGGGAACTTGACTATGGCAAGGACATATGCGTAACCGTCTTTCGGTGCCACTGGGTAAACCCCAAAGCGGTTGCGGTCGACAGTTTTGGGCTAACCATAGTGAACCTCAAAAGTATCGGGTACAAAGATGACCAATGGGTACTTGCAACCAATGTCGCGCAAGTGGCCTACTATATCTATCTGGAGGACCCGAAGAGGCATGTGGTCGTGTCAGGGAAGCAGCGGATTGTTGGAGCTGATGGGGTCCAAAGCCCAGAACAATACAACAACTATGCAGAGCTCCAACTTTTTACCAATTTTGCAAAGAAGATCAAGGCCATCGAGGACCATTGCAACAAGAGCGGTATGAAGCCCTGGGCCCGTCCCGATGGTGAGAAGCGGTCCGTGAAACCTCCAGCACCAAAATAGGATGTACATGGGAAAAGTTATATATTAGTATTGGAGACATGTTTTGTAATAGTATTGGAGACAAGTTTTGTAATAAAATAGTGAGCCTGGAAATAATTGTTCTGCAATAATTGTTCTGGAAATAATTATCAAAAAGGAAATTATTTGTTCTGCAATTTAGTAATATTTGTTATTATATTGTTATTAAATTAACTTAAACTCTACAAGTATTAACCGCAGCGGGCAACGTAAGTGCCCGTTGCGGTCATACCTATTTACCGCAGCGGGCATCATAAGATGCCCGCTGTGGTTAATATTTACCGCAGCGGACCCTTAAGATGCTCGCTGCAGTTATTGCTACCCTATATATACAAAGCCCCCCGGCCAAAGTGGGCAAGTCGTCCTCTTCTCCCACGCCGACCCTGAAGGGCTGCCCAAATCTCCTGCGCGCGCCGCCGTCCTCCAGCCCCATGCCCTAGCTCGCCACCTTCCTCCACATCGTCGGAGCCACGCTGCCGAAGCCCTAGCGACGCCTCTGCTGCTGGTGCCCTAGCGCCGCCGGAGCCGGAGCCGGAGCCACGCGTCGAGCACGCCACAACCACACTGGAGCCACGAGATCTTGACCACACCGCCGAAGTAAGAGCCGGAGCGACGCAACGCCGCCGAAGCCAGAACTGGGAACCCTAGCTTCGACCTCGACCCCCGCCGGGAACCCTAGCTCCGACCTCCGCCACCACCGGGTACTCATTCTCTTCCTTGCTCGCTCCAACCTCTCGCCTCGACCCCCGCCAAGACCCCCTTTCTCGTTCCATAAGCTCCGATTGAGTTGGCGTCCACCGATGGAGATCTCATATGCTTTCTATTCTCATATGTTCAGTCCATATGATGCAATTTGATATGGTGCAATCTCATATGCTTTTTAATCTCATATGTTCAGTCCATATGTTCAGTCCAAATGTTTAGTCCATATGCTTTACTCTGATATGACTACAGTATGTGTTGTTTCATTATTTTGGCATAATATGATTTGATGCAATCTCATATGCTTTTTAATCTCATATGTTCAGTCCATATGTTCAGTCCAAATGTTTAGTCCATATGCTTTACTCTGATATGACTACAATATGTGTTGTTTCATTATTTTGGCATAATCTGATATGCTCTGTCTGTTGACTCTTGCTAACGTCGTCACTAGGAGTAGACTATGGAATCTATCCCTGGCAACGGCGCCAGAAAGGTTTGTTGGTACTTCTTAATGTAAGAAGTATAACTAACTATTCGTATGACTATTGGTAGGTTCCGCAAGCGCACAGAATAAGTCTATTGTAGCACTTCACCCGAGAGTAACCGAGTATCGTATTTATTTCCACAGGGAAGCTACTATGGCAGAACTAACACTAGGACTGCTATGAACAACTAGTGATTCTAGCAGGGTTGATCGAGATGTATGAATGGGGGTTGGTTTCTACTACTACTAGAAAGAAAAGAAAGAAAGACTAACTACTACTAAACTAAATCGGCGAGGTCTGGCCGACGAACAGATTAATGTTTTCCTACACACTTACGATCAGAACTAACTTAGCAATAAAGAATTTATCTAGTTCTTCGAACCATACACACCCTCTGGACTATTTACCTCAGACGTGCATAACGAGGTTTATGATTTAAGAACTAACCCAACTACGTGGTGGAATTCAAGGCTCCCAGGGCTGTCACCACTTGTTTGCTACCATAGCTATCCAGGGGGCTAGCCACAAACTAAGGTATAACTAGTCTAAGCACCGCGCTTACACTAATATATACTACTCTAATCTTGCGTCCAAAACTAGAGCACTGATTACTCAGCGATGAACCCAAACTAGATACATACTAAATACTAAGTTATACATGATCGAAAGCACTCAACAAGAACAATAAGTAATGAACTTAAAGTAAATGCTGAAAGTAGAAGAACACTAAGATAAATGAAGAAAGACTTGGAATTATACCAGAGACTTGGAAGATCCTCTCCAGCTCTTCTCTTCTTCACTCTCGCTCTCACTCTAAGTCTCTCAACTAGAGTGTTCCTTCACCAGAGCTTCACTTACAAGAGAGTGGGACTAATGAGGTGAGATCTGAGTACAAATGAGCTTGGGGTGTCCTATTTATAGCCTAAGGGACCTAGGGTTAGGTCAGGGGGTGAGTGTGGTGGCGGGCGTCAGCCCTAGGTGGCGGCCGCCACCCCCCTGGCCGTTGGATCCACCCACATTGCTTCAATGGCATCCAGGAGCTCCAGGGAGGCGGTTCCAAGGTCGGTTGCATGTCCAAATAACCGTCACATGGGCAATTGGGTCATGATCCATGTGACATCCCTTCTTGGCCCTTGGATGCAATGACCTAAGTGATCAATGGCTGCAAATGAGTGTGGCACTCCTCCCCTGGATCAGCGACGTGGCAGGGGAGGAGTTTGGGCCTCACTCCCCTGGCGGCCGCCAGTTATGGGTGGCGGGCGCCACCCCACCTTTGCCCAAAGTGAGCCCAGGTGAGTGTGCTCGCCTCCTGGTGGGTCCTCTTGGTCATTTTGCTCAAAAACCCTGTAATTTCCTACATTCAAATAAAACTCAAGGACAAGTGGAAATCGTTAGTTTATAAAAGGTTTTTGGTTGATTTTAGGCCCTTGTGTTGTGTTATATGACCTTGTTGATGCTAAGAATATGACACTTAGTGAGCGTCAACAAGCTCCCCCATGCTTACCTCTTGCTCGTCCCCGAGCAAGCATGGACTTGAAATAATCTTGGAAACTCTGTGTTTTTGTTGTGTATGCCCATATTATTTTCATCACCATGGAATTGGTAGCCTTCCCTGCACTCAAGATTAGAACAAAAGACTAGCAAGAAAGAAGGTTTGTCTTTCCCTTGCCTATTTTGCTAATCAAGACATGTGGAGTTTTTGCAAGTTTTGTTCAAAAGAAAGCATGCTTAGTAACTTCTGTGGCTCACTCGATCACTCATATTTGTATGTGGAAATGGAAGACTTGTCCTCTCACTAAGATTTTATGTGGGGTTTAATGGGTAGGATAAAAGTGAGCATGCAATGCTAGCATAATTTTGCTAAGTTAGACAAATGGAGCAAAGGAGCAACAAGTCATAGGTTCAGACCAGGAATGTGCAAGTGTGTGGTATTTATTGTGGCTAATACTTTCATGACACTTCTCCTTTCTATCTAATTTGTGGGATCATGGCTATGAATGAGAGCATTTGCTCTTTTGGATTTTCTCTTCTTTCTAGAGCACTTGCTCTTTTGAATTTTCTTTCTAGAGCACTTGCTCTTTTGAATTTTCTTTTCTTTCTAGAGCACTTGCTCTCTCTCTCTCTCTCTTTTTGAATGATTATAGCCCTGTCCCTGAGATTTCATTATGGAGCATGATATTTTGCCATGAAGTATTCCTAACAATGAATGGAAATAAAGGCATGTTGTGTGCGTATTCTCAGTGTAAGAATAGCACTATATAGGTAGGTGCAAGTGAATTCCTTGGTCTAGAAATATGACAAGTTTATCTACCATCACTATCAACAAAAGTCTAACTAGCTCAACACTAACATGCAGCAAGTGGAAGCTCCTACTCTAAGAGTAAAAATTATTTGGCTTTGGTAGGACTTTCTTTGCCACAGAAGTACTTAGAGCAAGTTTTTAAAATTTTTAAAATAATTACTCCACAAACTTGACTTGCTCAAGTCAAAGTAGAAACTTACTTCCCCTTTACTTAGTCTAATGCTCATGTCTCAAGTTTAGTTCTAGCATACGTTCTCCCATGATAACTCTAATGCATGACATACATTTTTATTTAGAAAGACTTACAATGAGAGCGTTTCATTTATTACTATTTATTTATTATATATATATATATATTTTAATTGCAAATTAACTAAGATAAAACTTAAATTTAAATTACTGAAATAAAAATAAAACTGACAGAAATAAAGATGGCAGTGATACTTACCTCGTTGACGGGGGTCCTCCCCCAAGCTGGCTTTTGGCGTGGTTGGGTTACATCCATCCCTGATGACGGTACATGTCGTCCCAGTTCTGCTGGTTCTGCTTAGCCTAACTTACCTTAGTTAGCCGCTTTGGATTCCCATTAGTGTCGCCTTCACGGTGGTTGTGGTGGAGTGTCGACACCGACGAACTTTGATGACGGGTGTTTTTCCGAAGCTGAATTTCTCCAGCTCCTACATCAATGGTGGCATTTGCAGTGCTCAAAAATGGTCGTCCCAAGATCAATGGCGTCCGGTGGTCGGGATTAATATCCAGAAGCACGAAATCCACCGGGACAAAGAGATTCCGGATTTTCACCAGAATATTCTCTGCTATTCCCGTGGGATATCGGAGTGATTGATCGACTAGCTGCAAACACATAGAAGTAGGGGACAAGGTATGATGATTTAATTTATCATATATTACCTTGGGCATGACACTGACGCTTGCTCCCAGATCACATAGTGCATGCTCGAAGTGCTGCTCTCCAATTGAACATGCGATCGTTGGGTTTCCTGGGTCCTTCTTCTTTTCTGGGAGTTGGTTTAAAATGACTGCACTGCAATCTTTGGTCAATTTAACCACATCCCTACTTGGAATTGGTTTCTTCTTGTTGAGCATGTGTCTCAAATATTTTGCATAAGTTGGAACTTGCATAGCGTCAATAAATGGCACATGTATATATAATTTTTGAATTACCTCAACGAATTTCTTGAATTGGTCGTCTTCCGTCGGATTTCTGTTTCGATCTGGAAAAGGTAATACATGTGTATCATAGAATTCATGAGGAGCAGTTCGTACCTTGGATGAAGGTTCAGCTGGGGTCTCTTCTTCTTCGTCTTCGTCAACATTTACAATATTTTTCTTTGCAGCAGTATTACTACTAGGAACTAAATTAGTATGAGGGGGATCACGAGTGGATTTACCACCTCTCGTGGTTACAGCTTTTACCTCCTCATAGTATTTAATTTGAGATTTAATGTTATCTATTGTTTGCTTTAATCTCTTATTAAAATTAATTTGTTCCTTAAATGCTTCAGAAAAATCTTTTAGTTTAGCATAAATTCCTTCTAACATTTTATCATGTTCAATTAATTTATTATTTATGCTATCATTAATTCTACCTTGATTAGAAACTAATTTTCCAATAGGAGAATTAAATACGGAGGTTTGAGGCATACCTTTATTATTCCATTGTTGGATCATTGGAATTGGAGGTTCTCCGTAGCCACCGTTATTAAGAAGGGATTTGGCATCTTCTTTCTTAATTTCTGCTTGACCTTCACTTGACGAAGCGGCTCTTTGCTTGGCGTAGTACTCCTTTGCAGCATGATCTCTCTTCTCATGTATCCTTTGCCCTAGCAATTTTACCAAAGTTTGCAGGGTAGCAGAATCAGCTTGCTTAATTTCAGACATACCTCTAGCACGTTTTTCTGTCCGTCCTTGATTCGCCACCATCGTCCCGATCAGTCTAGTTGCCTTCTCTATAGGGAGAGAGAGGTATGCACCTCCGGCGGCAGCATCAATGTGTTGTCAAGATTCTTGCTGGAGTCCATGGTAGAAGCTCTGGATCAAGTACCAGTCTTGCATACCATGGTGGGGACAGTTTTCAACATACTCTTGTAGTCTCTCCCAAGCTTCAGTGATTGTTTCTTCATCTCCCTGTCCAAAGTTAGAAATCTTGCTACTGAAAAGAATAGTTCGACTTATCAGGTAGAACTTGTTGGGGAATTGATCCACGCATCTCACCCACGTCAGCAGGTGTCCAGAGTTGGAGAGGAACCACTGCTTCGCTTTTTCCACTAATGAAAATGGAAAGAGACGAAGTCTAATGGCATCCTGTGAAACTCCCTGCACAGAAATTGTACTACATATCTTCAGAAAATTCCGAAGGTGAGCATTGGCATCCTCGGAAGGTTTGCCATTAAATGCAATAGCTTGAGCCATACGTATTAAGTGAGGTTTAAGCTCAAAATCTACATTACTAGTAGAAGGTAACACTGGAATGTGAGCAAGAGTAGGCATGGAATACTCACAGAGTGTTTTGGTCGACGTCGATGTTGATTGATTGTTGGAGCAGCTTGGTTCGTTAGTCACTTTTGACTGGGATTCTTGTCTCGACGAACTCCTCTCACGAAGCTCCAGGTTCTTCCTCGGAGGAGTGAGATTAGCTCTTGCTCTCCTAAGAATGGCCTCAGGATCTTCTTGATAGTCGCTCGGAAGATTGAATCCGGCCATGACTACTTGAACGATCACAAACAACGAACAATATATATATACCCGCTAGAACTATGGGGGTTAATTCAATAGAAATCACAAAGAATTAATTCTAGCCAATTGCTTCCCCGGCAACGGCGCCAGAAATGCTTGTTGACTCTTGCTAACGTCGTCACTAGGAGTAGACTATGGAATCTATCCCTGGCAACGGCGCCAGAAAGGTTTGTTGGTACTTCTTAATGTAAGAAGTATAACTAACTATTCGTATGACTATTGGTAGGTTCCGCAAGCGCACAAAATAAGTCTATTGTAGCACTTCACCCGGGAGTAACCGAGTATCGTATTTATTTCCACAGGGAAGCTACTATGGCAGAACTAACACTAGGACTACTATGAACAACTAGTGATTCTAGCAGGGTTGATCGAGATGTATGAATGGGGGTTGGTTTCTACTACTACTAAAAAGAAAAGAAAGAAATACTAACTACTACTAAACTAAATCGGCGGGGTCTGGCCGATGAACAGATTAATGTTTTCCTACACACTTACGATCACAACTAACTTAGCAATAAAGAATTTATCTAGTTCTTCGAACCGTACACATCCTCTGGACTATTTACCTCAGACGTGCACAATGATGTTTATGATTTAAGAACTAACCCAACTATGTGGTGGAATTCAAGGCTCCCAGGGCTGTCACCACCTGTTTGCTACCACAGCTATCCGGGGGGCTAGCCACAAACTAAGGTATAACTAGTCTAAGCACCGCGCTTACACTAATATATACTACTCTAATCTTGTGTCCAAAACTAGAGCACTGATTACTCAGCGAAGAACCCAAACTAGATACAAACTAAATACTAAGTTATCTATGATCGAAAGCACTCAACAAGAACAATAAGTAAAGAACTTAAAGTAAATGCTGAAGGTAGAAGAACACTAAGATAAATGAAGAAAGACTTGGAATTAAACCAGAGACTTGGAAGATCCTCTATTACAACTCCAGCTCTTCTCTTCTACACTCTCGCTCTCACTCTAAGTCTCTCAACTAGAGTGTTCCTTCACCAGAGCTTTGCTTACAAGAGAGTGGGACTAATGAGGTGAGGTCTGAGTACAAATGAGCTCGGGGGGTCCTATTTATAGCCTAAGGGACCTAGGGGGGTACTTATGGACCTAGGGTTAGGTCAGGGGGGTGAGTGTGGTGGCGGCCGCCAGCTAGGGGTGGCGGGCGCCACTCCCCTGGCCCTTGGATCCACCGCCTCTTCACCAACGGCATCCAGGAGGTCCTCCAAGTCGGTTTGGGGTCGGTTAGGGTTGTCCAATAACCGTCAAATGGGCAATTAGGCCATGATCCATGTGACGCTGCTTCTTAGCCCATGGATGAACCGACTTAGGTGAGCAACGGCTGCCAATGAGTGTGGGGTGCTTCCACTGGATCAGTGATGTGGCAGGGGGGAGTTTGGGCTTCTCCCCCTTGGCGGCCGCCAGTTAGGGGTGGCGGGCGCCACCCCTTCTTGGCCCAAAGTGAGCCCAGGCAAGTGGGCTTGCTTCCTGGTGGGTCCATTTGATCATTTTGCTCAAAAACCCTGCAATTTCCTACATTCAAATAAAACTCAAGGACAAGTGGAAATCGTTAGTTTATAAAAGGTTTTTGGTTGATTTTAGGCCCTTGTGTTGTGTTATATGACCTTGTTGTTGCTGAGAATATGACACTTAGTGAGCGTCAACAAACGCGGTGTTAGACACTTCAAATAGAACTCTTACCTTATCCGAGATTCTAGCAGGGTTGATCGAGATGTATGAATGGGGGTTGGTTTCTACTACTACTAAAAAGAAAAGAAAGAAAGACTAACTACTACTAAACTAAATCGGCGGGGTCTGGCCGATGAACAGATTAATGTTTTCCTACACACTTACGATCAGAACTAACTTAGCAATAAAGAATTTATCTAGTTCTTCGAACCGTACACACCCTCTCGACTCTTTACCTCAGACGTGCACAACGAGGTTTATGATTTAAGAACTAACCCAACTACGTGGTGGAATTCAAGGCTCCCAGGGCTGTCACCACTTGTTTGCTACCATAGCTATCCAGGGGGCTAGCCACAAACTAAGGTATAACTAGTCTAAGCACCGCGCTTACACTAATATATACTACTCTAATCTTGCGTCCAAAACTAGAGCACTGATTACTCAGCGATGAACCCAAACTAGATACAAACTAAATACTAAGTTATATATGATCGAAAGCACTCAACAAGAACAATAAGTAATGAACTTAAAGTAAATGCTGAAAGTAGAAGAACACTAAGATAAATGAAGAAAGACTTGGAATTATACGAGAGACTTGGAAGATCCTCTCCAGCTCTTCTCTTCTTCACTCTCGCTCTCACTCTAAGTCTCTCAACTAGAGTGTTCCTTCACCAGAGCTCCGCTCACAAGAGAGTGGGACTAATGAGGTGAGGTCTGAGTACAAATGAGCTCGGGGGGTCCTATTTATAGCCTAAGGGACCTAGGGTTAGGTCAGGGGGGTGAGTGTGGTGGCGGGTGCCAGCCCTAATTGGCGGCCGCCACCCCCTGGCCGTTGGATCCACCCACATTGCTTCAATGGCAGCTAGGAGCTTCAGGGAGGCGGTTCCAAGGTCGGTTGCATGTCCAAATAACCGTCACATGGGCAATAGGGTCATGATCCATGTGACATCCCTTCTTGGCCCTTGGATGCAATGACCTAAGTGATCAATGGCTGCAAATGAGTGTGGCGCTCCTCCCCTGGATCAGTGACGTGGCAGGGGAGGAGTTTGGGCATCACTCCCCTGGCGGCCGCCAGTTATGGGTGGCGGGCGCCACCCCACCTTGGCCCAAAGTGATCCCAGGTGAGTGTGCTCGCCTCCTGGTGGGCCCTCTTGGTCATTTTGCTCAAAAACCCTGCAATTTTCTACATTCAAATAAAACTCAAGGACAAGTGGAAATCGTTAGTTTATAAAAGGTTTTTGGTTGATTTTAGGCCCTTGTGTTGTGTTATATGAGCTTGTTGATGCTAAGAATATGACACTTAGTGAGCGTCAACACTGTCCTTATTAACTTCTCTGATATGACTACAATATGTGTTGTTTCATTATTTTGGCATAATCTGATATGCTCTGTCCTTATTAACTGCTCTGATATGACTACAGTATGTGTTGTTTCATTATTTTGGCATAATCTCTGATATGACTACAGTATGTGTTGTTTCATTATTTTTGGCATAACCTGATATGTTAGACTCAGGTCAATGGGTAGTTCATCAAACTCCTCTAGTCAATGGATTTGTTAGACTCAGGTCAAATCTGTCCTATCATAACTAACTGATATGTTCTATGGTTCTATCATTTCTTAATTATTAGTCACTACTCTCTCCCTGTATATGATTATTTAGTTATGCTTTGGGTTATTCATTTCTTAATTATTAGTTTGTGCTCTCCCTATACTCCTCTCTCCCTGTATTGATGGTTAAATTAACTTGATCCTTTACTCGGTTTGTTATGCCCCTGATGCATTACTCAGTTTGTTATGCTAACTATTACTTCTGAATTTGTTCTATTGCCATCTACTGTCTACTACACCTCTATCTACTACTGCTACTTACTACTTACTACTGCTAACTATTACTGCTACTTACTACTTCTCTACTACTTACTACTACTATTGGTACTGCTACTTACCTTTATCTACTACTTCCTACTTACTACTACTACTTACTACTTCTCTACTACTTCTCTATTGCTAGTACTCCTATCTACTGATCTTCTATCTACTTGCTACTTACTACTGGTTACTATTGTCTCCTTACTACTGGTTACTACTGTTGTCTACTAACTAGCCTAGTTGTACTTCTTCTAGTTGTGCTTCTCTACTACTTCTCCACTACTTCTCCACTACTTATGCAGTTTTAGTAACCATGGAACCATACTGTTTAATTCGGAGTTTATTTGCTGCCTCCACTACTTCTCCACTACTTCTCCCCTATCTTATGTCTCGTGATGCTTTAATTGAGAGTTTATTTGCTGCCTATGATGCACTTTGATGCCTTTTTACCATACTATGCAAATGCCACTACCTATGATGCCATCTGATGCTTTTTTATTTGCGGGCTATGATGCCCTGTGATGTTTGTTTACACTATGCAAATGCCCTACTCCCCCTACTACTCCTCTCTGTTACTACTCCCCCTACTCCTCTCTATACTCCTCTCCCTACTACTCCTATCTGTTACTACTCTATACTACTATACTCCTCCTCTCCCTACTCTCTACCTAGTCTCTGTACTAGTCCTCTCTATACAACTCTCCCTACTAGTCCTCTGTTACTACTATCCCTACTCCTCTCTTTATATTCCTCTCCCTACTACTACTCTTTGTTACTACTCTCCCTACTCCCAAATATGGCATTTGCATTGATGATTTTTTTTGAACTTGTAAGCTGAGGTAGTGGCAAATGCGATGATGTGACCCCTTCTATCTATGCTGAGGCATCGGCGATGATGATCAATTGCCCCCTACATTCTATGCTGAGTCAGTTGCTAGACTAGGATGGCTTGTATTTTACAAGTAACCAGTTTAGCAGTGACGTGTTGACCTAGGGGCAAATCTGAGCCAAAAACTTATATGTGTCATTTTTTATTCAAAAGCTTTGAACTGATCATATTATATACGCGTCTGTGTATATGTAGAACTGAAATGGTGGAAGACAAAACAAACGAATGGAGGGACCCTACCCCTAGCTCCTCGTCAACCAGCTTGATGAGTGGGGCGTTCGTGACTGCACCGCCGAAGAAGCAGCGTATAGAGGTGGACAACGATCCGATGTATGAACCGGGGGCGGACGAAGCACATAGTCACGACCTCGAGGTTTACGCAACACGCTGGCTTTCTAACATGTACAATGATGCGTTGTCCGTCATTAGCGAAAAACTAAAGGCAAGAGACTCTTGTCAACAGCTGCCGATTGTGCCTCGTCAGCTCGAGTTCAGGGACGAGGACGCGGTCAGGGAGGAAGAAGCCCCCGCTCCCTCTACGGCAACCTCTTCGTCCAAATCTAAGGTCCAGAAGAGGGTGAGGGGACAACACGGGAGGCACCAGTTGGACAAAACAAACGAGGTGCATGTCATCGATGCAGTGGGGCTAGAGGGAAACCCAATAGCTCCAGATATAGTCATTGGCAAGTTCAGCAATCAAGTGGTGTGTATAGCCAAGGAGAAGGTGGAGATCACTTGGCCCAACTGTCACGACGTCCCTGTTGACATAAAAAACAATGTATGGGGTGAGCTGACAAGGAGATTCAGATATCCGCCCTCAGCTGACATGGAGAAGTGCCAGGAGTGGGCTTTGCCCGTGGCGTCGACTGCGCTTCGCAACTTGAGGTCCATGCTGACCAGAAATTACCGGAAGAAGGGGAAGTCACCACTGCTGAAGTACAATATGGTCAAGGCACACATGTGGAACGCTTTTTGCGAAATGAGAAAGATGCAAGAAGCAGAGGAAAAGAGTGCTAAGTTCAGTGAGCTCGCGAAGAGGAACAAGAATCCTCACCACTTGGGCATGACTGGCTTTGCCGGTCAGAGGACCAAGTGGCAGCAAGAAGAACAAGCAAGACAGGCTGTCGGGGTTCCAGATCCGTATGAGGGCATCGACCCAAGGGCAAAGGACTACATGAGGGCCCGCATTCCAAAGGGGCTGAAGCCCGGGGCGGCCAAGTTTAACGAGCCCCACCTCGAGGACGTCGAGAAGACTTTGATGGAGAAAGCAAAGCTTAAGGACAGCATCATGGTCCGCCGAGGCCACGACTTGCTCACCGAGGTCCTGGGAACCCCCGAGCACCGCGACCGTGTTCGTGGTGTCAGGTCAAAGATGAGCTGGAAGTCGGTTGAGTCGTGGCAATCCGACGCGGCCACATACAAGTCCAGGCAGAGGTATAAAGATGACCTATATAAGAAGGGCTTCAACGAAGGTGTGGCTGAAATGATCAAAAGCTCAATAAAGGAAACCTTCACGAGCAACGACCCGGAGATGGTCGCGATGAGGTCGAAGATGTTTGATCACCATGGGCTGCCCAATCCTCAAGCAAAGGAAAAGAAAGCCTTACTGTCGATGAACGAGGATCGCCCAAGGGTCTCGAATGAGGACTTCAAGGAAAACCAGCACGTCCAACTCCTCATCCCGTTCTGAAGGTTCAAGAAGATGGTGGTGGCCGAGGGATGCATTCTTGCACCCCACGATATTCACGACTTCAAAAAAGACAACATCCCTGAAGACTATGTGGTCATGAGCCCGTTATGGCACATTCTCGACCAGGAACATTTTGAATTGGACCATCCCAACCTACAAACGGCAAGGCACCTAGGGCAGGCACTTGGATTGGAAGTCCTATGGAACCGCGAGGACATCGAGATCATTGCTCGGACGCCAACTCCAACGCCGACACCAGCATCACAACCATCAGCTGCCGGATCTTGTCCTCCGGAAGATCCAGATCATGACAGCGATGATGACGAAGAAAAGGGTGGGGACAAGGGCAAGGGAAAGGACAAAGGAGAAGGCGGTAGCGAAGGCGGGGACAAGGAAAAGGTAGAAGGTGATGGCGGGGAAAAGAAAAAGGGCACTGACATGGAACTGTGTCTCCCCCGCCTCCAAATAGTCCGCCGATCGGGCCGGTCAATGAGGCAAGAAGCTCAAAGGCCGGTAAGGGCGACAACACGACAAACCAGCCAAGCACGAACGAGCAACAGGGAGGCACGACGGGGGAGGGAACAGGGACGAAGACACCTCCCCCGTCAACCACAAGCCAATGTCCTCCCCCGCCCAACAAGAATCCAAGAATGTCCACCGACAAGCTCCCGTACACGCTCACGTTCGAAAGGTATGGTAACATTGAGCATAATACACGTCCATAGTATATATGCTACTAACATCCCTATCCATCGTTTGCCAGGCCTGAAACTACCCGTCAACTATTTGTTGAGGCCGAAGACTGCCCTGGCCAATATGTGTGTGGGAAGTTCATGATTCCCAAGGCCCAGCTCATCGACGAGGAAAAGTGGGATACAAGGAGGTTCCATCTATGGTACATGGAAGCTGCAAAAGCTGAGATGTCAAGTTTTAACGTCAAGATTCCCACAGAGTACTTCCACTTGCCCGCTGGTAATGAAATGCACCTACCCATCGACTTTAGCGACATGTACAACCTGATGCGGGAAGAAGACCTGGACATCGTTCAAATCACCCTATTCACACTATAAGCGATGAATGCAACTTCCACAGATCACTACATTCGTATTTTCCATAGTTCTATACTTATTATGTCAAGATGACTTATCCGTGCAGCATGACGGTCACTATAAGTAATAAAAAGACACGTCTTGTACTCTACCTCTCTCCTGCACATATTGCTGAAAGAGTCATCAAGGGTTTCGAGATCACTGATCCGGAGATGATCGTTTGACAGCGAGAGAAGAAATATGAAGAAAATATGAAAGCCGAGAAGACTAAGTTGAAAAATTACATACTAGAATGCATGAAGATCAAGCCGGATGGGCCAGAGTGTATAATGGCTGCCTTTCACTTTGGGTAAGTCAAATACATATATGTACACCTAAGTCACTAGCATATCATGCCTTCTCGCCGTCATAAACTCTATTTTGTTGCAATGGTGCAGCCAGGGCCTCGAGGGTGGCCACTGGGTCGCTTTTATAATATACCCTCAAGATGGCAGGGCCTGTGTGTTTGACTCCTTGAGCATACCAAACAAGCAAGGGTACAAGGCATTCGAAGATTGTCTGAAAAAGTAAGTCATCCATCTTTTTCATCAGTTACGGTTACCATACATTTTTAAATGGTGGCTAAAACTATTATATTTCGTACAACGCTTATAAGGAATACCAAAAGGTGCCTGGATTCTGGGACCGAAGAACTCAAAAGTTCAAGGACAAGCATAGGTACCACCTCAAAATCCGACGAGATTTCCCGGTAAGTATTTCAAAGGTTTAATTCATGTTTCATACATATATATGGGTTCTAATGCTTGTGTATCAATCGTGCAGTGCTCCAAACAGCCACTAGGATCGAAGACATGTGGCTTGTACACATGCGAGATTCTAAGGGAAAGCAAGGAGTACACCAATAGCTGGAAGAAGCTCAAGGAAGGTGTCAAGTATTGGGGAGAGTAGCAGAGCCCCAGGATGTGCTTTAAACAAGTCAAGGCAGACATATGCAAGTTTGTAATGGAGAAATGCATTCTCGAAGGAGAAACGTTCTTCGACAACGAATCCGAGCTGGCGTTGCTACCCCAATACGAGAAGCTCCGCAAATGGAACACAATGCTTCGTCCGACAGATTACGCTCATCAAGTTGAACTATGAATTGTAATTTGAATTTGAAATCAACTAAGTCAATGTGTATATGATGACAACAAACAACTAAGTGACTTTGTATGTTATGTCCAGATGGTTTATATGTGCATATATATATCTCTGTTAGAAATCTAGAATTCTGTTAGAAATCTGGAATTCTGGAATTATTTGAAAACTGCATTTGATTTGAATTCATATCCTGCTATTTCTGCTGGCTGCATTATTTATTTTTTTCATCCAAAATTTATAACCGTGGCGGGCAATATAAGTTGCACGCTGCGGTTAATAGCAGTTACCGCAGCGGGCAACCTAAATCGACCACTGCGGTTAATAATTTACCACAGCGGGCGCTTTAGGTTGCCCGCTGCGGTAAATGCTATTAACCGCAGTGGGCTGTTTATGTTGCCCGCTGCGGTTAAGGCTTTTACCACAGCGGGCAACAGCACCCGCTGCGGTAATGGCCACGATTAACCGTGGCCTTAGCACCGCAGCGGACGCTGTTGCCCGTTGCGGTAAAGCCAAAACGCCCGCTGCGGTTAAGCTTTGTGCAGTAGTGCGAGAGCGAAAAGGAGGCAGAGGCAAAGGGGAGGGAGCGTCTAGCGGGTCAGTGGCGTGCTCGGGCTTCTTCACACGCCTTGCCGCGCGCGTTCACGGGCTCGGCCGGGCACCGGGCGCCACGCGGCGAGCAAGCTCTGCGCGCGGTCGGCCATTGCCCTGGCCGATTTGAACTGAATCGGCCAGTTCAGTTAACGCCCAGGCCGACTGACGGCCAAACATTGCACGCGATTAACTCTTAATCTACTTGGTGAAACACTAAACCGATTGCACCATTGGATAGAGCTACATGAAAACTTCAACTTTGGTTACAATCTTGGTCACTGGTTTGGCTCAGATTTTTCTTGGAAAAGCGATGAACATGGCCAGGCCGAACTGAATTTCAGTTTAGGACTTAGGAAATATTTCTAAGTCAAAAACTCACCCAATTCTGCCTTGTGGCCCCTAAAACACCATGTTAAACTCATTTTCATGAGTTGGCCCAAAAACAACTCTTGTTCTACTCTAAAAGCTACACACTTTTGGTTTAGGGCACTCAGCCATGCAAAGCTTCTATCAAGGAGGTCTTTGTTAGTCAAACAAAAGGACTCCTAAAGCTCTATTGGGTTGAATAGGGTTTAGAGACTTGATTAGCCCAAGTGACCAACACAAACAAGGCCTCATTTTGACTTCTCAACAAGATTAAGCTACTAAGAAGTCAAACCACTCCACAAACA
Organism: Coix lacryma-jobi var. lacryma-jobi; assembly: GCA_009763385.1. Classification (NCBI taxonomy): domain Eukaryota; kingdom Viridiplantae; phylum Streptophyta; class Magnoliopsida; order Poales; family Poaceae; genus Coix; species Coix lacryma-jobi. The sequence continues at coordinate 82,553,150 of CM019825.1, read as the reverse complement.
AGCTAAACAAACACCTTATCATTGTATGTCTATATGCATCTTAACACATGAAATGACACTTTATATGAAAAAGAAAGCAACATGTGAATGCTTCATGCTCATGAGATGATTATGCATAATGAGATGATGATGTCATGCTAGCTTAACACCAGAGGTGTTACAACCCTTCCCCCCTTAAAGAAATCTCGCCCCGAGATTTACTGACCATTGTTTATGAAAAACCGGATAAACTTTCTGGAGATAGTCCTCTGTTTCCCAGGTTGCATCTCCATCGTCATGATGACTCCATAACACCTTGTATACTTTCACAACACGACTGCGAGTTACTCTTTCCTTGCTGTCCAACACTCGCACTGGTTGCTCTTGATATGTTAGGTCAGATGTAAGCTTTAACTCTTGTCTTTCTATTCTTTCTTCGGGTTTACGCAAACATCTCTTCAGCTGGGAAACATAAAAAACTGGAAAGATCGAGCTCATAGCTTTTGGCAGCTGAAGTTGATAGGATACTTCTCCCTTTCTCTTGAGGATGCGATATGGTCCCACATATCTTGGGGCCAACTTTCTCTTTATGCCGAACCTTTGCACGCCTCTCATCGGGGTTACTTTTAGATAAACATGATCCTCCTTTTTGAACACTAACGGTCTTCTTCTTTTATCTGCATAGCTTTTTTGATGAGATTGTGCTGCTTGTAAGTGTTGATGGATAATCTGAACCTTCTTCTCAGCTTCTTTAACAAAGTCAATTCTGAAATACCTTCTTTCTCCTGGTTTGACCCAATTTAACGGAGTCACACACTTACATCCATACAAAGCTTTAAAAGGTGCCATCTTTAAGCTTTCTTGATAACTGTTGTTGTATGAGAACTCTGCTAAAGGTAGCCATGATTCCCATGATCCTTTAGAAGATAGCACACAAGCCCTGAGCATATCTTCAAGCACTTGGTTTACTCTCTCGGTCTGACCTGCAGTCTGAGGATGATAAGCGGTACTATGTACTAACTTGGTTCCCTAACTTTTATGTAACTGCTGCTAGAAGTGCGCCGTAAACTGAGGTCCACGATCTAAGACAATGGTTTTGGGTATCCCATGAAGACACACTATTTCTCTGATATAGATTTCTGCATACCGAGGTGGTCGATATATCGTTTTAACTGGAAGAAAGTGAGCTAACTTTGTCAGGCGATCCACTATTACCCAAATGGAATCATTCCCTTTTTCTGTTGTGGGAAGACTAGTTATAAAATCCATACTAATATCTTCCCACTTCCAAGCAGGCACTGACAACGGTTGCAACAACCCGGCAGGTTTCATATGAACTGCTTTAACTCTGCAACAAGTGTCACATCTTGCAACATATGCTGCTATCTCTTTCTTCATTTTAGTCCACCAAAAATGAGGTTTTAGGTCATGATACATCTTATTGCTCCCTGGGTGAAGAGATAACTTGGATAAGTGAGCTTCATCCATTATCTTATCCTTAAGATCCTTTTTCTTTGGTACCACGAGACGATCACCGAACCACAACACACCTTGTTCATCCAACTTGAAAGGGGTTGAGAGATCTTTCAACATTTTCCATTTAATATGAGAAATCCCCTTATCAGTCTTCTGAGCTTCAATTATCTGGCTTTCAAGCGAACAACTGAGCTGAATGATGAACAAAACTTCTTGATGTATCAGGTTGAACCTTTCTTCAAACAACGGTTGTACCATAACACAATGTGACCTACGACTCAAAGCATCGGCAACCACGTTGGCTTTTCCAGGATGATAGTGAACTTGCAAGTTATAATCCTTTATCAGTTCTAGCCATCTGCGCTGTCTCATGTTTAACTGAGGTTGAGTGAAGATATTCTTAAGACTCTTATGATCCGTGTATATATTGCACACATTCCTCAACAAGTAGGGTCTCCATATCTTCAGAGCATGCACTACGGTTGCCAATTCCAAATCATGAGTAGGGTAGTTGATCTCATGTTTCCTTAACTGTCTCGAGGCATACGCTATCACTCGTTCTTCTTGCATCAACACACAACCCAGCCCAATCTTGGATGTGTCACAAAACACATCAAAAGGTTTCTCTATATCCGGTTGGGCTATGTAACACCTCTGGTGTTTAACTATAATTAACCGGACATGTCATCATCATTAGTCATTAATCATTCTTGCCTTGCATTTATGTTTGCTTAGTACTTGTGTAGCAATCTCTTTTCAAAAACCCTAAAAGCCCTAACCTTCCTATAAGGGCAAAAATGGTAATTTCACCTCTGTGCCTAGCTTTGTGTAATTCTTGTTCAGTTGGATGTCTTGAAGTTTTGTTGTGTTGGCCAAAGTTCAAAAACCAAAATCAGATTTCAAATCCCTTTGCAAAACCCTGATTTCCAAACCCTGGACTTTATCCCTCTTTTTGTAATTCAAAAATTATTCAAAATTTGAGGTTGGTCCAAAAAGCAAAGTTGTAGATCTGGCCAAGAGAAACAACTTTGGTATTTACAAGTTTTCAAGTTTCAGTACAAAGTTTGAAGTAAATCCAAATTCATTCAAATTCCAGTTTTTGTCCCCTTTTCAGTTTTCAAAATTTATTTAAAAACTATTGAGTTTCAGAAAAAGGGTATATCAGCAAAGTTGTAGGTTTTGATAAAAGGAACAACTTTCATATTTGCAGATTTCCAACTTTCAATGTAAAATCAAAAGTAATTTTGAATTTATTCAGATCCTAAAAGTGTCCCCTTTTCTGATTTCGTATTTAATTCAAAAACTGTTTGGAATTTGAAAATATTCTTTTCGACAAAGTTGTAGATCTCTTTTTTCTGAACAACTTTGGTGTTTTGAGTTTTTGCTGCTCAGTTCAAGTTTTGGAAGTAATTTGCGAAATACAGAGATCAGCCAAAAGTCAAACCCTAGGGCATAGCCCTGTTCATCTTCCTCATCGTAGAGGGGGGGCCCGGCCATGGCCGCGCGCCGGCGCTGCGCACGCCGCACGCCTGGCAGCCGCACGCCCGCCCCCGACTTGTCGCCTGCGCCCGCACCATCTTTTCGCACCCGCACGCGAGCGCTGACTCTCCCTCTCCCGTCCCCCACTGCTCCCAGCGCGTCGCCGCCGCGTGGCCGTCGCCGGCGAACGCACACCCGGCCCCTGCGCGCACGCCCGTCCTTCCGCCAGCGTGCAATCGATTGCGCACGCTTCGGCCAAGCTTATCCGCCTGCACGCGACGCTTATCCATCCCCGCGCACGGCTATAAAAGGGACCGCCGGTGGGCAGAGCCCCTCATCCTCTCCACCACCGTGGCCAGGCCAGTCCAGTGCCTCCGCCGCTCCACCACCTAGCTCAGAAGCTCCGCCGTGTCCTCGCGAAGCTTTTCCCCTTCTCAATTTCACCTCCCCCGCCTCCTATCGCCCGGCGTAGCTCGCCGTTCCCATCTCCGGCGGAAACCCGGTGAACTCGGGTTCGTCAAATACTCCCTCTCCGGCCACGATCATCTTCCCCTGACCCTTGTGTCAGCTTCCTCGGCTCCGCGCGACTCTAACCAGGCCCTTGCGGTCTCGTGTGTTGCGCAGGATCGCCGACTCGCCGGAGAGCCGCCGCGGTCGTCTCCTTCCTCGAGCCTCACCCTCGAGCACGTGTCGAGCCTCAGCCTCGAGCCTCACCCTCGAGCACGTTCCCGAGCCACACCCTCGAGCCCTGCCTCCGACCCGTGGTAAGCACCCGAAGCCTCCGGTCTCTGCTTCCACTCCGTTTCGCCCGAGCCTCCCAGTCAGACCTTGGACGGACGCTTGCTTTCCGTCTCGCCCGAGCCTTCCGTCTCGCCCGAGTCCGCTTCGCCCGAGCCAAGCCTCGGCGAGCGCATGCTCTCCGCTTCGCCCGAGCCTCCGGGCCAAGCCTCGGACGAAGCAGTCGCTTCCGTCTCGACCGAGCCCGTCTCGACTGAGCCCCGCGCGATTCGCCCGAGCCCTCCATAGAAGGAGCATAGTGCTCTTTCCTTTTTCTGAAAGATGTGAACAGTGCTCTGTTTTCTCCTTTTTGTGTGAATTAATCTGTTGTTCCTTAAATCCTAATAAAATTATGGTATGCTCCATGCACTGTGTAGTATTTTATAAAAATATGAGACTTGACTTTTCTGCAAGAATTTAAAAATATAAAATCCCTTTTTTAAATAATAAATGGATAGCTTTGGATTTTTAGAAAATTATTTATAACTCCAAAAATCATGAGACTAATTTTTGTGAGCTTCCTATGCCTTGTTTAGTCTCTGGTGAAATTTTGAAGTCTTTTGGAACAAGTTGATTTTTGGGCATTTATCTTTAATTGTTAAATAGTGCCTTTTGTTAATTAATGTCTGGAATTATTTGAGCACCTTAATGACCTCCAAAAATTATGAAATTTGTTTTGCCATCTATCTACACCATAATGAACTTATGTGATTAATTTGGTAATTTTTGGAGCAACTTTATAAAATGACCTTTTTAAATAATTAAGAGTGATTAGGGTTCATGTTGTATGTCCTGTTTTGCATTGCTCATGCTAGCATACTCATGTGCATGCATCATTGCATTCGTATAGTCACCGAAGAAGGAGTCAAGATCGAGGCAGCCGCCGACGAACCTGTCCCTGAGGCTACCCCGAGCTTCGACCTCTGCACCTCCAACCCTGAGCCAGCTGTCTTTGCTCTTCAAGGCAAGCCCCGGTGCATTTAACCCTTTCCTTGAATTTATAAAATAATTTCCTTAAATGCTTTTGAGTTAAATTATTGCATTAGGTTTATAGGAGTTGTGTGTTATCCTAATTGATGCACTATCCACCTTGACCACTGATACACCCGATACCTGCTTTTCAAAAGTATTTGAAAAAATGCTTAGCAATGCTTATTGAATTAGACTTTGCAATAAAATGCCAATTTTAAAAGTGTGATCACTTAAGGAATGTTTATGGGAATTTGGTCTTACTCCCCGGCTGTTGGCTAGGTATCTGATCCGTACCTAGTCAATAGCGAGGAGAGGTTGTCCGAGCGTACAGTGCCGTCATGTTGTAGTCCGGGACTCAACAGTTGACACCGACCGGGACAGGGTTGAAAAACTGACAGGACTATTACGCTTGGGTGAGATATGACCAAGGTATAGTTCTGGCTGGAAAATTAGGGACCATCCGTATGGGGGCCTGCTGGTCAAGACTTGTAACTATTCACATACTTCGGAAAGCTCTGGCTCCGAGAAATCCTTTATTGGACCGACAACCGCGCACTAGGAGTGGAGAGATGGCGGAAGTAGCATGTACCCACGTGGTCGTCGTACCTGGAAAGGAGTGGTGTACTGTACTTCCGGGTGGCGTAGGACCGGGTCCAATCTTGGAGGAATCGTGGTAGACGAGTTGGCATATGCAAGCTTGGGTGCTACATATGCAGTGTGGATAGGGATCCTCAGCTGAGTATTGTTTATCCGGATTAACGTTGCTCCTCGGTTATGGAGACTTGGTCCACTGACTGTCAACGGAGAGTGGTTCTCAACTAGGAATGTTTTGAAATGTAAAATGAATCACGAATGATGAAGAATTGAGGAATACTGAATCTTTCAAAATAAAATAAGGTTTACAAAAAATGCTTTTCTGCAAAATACTTGATCTTGCTTAAGCCTTACCTTGACTACCCTAAGCCTCTCATTCCTGAGTCTTCTCCCTTTTTCTTTAGTCGGGTAAGTCTTGTTGAGTACCCCAGTACTCAGGGTTTGTTACCCATGCTGCAGGTATGACAGAGTCCCCGATGTGTCTTGCACCCTGCTGCGTGACCATCGTCCAGGAAGAGGCCGATGAGGCCGAAGAATAGTTGTACACCCTCGGGCTGGGTGATTATAAGTATCTTTGCTGTTCTCCACTATGTTGCCTATGTCTATTTCTATTATCAGAACTTGGTTTGTAATAACTGTACCTTAATTTCTATTTGGAACCCTGTTTTGTAAAACTAATGTTATTTAAGTCTTCCGCTCATTATTCCGATGTTATTTGTAAAAGTATGCAATGCTGTAACCGAATTGTGAGATGATCCTGCGGACATTGGGCGCTGATGTAGCCCGGTGGCGAACAGGTCTTAATCACATGGAACATGGGTTCGGCTGTCAGAGGTTGACAGGGACACGTGGGCCATGGGATTAGGGTCGTTCCGTCACAGAGTGGTATCGGAGCATCTCACTTTAATGTTGCAGTGTTCGTTTTTGCGAAAACTTCAAAAGACCTTTTGAGTTCAAACAAACTAAACTTGACTATTTTGAGTCCAAATTGCTTCTCTCATCTTGTCTCTCATATGGCAACACTAGCTAGTGGAACAACATGTTTTTAAGCCCTATGTACTTTATTTATTTATTGCATTGCTTTGTTCCGTAGGAACGATTCATGCATCATGTCATAATCACTTAAGTTAACTTCCTCTCTAAGTTCGTTGGGGTAGTATGCCTTTACCTGTTCTTGCTAGCCTTTCTCATCCATCTTCTCTTATCCAGACATGGCCCGTATCAAGCTGACTGCCCGCAAGTCGACTGGACCGCATGGTGTTCCACGCCACTAGCTGGCACCACGCGCTGGGGAGGAGACTGGAGAATCTTCCAACGGTCGTCGCTTTCCCCGCCGCACCCGCAAGAACCTGAAGGAGGAAATCAAGAATCTGAAGGCTGAGATGGAGAACATGGAGCATGACTTCTACCTTTCCCGCCTGGAGTTTTATGAGGCACGAGCTTCCCTAGAGCAGGCCAACCGGAACACGGTTCGCGCTATCAAGCAGCGCAATGATGCTTGGACCCGCGAGGACGTTACCAGAGCCCAGCTCCACGGACTGCAGCAGTACACAGCTCAGATTGAACAGTTCAATGATATGCTTCATGAGGAAGTGCATCAGCTGTATGATCAACTCCACCCCTTGGTACCCCCGGTTATGGAAGACCCTGAGGATGGAGTTGTGGAGGAACCAGAAGTGGAACAAGGGCCAGGCGAGAACGAAGAAGTTGAACCTGTCGAAGATGTCTACGCTGAAGACGAGGACGAGGAGGAGGAGCCTGAGCTCATCCTCGAAGACGACGACGACGAAGACATGATCATCATCGACGACGACTAGACTCGTAGTGTCTGTACCATCTGCTTACCTAAAACCTTAGTCTAGGTTTGGGGGCGTTAGTCTGTCTGTTGCCAAGTCTGGCATGTATCTTTCTTTTCGCATCTTTTCCCTTTATCGGTCTGTATCAACTGTCAGTCACCTTATCAAGTCATCAGTCTTTTGTATCAGAAGAAGCTATCAGTCTATTGTTTTCAGAACCCTATCTATGAATACTAAGTTCCAAGTTGCTTAACAGATGCCTGTGAACACTCGCACTGGAGCTGGAGGTTCTGATGATGCCAACCTCCCAAACCCTCCACCTGTCCCAGCTACCCTAGCAGATGCCATTGCAGCCTTGGCCGCCGCTGCCAACCTAATGGCTCAAAACCAAGGACAGCAGAACTTTCACCGTGGTCACCACAACATCAACCAAGAGACCACCTATGTGGAATTCACCGAAACTCGTCCACCGGTCTTCACCAAGGCCGATGAACCTCTCGAAGCTGATGATTGGCTCCGCACCATGGAGCAGAAGTTTGGTCTTATCAACTGCACCGATATCCAGAAGCCACGGTTCGCTTCACAGCAGCTTCGTGGTCCGGCAAGTGCTTGGTACGCCAACCTGTTGGCTGCCCAGCCAGAAGGTCATCGGTTGACCTGGGAAGAGTTCCGCACTGCCTTCCGTGCTCATCACATTCCTTCCGGATTAATGAAAATGAAGCTTGATCAGTTCCTGGCTCTCCAACAGAAAGACTCCACAGTCATGCAGTATGTGGGTCAATTCAATCATCTCAGCCAGTATGCCTCAGAGTATGTCAACACAGATGAGAAGAAGAGGGATTGTTTCCTCAGAGGACTGCACCCAAAGATCCGCAGGAGCTTGTCCAATAACCTGACTGGGTCTTATCACGATGTTGTTGACCGGGCTGTTGCTTTTGAAGAAAGCAATCGCCAGTACCAGGAAGAGAAGAAGAAGAAGAAAGCAGGGTCAAGCAGCTTCTCTGGCAGTCACAAACGCCAGAGAATCATCTATCACCCCAGCCACCACCACAATCGTCTACCTTACCCCAACCAGCAAGTGGTCGTCCGTACCGCGGCCACCACCCATAATGCCAACTAGCAGAGTGCCACACAGCCGAATGCCCCAGGTGTTCGTATCACCACTCCACAAACAGCCTACAACCATCCATGCTACAACTGTGGCCAGCTTGGTCACTGGTCTCGTGAGTGCCCAAAGCCCAAGAGGTATGCCCAGAATGCTCAGAAGAATTCTGGAGGATCTCAGCAGCAGCACCACCGTGCACCGCAGCAGCATGCTCAGAAGGGCAAGATTGTCAAGAAGCACGGACAAGTCTACTACACCGCCGTTAGCAATATACCAGAAGGGGAGCCCGTCATGATCGGTAGGTTTCCTATTGCCAATCACCCTGCAGTTGTGTTGTTTGATTCTGGTGCATCGCATTCCTTCATCAGTCGTACTTTTGTCATCAAGCATAAAATATCAATTGAGGATTTAAAAGAAAGTTTCTGCATATTTTCGCCTGGAGGGCGTATAAGTACTAAGGAAGTGGTTCGCAGTATACCAGTAAGGTTGGGGGAACATGTATTTCCCACCACCATGATAGTGCTTCATGATCAGGAGATAGATGTCATCCTAGGCATGAATTGGATGTGTCAGTATAAAGCCATGATCGACATCCTGAATAGAGTTGTGAGAGTGGATATTCCTAACAGTACCGCCAAACTCCTTCTCCAACTTCCAATGCCTCAAAAACCAGCAGCCACTCAAATAAACACCGCCTATGTTCTGGAAACCCGGGACATCCCCGTGGTTTGTGAATTCCCTGATGTTTTTCCTGAGGATTTGCCTGGTCTGCCTCCTGACCGTGACATTGAGTTTGCCATAGAGCTAAAGCCTGGGACTGCTCCTATATCCCGCAGAGCTTATCGAATGCCTCCCAGAGAGTTGGCAGAACTAAAAATCCAATTACAAGATTTGTTGGACAAGGGTTTCATTCGCCCAAGCTCGTCGCCTTGGGGCTGTCCTGCAATCTTTGTAAAGAAGAAAGACAAGACTCTCAGAATGTGCATTGATTATCGCCCACTCAATGAGGTCACCATCAAAAATAAATATCCCTTGCTTCGTATTGATCTTCTCTTTGACCAGTTAGCTGGAGCCAAAGTATTCTCCAAGATCGATCTCAGATCTGGCTACCACCAAATAAAGATTCGTCCTGAAGATATTCCTAAAACAGCTTTCACCACCAGATACGGCCTATATGAGTACTTGGTCATGTCCTTCGGTTTGACCAATGCCCCTGCTCATTTCATGTACCTCATGAACTCTGTGTTCATGCCAGAGCTTGATAAAATCGTGGTCGTGTTCATTGACGACATCCTTGTCTACTCAAAAACACCTGAAGATCACGCCGAGCATCTTCGTATCGTTCTATCCCGTCTCAGAGAACATCAGCTGTATGCCAAGTTCAGTAAATGTGAGTTCTGGTTAGATCAGATACGGTTTCTTGGACATGTCCTATCCGCTGAAGGTGTGTCAGTTGACCCTGGTAAAGTGGCAGACATTCTGGATTGGAAGCCACCTACCACTGTTCATCAAGTCCGCAGCTTTATGGGAATGGCAGGATATTATCGTCGATTCATCCCAGATTTCTCAAGAATCGCCAAGCCTATAACTGAGTTAGTAAAGAATTCTGTGAAGTTTGTCTGGTCACCAGCCTGTGAGCAAGCCTTTCAAACTCTGAAGAAATTGTTAACTACATCACCAGTGCTAGCCCAGCCGAACATCGAGAAGCCCTTTGATGTCTACTGTGATGCATCTGGTACTGGTTTGGGCTGTGTTTTGATGCAAGAAGGTCGAGTGATCGCTTATGCCTCCCGACAGCTTAAGCGACATGAAGAGAATTACCCAACTCATGATCTCGAGTTAGCAGCAGTAGTGCATGCCTTGAAGATCTGGCGTCATTATTTGTTGGGCAGTACCTGTAATGTGTACACTGATCATAAAAGCCTGAAGTATATCTTCACTCAAGAGGAACTGAATATGAGGCAGAGAAGATGGCTTGAGTTAATTAAGGACTATGATCTTGAAGTGCATTACCATCCGGGTAAGGCGAATGTGGTCGCTGATGCGCTCAGTCGCAAGTCATATTGCAACTGTCTGATGATGAAACCCTATGATTCTTCTTTGTGTTATGAGCTGGAAAAGTTGAATATTGAAATGATTCCACAGGGAACTCTGAATAATATCAGAATAGAAACCCCTATCAGAGAGCAGATCATTGCTGCACAAAAAGATAACCCTGGAATCAAGCACATCATCGAAAAGGTCCAATCCGGAAAGGCTGATTGTTTCAGGATCGATGATGCAGGAGTAGTATGGTTTAAGAATCGGTTAGTAGTTCCTAAAGTGCCTGAGTTAAGAAAGTTAATCCTTGATGAAGCCCACTTGACTAGATTTTCCATCCACCCCGGCAGCAACAAGATGTACCAGGATTTGAAGTAGCAATTCTGGTGGACAAAGATGAAGATTGAGATCGCCCGGTATGTCGCTCAGTGCGATACCTGCCAGAAAGTCAAAGCCGTGCACATGAAGCCCGGAGGAGAATTGCAACCTTTACCTGTACCTGCTTGGAAATGGGACGATATCAGTATGGACTTTATCAATGGTCTACCCAAGACATCAAGTGGTTTTGATTCCATATGGGTGATCGTGGATCGCCTCACTAAGCAAGCTCACTTCCTGCGAGTGAAGGCCAGTTACACCGTCCCCACTTATGCCACTTTGTACAAGAACCACATAGTGAAACTCCATGGCATACCCAAGAGCATTATCTCTGATCGTGGTACCCAGTTTGTCGCAAAGTTTTGGAAAGCGTTCCATACCTCACTTGGAACCAAGCTCTTGCATAGTACGGCATATCATCCGCAAACAGATGGACAAACTGAGCGAGTCAACCAAGTGTTAGAGGATATGTTGAGAGCATGTGTGCTCACCTTCGCAGATACTTGGGATGACTGTTTGCCCTTGGCAGAGTTCTCATATAATAACAGTTACCAAGAGAGCATCAAAATGGCACCCTTTGAAGCACTGTACGGCCGCCGTTGTCGTACACCTCTCAATTGGTCTGAACCCGGAGAAAGGGAATTCTTTGGAGTTGACCTAGTAAAAGATATGGAAGAGAAAGTCGAGCAAATACAAGAGAACATGAAGATTGCACAGTCTCGACAGAAAAGTTATGCTGACAAGAGACGTCGACCTCTGCAGTTCGAGATCGGGGATTATGTGTACCTGAAGGTCTCACCCACCAAAGGAGTCACTCGTTTTGGAGTCAAAGGAAAGTTAGCACCCCGCTACATTGGTCCCTTTGAGATTCTGGATCGTTGTGGCAAGGTCGCTTACAAGCTAAGTTTGCCCGATCATCTTTCAGCAGTTCATAATGTGTTTCATGTCTCTCAACTCAAGAAGTGTCTCCGAGTACCTGAACATGTGGTTGAAGTTGAAGGCGTTGAGCTAGAACCAGATCTGTCATACACTGAGTATCCAGTTCGCGTGTTGGATCACAAGGATCGTGTTACCCGAAGAACCACCACAAGATGGTACAAGATCCAGTGGAACCGGCACTCTGAAGAAGAAGCCACCTGGGAATCCGAAGACTTCTTAGCAAAGAACTATCCCGACTTTCTCGAATCTCTGTAAATGTAAGGTTTTGCTTTTTCCTTCTTAAGACGTGGAATCTCGGGGCGAGATTTCTTTTAGGGGGGAAGGCTGTAACACCTCTGGTGTTTAACTGTAATTAACCGGACATGTCATCATCATTAGTCATTAATCATTCTTGCCTTGCATTTATGTTTGCTTAGTACTTGTGTAGCAATCTCTTTTCAAAAACCCTAAAAGCCCTAACCTTCCTATAAGGGCAAAAATGGTAATTTCACCTCTGTGCCTAGCTTTGTGTAATTCTTGTTCAGTTGGATGTCTTGAAGTTTTGTTGTGTTGGCCAAAGTTCAAAAACCAAAATCAGATTTCAAATCCCTTTGCAAAACCCTGATTTCCAAACCCTGGACTTTATCCCTCTTTTTGTAATTCAAAAATTATTCAAAATTTGAGGTTGGTCCAAAAAGCAAAGTTGTAGATCTGGCCAAGAGAAACAACTTTGGTATTTACAAGTTTTCAAGTTTTTGTACAAAGTTTGAAGTAAATCCAAATTCATTCAAATTCCAGTTTTTGTCCCCTTTTCAGTTTTCAAAATTTATTTAAAAACTATTGAGTTTCAGAAAAAGGGTATATCAGCAAAGTTGTAGGTTTTGATAAAAGGAACAACTTTCATATTTGCAGATTTCCAACTTTCAATGTAAAATCAAAAGTAATTTTGAATTTATTCAGATCCTAAAAGTGTCCCCTTTTCTGATTTCGTATTTAATTCAAAAACTGTTTGGAATTTGAAAATATTCTTTTCGACAAAGTTGTAGATCTCTTTTTTCTGAACAACTTTGGTGTTTTGAGTTTTTGCTGCTCAGTTCAAGTTTTGGAAGTAATTTGCGAAATACAGAGATCAGCCAAAAGTCAAACCCTAGGGCATAGCCCTGTTCATCTTCCTCATCGTAGAGGGGGGGCCCGGCCATGGCCGCGCGCCGGCGCTGCGCACGCCGCACGCCTGGCAGCCGCACGCCCGCCCCCGACTTGTCGCCTGCGCCCGCACCATCTTTTCGCACCCGCACGCGAGCGCTGACTCTCCCTCTCCCGTCCCCCACTGCTCCCAGCGCGTCGCCGCCGCGTGGCCGTCGCCGGCGAACGCACACCCGGCCCCTGCGCGCACGCCCGTCCTTCCGCCAGCGTGCAATCGATTGCGCACGCTTCGGCCAAGCTTATCCGCCTGCACGCGACGCTTATCCATCCCCGCGCACGGCTATAAAAGGGACCGCCGGTGGGCAGAGCCCCTCATCCTCTCCGCCAACGTGGCCAGGCCAGTCCAGTGCCTCCGCCGCTCCACCACCTAGCTCAGAAGCTCCGCCGTGTCCTCGCGAAGCTTTTCCCCTTCTCAATTTCACCTCCCCCGCCTCCTATCGCCCGACGTAGCTCGCCGTTCCCATCTCCGGCGGAAACCAGGTGAACTCGGGTTCGTCAAATACTCCCTCTCCGGCCACGATCATCTTCCCCTGACCCCTGTGTCAGCTTCCTCGGCTCCGCGCGACTCTAACCAGGCCCTTGCGGTCTCGTGTGTTGTGCAGGATCGCCGACTCGCCGGAGAGCCGCCGCGGTCGTCTCCTTCCTCGAGCCTCACCCTCGAGCACGTGTCGAGCCTCAGCCTCGAGCCTCACCCTCGAGCACGTGTCGAGCCTCACCCTCGAGCACGTTCCTGAGCCACACCCTCGAGCCCTGCCTCGGACCCGTGGTAAGCACCCGAAGCCTCCGGTCTCTGCTTCCACTCCGTTTCGCCCGAGCCTCCCAGTCAGGCCTCGGACGGACGCTTGCTTTCCGTCTCGCCCGAGCCTTCCATCTCGCCCGAGTCCGCTTCGCCCGAGCCAAGCCTCGGCGAGCGCATGCTCTCCGCTTCGCCCGAGCCTCCGGGCCAGGCCTCGGACGAAGCAGTCGCTTCCGTCTCGACCGAGCCCGTCTCGACTGAGCCTCATGCGATTCGCCCGAGCCCCGTGCGATTCGCCCGAGCCCTGCATAGAAGGAGCACAGTGCTCTTTCCTTTTTCTGAAAGATGTGAATAGTGCTCTGTTTTCTCCTTTTTGTGTGAATTAATCTGTTGTTCCTTAAATCCTAATAAAATTATGGTATGCTCCATACACTGTGTAGTATTTTATAAAAATATGAGACTTGACTTTTCTGCAAGAATTTCAAAATGTAAAATCCCTCTTTTAATTAATAAATGGATAGCTTTGGATTTTTAGAAAATTATTTATAACTCCAAAAATCATGAGACTAATTTTTGTGAGCTTCCTATGCCTTGTTTAGTCTCTGGTGAAATTTTGAAGTCTTTTGGAACAAGTTGATTTTTGAGCATTTATCTTTAATTGTTAAATAGTGCCTTTTGTTAATTAATGTCTGGAATTATTTGAGCACCTTAATGACCTCCAAAAATTATGAAATTTGTTTTGCCATCTATCTACACCATAATGAACTTATGTGATTAATTTGGTAATTTTTGGAGCAACTTTATAAAATGACCTTTTTAAATAATTAAGAGTGATTAGGGTTCATGTTGTATGTCCTGTTTTGCATTGCTCATGCTAGCATACTCATGTGCATGCATCATTGCATTCGTATAGTCACCGAAGAAGGAGTCAAGATCGAGGCAGCCGCCGACGAACCTGTCCCTGAGGCTACCCCGAGCTTCGACCTCTGCACCTCCAACCCTGAGCCAGCTGTCTTTGCTCTTCAAGGCAAGCCCCGGTGCATTTAACCCTTTCCTTGAATTTATAAAATGATTTCCTTAAATGCTTTTGAGTTAAATTATTGCATTAGGTTTATAGGAGTTGTGTGTTATCCTAATTGATGCACTATCCACCTTGACCACTGATACACCTGATACCTGCTTTTCAAAAGTATTTGAAAAAATGCTTAGCAATGCTTATTGAATTAGACTTTGCAATAAAATGCCAATTTTAAAAGTGTGATCACTTAAGGAATGTTTATGAGAATTTGGTCTTACTCCCCGGCTGTTGGCTAGGTATCTGATCCGTACCTAGGCAATTTTGAGGAGAGGTTGTCCGAGCGTACGGTGCCGTCATGTTGTAGTCCGGGACTCAACAGTTGACACCGACCGGGACAGGGTTGAAAAACTGACAGGACTATTACGCTTGGGTGAGATATGACCAAGGTATAGTTCTGGCTGGAAAATTAGGGACCATCCGTATGGGGGCCTGCTGGTCAAGACTTGTAACTATTCACATACTTCGGAAAGCTCTGGCTCCGAGAAATCCTTTATTGGACCGACAACCGCGCACTGGGAGTGGAGAGATGGCGGAAGTAGCATGTACCCACGTGGTCGTCGTACCTGGAAAGGAGTGGTGTACTGTACTTCCGGGTGGCGTAGGACCGGGTCCAATCTTGGAGGAATCGTGGTAGACGAGTTGGCATATGCAAGCTTGGGTGCTACATATGCAGTGTGGATAGGGATCCTCAGCTGAGTATTATTTATCCGGATTAACGTTGCTCCTCGGTTATGGAGACTTGGTCCACTGACTGTCAACGGAGAGTGGTTCTCAACTAGGAATGTTTTGAAATGTAAAATGAATCACGAATGATGAAGAATTGAGGAATACTGAATCTTTCAAAATAAAATAAGGTTTACAAAAAATGCTTTTCTGCAAAATACTTGATCTTGCTTAAGCCTTACCTTGACTACCCTAAGCCTCTCATTCCTGAGTCTTCTCCCTTTTTCTTTAGTCGGGTAAGTCTTGTTGAGTACCCCAGTACTCAGGGTTTGTTACCCATGCTGCAGGTATGACAGAGTCCCCGATGTGTCTTGCACCCTGCTGCGTGACCAACGTCCAGGAAGAGGCCGATGAGGCCGAAGAATAGTTGTACACCCTCGGGCTGGGTGATTATAAGTATCTTTGTTGTTCTCCACTATGTTGCCTATGTCTATTTCTATTATCAGAACTTGGTTTGTAATAACTGTACCTTAATTTCTATTTGGAACCCTGTTTTGTAAAACTAATGTTATTTAAGTCTTCCGCTCATTATTCCGATGTTATTTGTAAAAGTATGCAATGCTGTAACCGAATTGTGAGATGATCCTGCGGACATTGGGCGCTGATGTAGCCCGGTGGCGAACAGGTCTTAATCACATGGAACATGGGTTCGGTTGTCAGAGGTTGACAGGGACACGTGGGCCATGGGATTAGGGTCGTTCCGTCACAGGCTAAGACAGGAGCAGTGGTCAACAGTTCCCGCAAGATTCGAAAAGCTGCTTCACACTCTTCTGTCCAAACAAACTTGACATTCTTCTGTAGCAAAGAGGTCATAGGTTTGGCGATCTTGGAGAAATCCGGGATGAAACGATGGTAGTAACCAGCCAGACCTAGAAAACTCCTTACTTCTGTAACTGAGGTTGGAGCTTTCCAATCCATTACCTCTTGCACTTTCCCAGGATCCACTGAGATCCCATCTTCTGATGGCACATGACTGAGAAAGTGAACTTTCTTCAACCAAAACTCACACTTACTGAACTTAGCATACAACTTATGTTCTCGGAGTCTGGTTGAAACTATCCGCAGATGCTTAGCGTGATCTTCTATATTTTCCGAATATACCAAGATGTCATCCAAAAAGACTACCACAAAATGATCCAACTCAGGCATAAACACAGAATTCATTGGGTAGATGAAGTATGCGGGAGCATTTGTCAAACCAAAAGACATGACAAGATACTCATACAACCCGTACCTAGTAGAAAAAGCCGTTTTGGGTATATCCTTCGGCCTGATCTTGATCTGATCATAACCTGATCTCAAGTCCAACTTAGAGAACACTATGGCCATTGTTAACTGATCAAAGAGAATATCAATCTGAGGTAGAGGATACTTATTCATGATCATCACTGCATTCAAAGGCCTATAGTCCACACACATACGCAAAGCTCTGTCTTTCTTCTTTTTAACAAAGAGAGCTGGGCATCCCCATTTAGACGAACTAGGTTGAATCAAACCCTTATCCAAAAGATCCTTTAACTGAACCTTCAACTCGGCTAACTCATTGGGAGGCATACGGTACGGTCTTCTGGATATAGGTGCTGTTCCCGGTATCAGCTCTATTGCAAACTCCATGTCCCTATCCGGAGGTAGACCAGGTAACTCATCCGGAAACACATCAGGAAACTCGCATACCACTGGGATTTCCTGAAGGACTGATACTTGAACTGCACAACTTGCCGAACTGAGGTTAAGACTGTTAGGAAGGAACACTTGAAACTTCTAATTTTCCTTGGGTTCCCTCAGAGATATCATCCTCTTCCCAGTATCTATTATCACTTCCATCTTTTCATCCAGTCCATTCCCAAGATAACATCCAAAGACAGCCCTGGCATAACTACTAGACTTACTCTATAATGCCTACCTTCCAAACCAAGAGTCGCCCCTTTAACTATCTGTTTAGATAACACACTTGCACTAGCTGAATTGATACGGAATCCAAAATCCATCGTTACCATTTCCTGATTATGCTTAAGTGCAAATGCTTGACTTATGAAAGAATGCGATGAGCCGGAATCAAACAAAACAACTGCAGAGATATTGTTGATAGAAAACATACCAGCAGTAACAGGTTCTCCCTCAGAGATACCTTCCAGGGATGTATGATGCACACGAGCTTGAACTTGATTGGTCTTCTTTCTGGGACCAGGGCATGTCCTGGACAGATGCCCTTCCTTTCCACAGTTATAGCATGGTCCCTTCACATAGCTGCCTGCAAAGTTCTGAGTTCTGGGCCCATCTTGAACTGAGACGACTGGCCTCTTGCAACTTTCTGCGTCTTGGCCTGCGGTTGATTTTTGGTAAAACGACGCTGAGGAGGCTTGAAACGTGCCCCTGGCACTGCTGAACGAAGAGGTGGACGATTGGTCATCTGGTTTCTTGCCTGCGGTGCTCCTGCGTCAAAAACCCTCTTTCGTGACTTGGATGCGCTTTAGATGTTGTTATTGTTCTCTTGTGTCAAACAGTCACTGACAAAGTCATTGAACTGCGTCCTGGTAGAGTTTCCCATAGACTTCACGAGTTTGGGACTCAGACCTCTCTTTATGCTCGCGATCTTTTTAGCTTCTGTGTTGACATATTCAGGTGCATAGCGAGCAAGATTGTTGAAAGCATGAAGGTACTCAACCATTGATTTTGTACCCTGGGTCAGACTCAAAAACTTTGTCAGTTTCATAGCCATCAGACCTGGAGGAATGTAATTTCCCCGGAAAGCTATCGTAAACTGCGCCCAAACGATAGGTTGATTTGCAGGAAAAGTGGTACGATGATGTGCCCACCATATACCAGTTAGTCCCTGCAACTGGTGAGCGGCGTATTCCACCTTTAACGGTTCCGTCAGACGGAGCAACCTAAACTTCTGCTCGATGGTGTTGATCCACTCATTCGCTTCTAGCGGTTCAGCTGCTTCTTTGAAGATCGGAGGTCTAGTGTCCGAGAAGTCCTTAAAAGTGTTGTACTGGTTCACATCTTGACCCCCTTGACCTGCAGCCCGACATGTGTGTTGGTATAAATTAATGCACACTCTACTTTATCCGCAAGAGCACAGATAAAATCTACCGATGTAGCACTTCACCAGAGTAACCCAGTTTTAATATCGAACCCAAAGGAACGAATAGCGATGAGTCTCAAGTGTATAACCCCTGAGTAACTAACAAGGATGGAGAAGCTAAAAGTATAGAGGGGATCACTAAGGTTATCTAGATCCAACTTAAGAGTGATATGTTTATATTATTCTTATTGGGGAAGTTGCCATAAAAGGTTACAACAGAGTATGATTCTTTTATGCAAAAGTATAATCCTACCGAGACTACACACGGGTAAGTGGACTATAGAAGAATCAACAAGGTATAAGAGTCACCCTTGAGAACAACCACTACTACCGGCGTTATAGGAGACAAATATGAGCTATCAAGTCTAAGCACCACGCTTATACTATCCAACTACTCTAACTCTAGAGCGACTAGAATTAAAGTACTCAAAAGAGAGTCATAAACCTTAAGAACAATAAGAACAATAGCTCAAACTTAAATATAGATGTTGATTACCGAAACAATTGTTGAAGCAAGTCGATGAAGAACTTGAATCCACAGGTACAAGATGAAGAAGTTGATCCGACAGGCCGGAGCTTCTTGATATCTTCCTCTCTCTCTCTTCTAGTTCTAGAATAAGACTAGGTTCTAATCCTACTAGAGGGGTATCTAATCTTCTACTTGAAAGCTAACTCCTGAAGTCTCTTCTAGGGTTTCTAGTTGAAGCGTAGTCTTCTGAAGAGGGACCTTCTGTCTGACCTGAGGCTCAGAGGCCTGTTTATATATCCCTGAGGGATCAACCGCGACCGTTAGATCAAACCGACTTCACGTGGGGCTGAGATTGATCCTCAAAGGCGGTGGAAGTAGCTTACAGAGGACGGAAGCCAGACGAGCCAGGGGGAGACCGACCGGTCGGTCCCACCTGGAAGTGGACCAGGGTGCCCTTCCTCGTGGTGTCTCTACGTGATCTCTGGAGTCTTCTGGAAGGTTCCTGACTTGGCGAAAGCATTATCTCCCGTCGGTTTCCTTCTAGGGGAAGGAATCGAGGGCTGTTTCCTGGTTTAGTCCCTGCGGATTCACAATTCACCAAAACTCGTGGAATTTATTAGTTTTAAACCCTATACTAAGGTGGAGTTTATATATTCATCCATTTTCATGCTTAATTGACCTTTAATAATAAGAGTTAATTAGTGTCAACAAGCTCCCTTACACTTAGACTTTTACTCGTCCTCGATAAAAGGTTGGATCATAACTGTAGGATAAGAAATCAAACATTAAAATTTTCTGTGTTTACCATAAAACCTTGAGAAGTTGGAGAATAGAATAGTTGAAACAGATCACCCTTTTCTTTCAGCATAAGACATTGGAGTTTTTGAAATTTTTTTTGAAACAGGTCATAGCTTTCCTTCTCCTTTTGTAGCACTTCAATTCCTTACCAAAGCATTTTATTTATGCAACACAGTTTTATGTTACTAAGTTAATGGAGAAAAATACTATACTCTTAGATCAAGACATTAATCTTTTTAAACTTTGTCACTCTTACTGGCATAATGCAATTAGAGGGACCATGGGCTATCTTCTTTTTCTCTTTATCACATTTTTATCATAATACTTTTTCTTTTTCTATTATATATTTTTTCTGAGGTATGTCGGACACTTGTCCTTTTTTTTTCCTCATATTTCATACTTTTGCATAGCCCATGCCTTTAATACAATACTACTTCGGAAGAGTGAATCTTTCTTTACTTGTAAGGATCTCGATCTTTAGAGCATAATAATTTTCTCAACAAAGAACTCAGTATTAAAGTAAACAATAATTGATTGATGACTTTGGCAGGCAACTTATTTACTACAAAGGAGAAGTGTTGCTAATCTCTTTTTAACTTTGCAAGTAAAATTCTCCAATGCTCATACCTTAAGAATTGAGTTCTCATTATTCTCTATCATATTCCACAACAACTCTAGATAATATGGGTTTCTTAAAATATCAAAACAGGTCTTTTCAGAAAGGGTGTTGTGAAATTCTATACCATGAGCATGTCAAAATATTCTTTTCCTTTTTATTTAAAGTTCATGAATTGCAAGAATATGGTTTTAATTGGAACAGAAGCTTGAACATCAGAAAATAGAGTGTAGTAGTTGCGTACCAATCCGTGGATGAAGGAGGAGGCAATAGGGGTCAACCCCTGACCGACCGGTGGGGTCCACCAACAGATCGGTTGGGCTTAGGGCCCAACCGTGACCCGCTTCGTGGTGCATGATCTTGGTAACGTTGTCTTCTGTTCCATGCAGCTTTCGTGATCGTTTTTCGGTAATACTGTTGTCGTCTTCTTCCCCTACACTTATTTTCTGTTTTCTGCTAATCATAACATGTGGAGACAAGACATATATCCAAAATAACAAAATAAAAGATAACTCTAACAAAAACTTTATTGATAATAAAGACACTTTTATTACACAATGAATTAACTAAACAAAACAAGACTTAAACACGAGACTCTGCAAACACGAGTGCCTGACAAACTATTGATAATCTATCTCTCACTTCTCTCCCTCGAGTAGATTTCCTAGCGTAGTGGCTACACTGACGACCTTATCCTTTAGGCTAATGTGTTTAGTTACATATTTATGCAGCACATCAGTCGCCTTTTTTGTAGTCTTGGCTAGCGAGGCGTATCTCTGCTTGAGCTCTAAATTATCTCTCTCAAGATCTTCAATTCTGTCTCCAAGGCGATCTAACTGGGTAGTCCTCTTGCGTTTAGCCGTGATATTAGGAGTGGTGGGTGCCCTGTTTACTGGTGGAGTGACCTTGATCTGTTCAGGGTGACCACAAACTCCATCAATGCGCGGACGTAGATTTGTAGATGTATATTTTATGATAGTGGGTTCCCCATGCTTGTTCGTCTTTAGCCCGACGAGTGTCTCATTGGGCCTAGGAGGAAGGAGCGGGATCTCTTTGGTGACAGAGAAAGTCGGAAGTCTTCTCACCGGCAACGCTTGGGCATAAAAAGCTTGCTGACGATGCGATGAGGTCTCTTCTGGCGGGATCGTATCAACGGGTGTAGGCGAGTCAACAAGAGCAATCTCCTTTGACGGCGTTATGGCAAGATCCTTAGATGTGGCGACGACAAGAGCCATCGAGTCGTCGGTGGGCTCATTGAGGTCGATCCTTGGATAGGAGGCCATTAGCGCTGGTGGGAAGAGAGCTCTGTTGCTGCTGGTTTTCTGGAAGAGGTTGCAATGAATCTAGAGGCAGGCATGGGGCTGGTTTTATAGCTGAGGAGGCTGAATGATTGTGACACCCCAATTTTAAGAACAAAATTGGAGCACAATATATGTATGCCAGGATCAATTTTCATACATATATCCACATCATAGTAAATATCAAAACAATGCTTTATTAATAATATCGAACTTTATTACATAAATGACCCTCGGGTCTGAAATAAAAAGTACAGTCTCTCATGAAACTAACTCTCAGGTAAACTCTGACGAAGATGCGGAAGATCTGGACTCCATCTCCACAGGAAGGTCGACCGGGGGTAGCGCCATCCTAGTACAGGTCGTCAGGGTCGTAGCCTCCGTCTTCTGGATACTCCTGCTCCTCGTACGCGTAGTCTCCAGCGTCTGGGTGGGGTAGCAGGGGGACAAAGAGGAAGGGTGAGTACATCGAAATGTACTCCGCAAGTGTAGGAAATATATGCTTATGAGGCTTATAACAAAGGTAGGCTGACTTGGTTTGACTCAAGCGCCTAAAGCGACACACCCTATTAATCCTATTAATCCTATGCACCTATTTACTAGGTTATAGACAGACTCTGTAGAAAAGTATCAACACTCGGAGTCGCACCGAGCAAACCACACTTGGAGTCACACCGAGCAACCAACACCTGAAGTCCATCAGGCAACCGCACCTGAAGTTCATCAGATGACCCGAACCCAAAACCAACCAGTAACCAACTAATCTCAAAGAAGTCCAAGCCGCTCGTGACCGTGAGCACGGCTGATATATCAGTTTTACACTCTGCAGAGGTTGCACATCGTTACCCATGAGTCGTGCATTACCCGTCACGCTAAACACTGCCGAGGTGTATAGCAGGTTGCACTGCAAGGCCTTTACAAAACTCCCTCCAAGTCCGTTTTACACGTTCACTAAGGTTTCACCGCTAACAGTGGATATGCGCACCACCGCAGAAGCCCCCTCTTGTGCCACAAATCCGACCCCGTGTAAACCCTCAACTTGGAGGCAATTAATTACATGGCCAGGTCCAGCCCATCCAGATCTCATGGTTGCGCTGTCAAGCCCGGTTACATGCTCTGAGAACCGGGTCCTAGGGATCCAGGCAGGATAAATCTAGCACGAGCCCCGAACCAAAAACCAAATAAGAGCTGCCAAGTCCATGGCACAAAACCACCAATACGGTTCCATCCTTGTGACGGAACGACCCTAATCCTATGGCCCACGTGTCCCTGTCAACCTCTGACAGCCGAACCCATGTTCCATGTGATTAAGACCTGTTCGCCACCGGGCTACATCAGTACCCAATGTCCGCAGGATCATCTCACAATTCGGTTACAGCATTTCATACTTTTACAAATAACATCGGAATAAAGAGCGGAAGACTTAAATAACATTAGTTTTACAAAACGAGGTTTCAAATGAGGTAAGGAGTACGGTTATTACAAACCATTGTTCGGGTGATTCAAAGTAGACAACGTAGCGGAAACATTAACATAAAGATACATGTAACACCCAGCCCGAGGGTGCACGTTTACTCATCGGCCTCATCGGCCTCTTCCTGGACGAAGGTCACGCAACAGGGTGCGAGACACATCGGGGTCTCAGGCATACCTGCAACATGGGTAACAAACCCTGAGTACTGGGGTACTCAACAAGACTTACCCGACTAAAGAAAAAGGGAGAAGACTCAGGAATGAGAGGCTTAGGGTAGTCAAGGTAAGGCTTAAGCAAGATCAAGTATATTGCAGAAAAGCATTTTTGTAAACCTTATTTTATTTTTGAAAGATTCAGTATTTCTCAATTCTTCATCATTCATGATTCATTTTACATTTCAAAACATTCCTAGTTGAGAACCACTCTCCGTTGACAGTTAGTGGACCAAGTCTCCATAACCGAGGAGCAACGTTAATCCGGATAAATAATACTTAGTTGAGGATCCCTATCCACACTGCATATGTAGCACCCAAGCTTGCATATGCCAACTCGTCTACCACGATTCCTCCAAGATTGGGCCCGGTCCTACGCCACCCGGAAGTACAGTACACCACACCAATCTAGGACTTTAACCCACGTGGGTACATGCTACTTCCGCCATCTCTCCACTCCCAGTGCGCGGTTGTCGGTCCAATC
The DNA here is from genome assembly GCA_009763385.1 of Coix lacryma-jobi var. lacryma-jobi. Classification (NCBI taxonomy): domain Eukaryota; kingdom Viridiplantae; phylum Streptophyta; class Magnoliopsida; order Poales; family Poaceae; genus Coix; species Coix lacryma-jobi. The sequence continues at coordinate 82,529,457 of CM019825.1, read as the reverse complement.
AAGGATTTCTCGGAGCCAGAGCTTTCCGAAGTATGTGAATAGTTACAAGTCTTGACCAGCAGGCCCCCATACGGATGGTCCCTAATTTTCCAGCCAGAACTATACCTTGGTCATATCTCACCCAAGCGTAATAGTCCTGTCAGTTTTTCAACCATGTCCCGGTCGGTGTCAACTGTTGAGTCCCGGACTACAACATGACGGCACCGTACGCTCGGACAACCTCTCCTCGTTATTGACTAGGTACGGATCAGATACGTAGCCAACAGCCGGGGAGTAAGACCAAAATTCCCATAAACATTCCTTAAGTGATCACACTTTTAAAATTGGCATTTTATTGCAAAGTCTAATTCAATAAGCTTTGCTAAGCATTTTTCAAATACTTTTGAAAAGCAGGTATCGGGTGTATCAGTGGTCAAGGTGGATAGTGCATCAATTAGGATAGCACACAACTCCTATAAACCTAATGCAATAATTTAACTCAAAAGCATTTAAGGAAATCATTTTATAAATTCAAGGAAAGGGTTAAATGCACCGGGGCTTGCCTTGAAGAGCAAAGACAGCAGACTCGGGGTAGGTATAGGTGTTGGAGCTCGGGGTCGCCTCGGGAGTTGGTTCGTCAACAGCGGCCTCGACTCTGGTACCTTCTTCGTCAACTATACGGATGCAATGATGAATGCTCATGAGAATGATGATATGGACTTATGGTGCAAGACAATTCCACTGATTCTAGATTACTCTTAGGCAAGGTAGAATCGAAATCTAGGTTGAGCATAAAAGGTAACCATTTCTTTCTTAAGCATTATTGATGTTAGGCCTTATTATAATTATCCTAAGAATTAACCAAACATATCATCACAAACATCATAGACCAAAGGGTAGAGGTCTATGAACATCATTCAATCCAAAGATCACATCATTAAACACTTATTACCAACCCTAATCCATCTTTTCTATTTTCTTAATTTATTTAAAAGGTCATTTTATGAAGTTGCTCCAAAAATTACCAAATTAATCACATAAGTTCATTATGGTGTAGATAGATGGCAAAACAAATCTCATAATTTTTGGAGGTCATTAAGGTGTTCAAATAATTCCAGACATTAATTAACAAAAGGCACTATTTAACAATTAAAGATAAATGCTCAAAAATCAACTTGCTCCAAAACTCTTCAAAATTTTACCAGAGGTTCAGCATGTTATAACAATGTCACAAAAATTTATCTCAAGATTTTTGGAGTTATAGATCACTCTCCAAAAATACCAAAACCTTCATTTTTCAATTAAAAGGGGAATTTTACATTTTCAAATTCTTGCAGAAAAGTCAAGTTTCATATTTTTATAAAATACTACACAGTGCAAGGAGCATACCATAATTTTCTCAGCATTTAAGGAACAACAGATTAATTCACACAAAAAAGAGAAAACAGAACACTATTCACAACTCTCAGAAAAAGAAAAGAGCACTGTGCTCCTTCTATGAAGGGCTCGGGCGAAACGGGCTCGGGCGAGTCGGAAAGTGACTGCTCCGTCCGAGACCTGGCCCGGAGGCTCGGGCGAAGCGGAAGGCTCGGGCGAGACGGAAGGCTCGGGCGAGACGGAAAAGCAAGCGTCCGTCCGAGGCCTAGCTCGACGAAGCGGAGGGTGCACGAGTTCGCTCGAGGCCTGGCTCGAGCGAAGTGGTGAGGGTCTGTCCGCTCGAGGCTCGGGCTCGGGCGAGACGGAAACGTGTGCTCGAGGCCTGGCTCGAGCCACAATGAACGCGTGCAACCGAGGCTTGGCTCGAGCTTGCGCCGTTAAAAGGCAGAGACCGAGGGGGCTTCGAGGGCTTACCACGGTCGGAGACAGGGCTCGGCGGGGCGGTGGTTCGGTGGAGCTCTTTCGGCGGCGAGCGGCGAGCAGCGCTCCGACGACCCTGCGCAACACACGAAACCGCAAGGGCCGGGTTAGAGTCGCGCGGAGCCGAGGAAGCTGACACAGGGGTCAGGGGAAGGCATCCGTGACCGGAGAGGGAGTATTTCACGAACCGAGCTCGCCGGGTTTCTGCCGGAGATGGGAACGGCGAGGTTACGCCGGGCGATTGGAGACGGGGAAGGTGAAATTGAGGGGTGGGAAAGCTTCACGAGCTCAAGGCGGAGCTTCTGAGCTAGGTGGTGGAGCGGCGGAGGCACTGGACTGGCCTGGCCACGGTGGCGGAGAGGATGAGAAGCTCGGGGCTCCGGCGGGCTTATATAGCCGCGGCCAGAGGCCAGTAGAGAGCACGGGATGGGGTGGATAAGCTCGGCGAGAGCGTGCGCACTCGATTGCGCTCTGGCGGAGGTGATGGCGTGCAGCCGGGGCCGGTGCGCAAGCTTGGCCGGCAATGGCCACGCGGCGGCGGCGCGCTGGGCACGGTAGGGGACGGGAGCGGGGTCAACTGTGCGCGTGCGGGTGCGAAATGATGGTGGCGACAACGGCGGCAGGTTGGTGGCGCGTGGGGAGCAGCCAGACGCGCTGCAGGCGCAGCGCCGGCGCCATGGCCGGCCCCCCCCCCCCCCTTGGCCCTAGCTGGAAGAAGAACAGTGCTAGGGGATAGGGTTTGACTTTGCTGGTTTCTGTATTTTGCAAATTTCTCCCAAAATTTGAACTGTGCGACAAAAACTCAAAATACCAAAGTTGCTCAGAAAAATGAGATCTACAACTTTGTCAATAAGAACATTTTCAAAATCCAAATAGTTTTTGAACTATATTCAAAAACAGAAAAGGGGACACTTTTCAAATTTGATTCAAATCAAAATTACTTTGGATTTCAAACTGAAACTTGAAAATCTTCATATAGGAAAGTTGTTCCATTTGACAAAACCTACAACTTTGCTAATATACACTTTTTCTGAAACTCAATAGTTTTTGAATAATTTTGAATTACAAAAAGAGGGATAAAATCCAGGGTTTGGAAATCACGGTTTTGCAAAGGAATTTGAAATCTGATTTTGGTTTTTGAACTTTGGCCAACACAACAAAACTTCAAGACATCCATCTGGACAAGAATTACATAGAACTAGGCACAGAGGTGAAATTACCATTTTGCCCTTATAGAGAGAATTGGGCTTTTAGGGTTTTTGGAAAGGGAATCAAAGCATAGCAATTAGGCAAATCAAATGCATCACAGGAAATGATTAATGCTTAAGATGATGACATGTCAAGTTAATTACATTTAAACACCAGGGGTGTTACAGCCTTCCCCCCTAAAAGAAATCTCGCCCCGAGATTCCACGTCTTAAGAAGGAAAAGGCAAAACCTTACATCTACAGAGATTCGAGAAAGTCGGGATAGTTCTTTGCTAAGAAGTCTTCGGATTCCCAGGTGGCTTCTTCTTCAGAGTGTTGGTTCCACTGGATCTTGTACCATCTTGTGGTGGTTCTTCGGGTAACACGATCCTTGTGATCCAACACGCGAACTGGATACTCAGTGTATGACAGATCTGGCTCTAGCTCAACGCCTTCAACTTCAACCATATGTTCAGGTACTCGGAGACACTTCTTGAGTTGGGAGACATGAAACACATTATGAACTGCTGAAAGATGATCGGGCAAACTTAGCTTGTAAGCGACCTTGCCACAACGATCCAGAATCTCAAAGGGACCAATGTAGCGGGGTGCTAACTTTCCTTTGACTCCAAAACGAGTGACTCCTTTAGTGGGTGAGACCTTCAGGTACACATAATCTCCAATCTGGAACTGCAGAGGTCGACGTCCCTTGTCAGCATAACTTCTCTGTCGAGACTGTGCAATCTTCATGTTCTCTTGTATATGCTTGACTTTCTCTTCCATATCTTTTACTAGGTCAACTCCAAAGAATTCTCTCTCTCCGGGCTCAGACCAATTGAGAGGTGTACGACAACGACGACCGTACAGTGCTTCAAAGGGTGCCATTTTGATGCTCTCTTGGTAACTGTTATTATATGAGAACTCTGCCAAGGGCAAACACTGATCCCAAGTATCTGCGAAGGTAAGCACACAGGCTCTCAACATATCTTCTAACACTTGGTTGACTCTCTCAGTCTGTCCATCAGTCTGCGGATGATAAGCCGTGCTATACAATAGCTTGGTTCCAAGTGAGGCATGGAACGCTTTCCAGAACTTAGCGACAAACTGAGTACCACGATCTGAGATGATGGTCTTGGGGATGCCATGGAGCTTCACTATGTTGTTTTTGTACAAGGTGGCATAAGTTGGGGCGGTATAACTTGTTTTGACCGGTAGGAAGTGAGCTTGCTTCGTGAGACGGTCCACTATCACCCAAATGGAATCGAATCCCTTTTGAGTCTTGGGTAATCCATTGATAAAATCCATGCTGATATCCTCCCATTTCCAACCAGGTACTGACAAAGGTTGCAGCTCTCCTCCGGGCTTCATATGCATAGCCTTGACTTTCTGACATGTATCGCAATGAGCGACATGTCGAGCGATTTCGATCTTCATCTTTGTCCACCAGAATTTTTGCTTCAAGTCTTGGTACATCTTGTTGCTGCCAGGATGGATGGCAAATCTGGTTGAGTGTGCTTCATCAAGGATTATCTGTCTCAGCTCAGGTACCTTGGGAACTACCAGACGGTTCTTGAACCATACCACTCCTTCATCATCAATCCTGAAACAGACAGCCTTTCCAACTTGAACCTTTTCGATGATGTGCTTGATTCCGGGGTTATCTTTCTGTGCAGCTATGATCTGTTCTCTGATAGAGGTTTCTACTCTGACATTGCCTAGACTTCCTTGTGGAACCATTTCAATACCCAGCTTCTCTAGTTCATAGCATAGGGAAGATTCATAGGATTTCATAACCAGTCAGTTACAGTATGACTTGCGACTGAGTGCATCGGCGACCACATTCGCCTTACCCGGATGGTAATGCACTTCGATATCATAGTCCTTGATTAACTCAAGCCATCTTCGCTGCCTCATGTTCAGCTCATCTTGGGTGAAGATATACTTCAGGCTCTTGTGATCTGTGTACACATTGCAGGTACTGCCCAACAGATAATGACGCCATATCTTCAAGGCATGAACCACTGCTGCTAACTCAAGATCATGAGTTGGATAATTTTCCTCATGTCGCTTAAGCTGCCGCGAGGCATAAGCGATCACTCTTCCTTCTTGCATCAACACGCAACCCAAACCAGTACCAGATGCATCACAGTAGACATCAAAGGGCTTCTCGACGTTTGGCTGAGCTAGCACTGGTGACGTGGTTAACAACTTCTTCAAAGTCTGAAAAGCTTGTTCACAAGCTGGTGACCAAAAGAACTTCACAGAATTCTTTAGAAACTCGGTGATAGGCTTGGCGATTCTGGAGAAATCTGGGATGAATCGACGATAATATCCAGCCATCCCCATAAAACTGCGGACCTTGTGAACGGAGGTAGGTGGCTTCCAATCCAGGATATCTGACACTTTTCCAGGGTCGACTGACACACCTTCAGCGGAAAGGACATGACCAAGGAACTGTATCTGATCTAACCAGAACTCACATTTACTGAACTTAGCATAGAGCTGATGGTCTCTGAGACGGGATAGAACGATACGAAGATGCCCGGCGTGATCTTCAGGGGTTTTTGAGTAGACAAGGATGTCGTCAATGAACACGACCACGAATTTATCAAGCTCTGGCATGAACACAGAGTTCATGAGGTACATGAAATGAGCAGGGGCATTGGTCAAACCGAAGGACATGACCAAATACTCATATAGACCGTATCTGGTGGTAAAAGCTGTTTTAGGAATATCTTCAGGACGAATCTTTATTTGGTGGTAGCCGGATCTGAGATCGATCTTGGAGAATACTTTGGCTCCAGCTAACTGGTCAAAGAGAAGATCAATCCGAGGCAAGGGATATTTGTTTTTGATGGTGACCTCATTGAGTGGGCGATAATCAATGCACATTCTGAGAGTCTTGTCTTTCTTCTTTACAAAGATTGCAGGACAGCCCCAAGGAGACGAGCTTGGGCGAATGAAACCCTTGTCCAACAAATCTTGTAATTGGATTTTTAGTTCTGCCAACTCTCTGGGAGGCATTCGATAAGCTCTGCGGGATATAGGAGCAGTCCCGGGCTTTAGCTCTATGGCAAACTCAACATCACGGTCAGGAGGCAGACCAGGCAAATCCTCAGGAAAAACATCAGGGAATTCACAAACCACGGGGATGTCCCGGGTTTCCAGAACATAGGCGGTATTTATTTGAGTGGCTGCTGGTTTTTGAGGCATTGGAAGTTGGAGAAGGAGTTTGGCAGTACTGTTAGGAATATCCACTCTCACAACTCTATTCAGGATGTCGATCATGGCTTTATACTGACACATCCAATTCATGCCTAGGATGACATCTATCTCCTGATCATGAAGCACTATCATGGTGGTGGGAAATACATGTTCCCCCAACCTTACTGGTATACTGCGAACCACCTCTTTGGTGATTATACGCCCTCCAGGCGATAAAATGCAAAAACTTTCTTTCAACTCCCCAATTGATATGTCATGCTTAGAGACGAAGGTACGACTGATGAAAGAATGCGATGCACCAGAATCAAACAACACAACTGCAGGATGATTGGCAACGGGAACCCTACCGATCATGACGGGCTCCCCTTCTGGAATATCGCTGACAGTGGTGTAGTAGACTTGCCCGTGCTTCTTGACGAACTTGCCCTTCTGCACTTGCTGCTGTGGAGCACGGTGTTGCTGCTGCTGTGGTCCTCCAGGACCCTTCTGAAAGTTCTGAGCAGGCTTCTTGGGCTTTGGGCACTCGCGAGACCAGTGGCCAAGTTGACCACAGTTGTAGCAGGGATGGTTATAGGCGGTTTGTGGGGTGGTGATACGAGCACCTGGGGCGTTCGGCTGTGTGGCACTCTGCTGGTTGGCATTATGGGTGGTGGCCGCGGTACGGACAACCACTTGCTGGTGAGGGTAAGGTGGACGGTTGTGGTGGTGACTAGGATGATATATGACCCTCTGGCGCTTGTGATTGCCAGAGTGGCTGCTAGATCCTGCTTTCTTCTTCTTCTTCTACTCTTGGTACTGACGGTTACTCTCTTCAAAAGCAACTGCCCGGTCAACAGCCTCATGATAAGAACCGGTCAGGTTGTTTGACATGCTTCTGCGGATCTTAGGGTGCAATCCCCTAAGGAAACAGTCTCTCTTCTTCTCATCCGTGTTGACATATTCCGCTGCATACTGACTCAGATGGTTGAATTGACCCACATACTGCATCACTGTGGAGTCCTTCTGCTGCAGGGCTAGGAACTGATCAAGCTTCATCTTCATCAGACCTGATGGGATGTGGTGTGCACGGAAAGCGGTGCGGAACTCTTCCCAGGTCAACTCATGACCTTCAGGCTGGGCAGCCAAGAGATTGGCATACCAAGCACTTGCTGGGCCACGAAGCTGCTGCGAAGCAAACCGGGGCTTCTGGATTTCAGTGCATCGGATGAGACCAAACTTCTGCTCCATGGTGCGGAGCCAATCATCAGCTTCGAGGGGTTCATCGGCTCTGGTGAAAACCGGTGGACGGGTTTCAGTGAAATCCACATAGGTGGTCTCTTGGTTGTGACGACCACGGTGACCAACATTCTGCTGTCCTTGGTTCTGAGCCATCAGATTGGCAGCGGCGGCCAGGGCTGCAATGGCATCTGCTAGGGTAGCTGGTACAGGTGGAGGGTTTGGGAGACGGTCATCTCCAGCACCTCCGGCTCCGGTACGGGTGTTCACAGGCATCTGTATAAGCAACTCGGAACTCAGCATATATGGACAAAGGTTCCGAAACGACCGATTGATAGCTTCATTGATACAAAGATAGCTGGCTTGATAAAGATGACAACAGACTGATAAGGGAAAAAGGGTACAAAAAGGAAGATACATGCCAGACTTGGCAACAGACAGACTAACGCCCCCAAACCTAGCCTAAGGTTTTAGGTAAGCAGATGGTACAGACACAAGGAGTCTAGTCGTCATCGATGAAGATCAACTCTTCGTCATCATCATCATCCTCGATGATAAGCTCAGGCTCTTCCTCCTCATCTTCATCTTCAACGTGGACATCTTCAGCAGGTTCCACTTCCTCATTCTGATCGGGCTCGTGTTCCACTTCAGGTTCCTCCACGACTCCGTCTTCGGGGTCCTCAACAACTGGTGGAATCACGGGGTGAAGCTGGTTGTGCAGCTGGTGTACTTCCTCATGAAGCATATCATTGAACTGCTCGATCTGGGCGGTGTACTGCTGCAGTCCATGGAGCTGGGCTCTGGTGACATCCTCTCGGATCCATGTTGCATCACGCTGCTGGATAGCGCGAACCACATTCTGGTTAGCTTCCTCAAGAGCGGCTCGTGCCTCGTAGAACTCCAGGCGGGAAAGGTAGAAGTCATGCTCCATGTTCTCTATCTCAGCCTTCAGATTCTTGATTTCCTCCTTCAGGTTCTTGCGGGTGCGGCGGGGAAAACGACGACCATTGGAGGATTCTCCAGTCTCTTCTCCGGTGCGTGGCGCCAGCTGGTGACGCGGCACACCGTTCGGTCCAGTCGACTTGCGGGCGGTCAGCTTGATGCGAGCCATATCTGGACAAGAGGTTATAGATGAGAAAGGCTAGCAAGAAAAGGTACAGGTACACTATCCCAACGAACTCATTTATTTACTTAAGTGAATATGACATGATGCATGAATCGTTCCTACGGAACAAGGCAATGCAATACTTAACATATATAGGGCTTAAAACATGTTGTTCCACTAGCTAGTGTTGCCATATGAGAGACAAGATGAGAGAAGCAATTTGGACTCAAAATAGTCAAGTTTACATTTTGTTTGGACTCAAAAGAACTTTTGAAGTTTTCGCAAAAGAAACACTACAACGTTAAAGTGAGATGCTCCGATACCACTCTGTGACGGAACGACCCTAATCCTATGGCCCACGTGTCCCTGTCAACCTCTGACAGCCGAACCCATGTTCCATGTGATTAAGACCTGTTCGCCACCGGGCTACATCAGTACCCAATGTCCGCAGGATCATCTCACAATTCGGTTACAGCATTTCATACTTTTACAAATAACATCGGAATAAAGAGCGGAAGACTTAAATAACATTAGTTTTACAAAACGAGGTTTCAAATGAGGTAAGGAGTACGGTTATTACAAACCATTGTTCGGGTGATTCAAAGTAGACAACGTAGCGGAAACATTAACATAAAGATACATGTAACACCCAGCCCGAGGGTGCACGTTTACTCATCGGCCTCATCGGCCTCTTCCTGGACGAAGGTCACGCAACAGGGTGCGAGACACATCGGGGTCACAGGCATACCTGCAACATGGGTAACAAACCCTGAGTACTGGGGTACTCAACAAGACTTACCCGACTAAAGAAAAAGGGAGAAGACTCAGGAATGAGAGGCTTAGGGTAGTCAAGGTAAGGCTTAAGCAAGATCAAGTATTTTGCAGAAAAGCATTTTTGTAAACCTTATTTTATTTTTGAAAGATTCAGCATTTCTCAATTCTTCATCATTCATGATTCATTTTACATTTCAAAACATTCCTAGTTGAGAACCACTCTCCGTTGACAGTCAGTGGACCAAGTCTCCATAACCGAGGAGCAACGTTAATCCGGATAAATAATACTCAGCTAAGGATCCCTATCCACACTGCATATGTAGCACCCAAGCTTGCATATGCCAACTTGTCTACCACGATTCCTCCAAGATTGGGCCCGGTCCTACGCCACCCGGAAGTACAGTACACCACACCAATCCGGGACTTTAACCCACGTGGGTACATGCTACTTCCGCCATCTCTCCACTCCCAGTGCGCGGTTGTCGGTCCAATCAAGGATTTCTCGGAGCCAGAGCTTTCCGAAGTATGTGAATAGTTACAAGTCTTGACCAGCAGGCCCCCATACGGATGGTCCCTAATTTTCCAGCCAGAACTATACCTTGGTCATATCTCACCCAAGCGTAATAGTCCTGTCAGTTTTTCAACCATGTCCCGGTCGGTGTCAACTGTTGAGTCCCGGACTACAACATGACGGCACCGTACGCTCGGACAACCTCTCCTCGTTATTAGCTAGGTACGGATCAGATACCTAGCCAACAGCCGGGGAGTAAGACCAAAATTCCCATAAACATTCCTTAAGTGATCACACTTTTAAAATTGGCATTTTATTGCAAAGTCTAATTCAATAAGCTTTGCTAAGCATTTTTCAAATACTTTTGAAAAGCAGGTATCGGGTGTATCAGTGGTCAAGGTGGATAGTGCATCAATTAGGATAGCACACAACTCCTATAAACCTAATGCAATAATTTAACTCAAAAGCATTTAAGGAAATCATTTTATAAATTCAAGGAAAGGGTTAAATGCACCGGGGCTTGCCTTGAAGAGCAAAGACAGCAGACTCGGGGTAGGTATAGGTGTTGGAGCTCGGGGTCGCCTCGGGAGTTGGTTCGTCAACAGCGGCCTCGACTCTGGTACCTTCTTCGTCAACTATACGGATGCAATGATGAATGCTCATGAGAATGATGATATGGACTTATGGTGCAAGACAATTCCACTGATTCTAGATTACTCTTAGGCAAGGTAGAATCGAAATCTAGGTTGAGCATAAAAGGTAACCATTTCTTTCTTAAGCATTATTGATGTTAGGCCTTATTATAATTATCCTAAGAATTAACCAAACATATCATCACAAACATCATAGACCAAAGGGTAGAGGTCTATGAACATCATTCAATCCAAAGATCACATCATTAAACACTTATTACCAACCCTAATCCATCTTTTCTATTTTCTTAATTTATTTAAAAGGTCATTTTATGAAGTTGCTCCAAAAATTACCAAATTAATCACATAAGTTCATTATGGTGTAGATAGATGGCAAAACAAATCTCATAATTTTTGGAGGTCATTAAGGTGTTCAAATAATTCCAGACATTAATTAACAAAAGGCACTATTTAACAATTAAAGATAAATGCTCAAAAATCAACTTGCTCCAAAAGTCTTCAAAATTTTACCAGAGGTTCAGCATGTTATAACAATGTCACAAAAATTTATCTCAAGATTTTTGGAACAAAAATACCAAAACCTTCATTTTTCAATTAAAAGGGGAATTTTACATTTTCAAATTCTTGCAGAAAAGTCAAGTTTCATATTTTTATAAAATACTACACAGTGCAAGGAGCATACCATAATTTTCTCAGCATTTAAGGAACAACAGATTAATTCACACAAAAAAGAGAAAACAGAACACTATTCACAACTCTCAGAAAAAGAAAGAGCACTGTGCTCCTTCTATGAAGGGCTCGGGCGAAACGGGCTCGGGCGAGTCGGAAAGTGACTGCTCCGTCCGAGACCTGGCCCGGAGGCTCGGGCGAAGCGGAAGGCTCGGGCGAGACGGAAGGCTCGGGCGAGACGGAAAAGCAAGCGTCCGTCCGAGGCCTAGCTCGACGAAGCGGAGGGTGCACGAGTTCGCTCGAGGCCTGGCTCGAGCGAAGTGGTGAGGGTCTGTCCGCTCGAGGCTCGGGCTCGGGCGAGACGGAAACGTGTGCTCGAGGCCTGGCTCGAGCCACAGTGAACGCGTGCGCCCGAGGCCTGGCTCGAGCTTGCGCCGTTAAAAGGCAGAGACCGAGGGGGCTTCGACGGCTTACCACGGTCGGAGACAGGGCTCGGCGGGGCGGTGGTTCGGTGGAGCTCTTTCGGCGGCGAGCGGCGAGCAGCGCTCCGACGACCCTGCGCAACACACGAAACCGCAAGGGCCGGGTTAGAGTCGCGCGGAGCCGAGGAAGCTGACACAGGGGTCAGGGGAAGGCATCCGTGACCGGAGAGGGAGTATTTCACGAACCGAGCTCGCCGGGTTTCTGCCGGAGATGGGAACGGCGAGGTTACGCCGGGCGATTGGAGACGGGGAAGGTGAAATTGAGGGGTGGGAAAGCTTCACGAGCTCAAGGCGGAGCTTCTGAGCTAGGTGGTGGAGCGGCGGAGGCACTGGACTGGCCTGGCCACGGTGGCGGAGAGGATGAGAAGCTCGGGGCTCCGGCGGGCTTATATAGCCGCGGCCAGAGGCCGGTAGAGAGCACGGGGTGGGGTGGATAAGCTCGGCGAGAGCGTGCGCACTCGATTGCGCTCTGGCGGAGGTGATGGCGTGCAGCCGGGGCCGGTGCGCAAGCTTGGCCGGCAATGGCCACGCGGCGGCGGCGCGCTGGGCACGGTAGGGGACGGGAGCGGGGTCAACTGTGCGCGTGCGGGTGCGAAATGATGGTGGCGACAACGGCGGCAGGTTGGTGGCGCGTGGGGAGCAGCCAGACGCGCTGCAGGCGCAGCGCCGGCGCCATGGCCAGGCCCCCCCCCTTGGCCCTAGCTGGAAGAAGAACAGTGCTAGGGGATAGGGTTTGACTTTGCTGGTTTCTGTATTTTGCAAATTTCTCCCAAAATTTGAACTGTGCGACAAAAACTCAAAATACCAAAGTTGCTCAGAAAAATGAGATCTACAACTTTGTCAATAAGAACATTTTCAAAATCCAAATAGTTTTTGAACTATATTCAAAAACAGAAAAGGGGACACTTTTCAAATTTGATTCAAATCAAAATTACTTTGGATTTCAAACTGAAACTTGAAAATCTTCATATAGGAAAGTTGTTCCATTTGACAAAACCTACAACTTTGCTAATATACACTTTTTCTGAAACTCAATAGTTTCTGAATAATTTTGAATTACAAAAAGAGGGATAAAATCCAGGGTTTGGAAATCAGGGTTTTGCAAAGGAATTTGAAATCTGATTTTGGTTTTTGAACTTTGGCCAACACAACAAAACTTCAAGACATCCATCTGGACAAGAATTACATAGAACTAGGCACAGAGGTGAAATTACCATTTTGCCCTTATAGAGAGAATTGGGCTTTTAGGGTTTTTGGAAAGGGAATCAAAGCATAGCAATTAGGCAAATCAAATGCATCACAGGAAATGATTAATGCTTAAGATGATGACATGTCAAGTTAATTACATTTAAACACCAGGGGTGTTACAATCCTGCCGGATTTACCTAATAACCATGTTACTACAAAATTACCATGTCCACATTCGTTTCATAGTTCATTAATCAAGATTATAAACATTTTAACTCCCATCCGAATCATGACTGCAGGAATAAGCAAGACACCTACCCGAACATCCCAAAACAGGCGACAAGGATAATAGAGCAAGATCTAGTAAACCATAATATAGGATTCAAATTTGACATTGCATGCATCTACTAGATCTAAACTACTCTAATACCAAAAGTAAAATAAAGTAGGTGCAAGATGTTCAAGGACACTTGCCTTCAGACTGGGTCGAATCAACTGGGTCGCAAGGATGGTCTGGAGCGTCCTCGAACTCCGCACTATCTGGCCCAAACAACATACATGGCACATACAAAGCGAAATGAATAACAGTACAACAAACAGTATCAAAACAGTAAACCAACAGTTCTACTGCGTAGAGAACGAAATTATGAATCTAACGCAAGTTGAATGGGTCAAAACGGAGTTAAAATGAGCAAGTTATGGGCTTTTGAAGTTTGGTGGCAAATCTGTAAATCGGTTGAACTTATTTTGTGTTTTAAATAAATCAAAATCCGAATTTAATCGGCTGGCGGAGCGGGCCTCAATTAATTGAAAGTGCAGGGGCTAAGATGCGACTTTTTCAAGACTCAGTGAACAGGGAGATCGGATCGCGGGTTGATTCACAGAAAAAGGGAGGTCCTTTCTGAAAATATGGCGGGGACGGCCGGCGCTGGTCCAGGTGTCGCGCCCTGGTGGCTCCGGCGTATGACTATGCTATGGACGGGGCGCGACCGCGGGGTGGACGCGGCTCATGGCGCAACCGTGGGGTGGACCGATGGACCGCGCGTCAAGACGGAGAAAGTACGGGGTCTAGATCGAAAGAAAACCTAGACTCAGGGAACAGTGCCTTTGGATCGTGGGTTTGTTCTGGATAAGGGCGAGGGCTTATTTGCAAAGTGTGCACTGACGCAGGGCGGCTAACGCAGCGCTGGCGTGGCACCACGTGGCGCTTGCGGGTTGGCGCGGCGTTTGGACTGTGCGGTGGGCTGGTAACGTGCGCAACAGGGCCGGGGTGCACGGGTCGTATGGACCGGGTGCAGCGTACCTCTTCACCCTGAATCTAATCGGGGCCAATCGTCTCCGATCCTACGGTGCTGATGGAGGGGCGAGAGATGCGGCGGCCGGCGAGGGTCGGGGCACGGCGGTGCCATGGGAGCCCGGCGGAGCTTGCTTGGGACGCTTACTAGGGCTAGAAGAGAGCTCGGAGAAAGTAGGAGGGGCCGGAGGAGTTCACCGCCAAGCTTCTGATCACGTTCTAGTCACGGTCAAGGCCGTAGAGGTCTGGATCCACGACGGCGCCATGGATGATGTCGTGGAGCTCACTGGTGTATCTCAGACACGGCCTAAGGAACCCAACTAGCCTAATGGACCACACAGGGAGGGAGAGAGAGTCACGGAGTGCTCACCGAGGGGATTGGCGCGGTCACAGGGGCTCCAGGTGCGGGAGTTCGACGTCGAGTCCGACCGCCGTGGCTCCGAGCTTCGGCGGCTTCAGCGCTTCGACGGCGTCACTTGGCGAGATGGGACGAGGGAGGGTTGACGCGGCGTGGCGTGTTGTCGTTCGTTTCAGGGCGAGGAGAAGTCGGTGGCGGCCGTTTATAAAACGTTGTGGATCGGGGATGGGGGCGGGTTGGCCAGCGGCAGCGTCGCGCGTAGGGCGGCCGGGTTTGTTGGGGATGACTCCGACGCGTGGGCCTCGGGCGTCAGCGAAAGGGGAGGGGCGGAGCGGCGGTGCGCGCGGCGAGCGTCGTGGGCCCGCGTGGCTGGGCCGGCTGCAGGTGGGAGAGGGAGCGGGCTGGCGCGGGGAGGAATTGGGCCACGCCAAGGGAGCGGGCCGGCGCTGAGAGAGGGGCCGCGGGGAGAAAAGGAGAGGAGGGAATGAGGGAGAGAGGGAGTGGGCCGGCTGGGCCAAGGGAGGAATGGGTCGGAGCGAGCACGTGGGAGAGAACAGAGGGAGTGGGGAGGCAGCGGCTGGGCCGCGCACGAAGAGAGGAGGAGTGGTGGGTTGCGCCGGCTGGAGGAGAAGGGAGAGGGTGAGGCCCTTGCCAATTTTCTTTTCTAAATTCTTTTGCAAATTCATTTCAAATCAGTTTGAAATAAAATAAATTTCAAAAGTTTTGAAAATATTTTCCCTAAATTTTGGAAATAAAACTTTGAGTTTGATTTTGCAAAACATTTATAAATCTTTTTGTTGCTTTTCTAAATAGAATAAATTCGATTCGCCCTAAACGGGTTTAACAAAATTTATTTTCCACTCAATAAAAATATGCAATGGCATGAATGCAGCATGAAAATGATAAACAAATTTTATTTTCCTCCTCTAATAAACTAGCCAACCTATTTAGTTTCTAAATTCTTTAATTAAATTGGGGAAAATTAAATCAGGGTGTTACAAACCTACCCCCCTTAGAAGAATCTCGTCCTCGAGATTAGGAAGAGTCGGCGAAGAGATGAGGAAAATCTGCCCGCAGATCATCCTCTTTCTCCCATGTGGCTTCTTCTTCGGAGTAATGCTTCCATTGCACCTTGCAGATTTTAATCCTCTTGTTGCGAGTGCCCCGTTCCATCGTGTCCAGAATCTTGATCGGCTCGGAGAATGTCAGATCATCCCGCAGGTCAAGCTCCTCAAGTGGCAACTGCTCCTCTGGAACTCTGAGGCATCTCTTCAGCTGGGATACGTGGAACACATCATGAATTCCTGCCAGCCGTGCAGGCAACTCCAGCTGATAAGCAACTGCACCTTTCTTGTCAATCACCTTGAAAGGGCCAATGAATCTCGGAGATAACTTCCCTTTGACATTAAACCTCCGAAGACCCCTGAAGGGTGACACCTTCAGGTAAACAAAATCCCCAATCTGGAACTCCAGCTCTTGCCGTCTGACATCTGCATAACTCTTCTGTCTAGACTGAGCTGTCTTCAGGTTGCTTCTGATCTGTCTGACCTGTTCTTCAGCTTCTTCCATAGACTCGGGGCCAAAGACTTTCCTTTCTCCAACCTGATTCCAGAACAAAGGAGTTCTGCACTTCCTGCCATATAGTGCCTCAAACGGTGACATCTTCAGACTGGCCTGATAGCTGTTGTTATATGAAAACTCTGCATATGGCAGACTCACATCCCAACTCTGGCTATTCTGGAGAGCACTGGCTCTCAACATGTCCTCCAAGATCTGATTCACCCTTTCTGTCTGACCATCGGTCTGAGGATGATAAGCTGAACTGAAACTGAGGCGAGTGTCCATAGACTCATGCAACCGCTTCCAGAATCTAGATGTGAACTGTGTACCTCTGTCAGATACTATGATCTTAGGTACTCCATGCAAACATACAATGCGGGACATGTACAGCTCTGCCAGCTTCGGGCCCTGATATGTCTCCTTGACCGGAATGAAGTGAGCCACCTTGGTCAACCGATCAACTATGACCCAGATGGACTCATATCCAGACTGTGTCCTGGGCAAACCAGTGATGAAATCCATGCTGATCTCTTCCCATTTCCACTCGGGAATCTGCAGAGGCTGTAACAAACCAGCAGGTCTCTGATGTTGGGCCTTAACCCTCTGACATGTGTCACACAAAGCCACATACTCTGCTACTTCCCTCTTCATCCCATACCACCAGTAATACTGCTTCAGATCCTGGTACATCTTGGTACTGCCTGGGTGAAGAGAGTAGGCTGAATCATGAGCTTCTCTCAAGATCAACTCCTTGATGGCCTTCACATCTGGAACACAGATCCTGCCTCTGAACCATAAGACACCCTGATCATCCTCCGTGAAACCCGGGGCCTTGCCCTCCTTGATCGACTGTCTGATCTCCAGAAGATACTCATCAGTGAGCTGTCCTGCCCGGATATCATGCTCAAGTGTCGAATCAACCTCCATTGCTACTGCATCAGTGTGGCCGAGTATACCCAGATTGAGCTTCACAAACTCCTCATGCAACTCGGGTTGCTGCTCCTTGATCTCTAACACATTGCAGTAGACCTTCCTGCTCAGGGCATCTGCTACAACATTTGCCTTGCCCGGATGATAGTTGATACTCAGATCATAATCTTTGATCAGCTCTAGCCATCTTCGTTGGCGAAGATTCAGATCTGGCTGGGTAAAAATATACTTCAAGCTCTTATGATCAGTGTATATCTCTGTCTTCTTGCCCATCAGATAGTGCCTCCAGATCTTCAGAGCATGAACAACAGCTGCCAACTCTAGATCATGTGTAGGGTAATTCAGCTCATGCTTCCTGAGCTGTCTCGAGGCATAAGCAATCACCCGACCTTCCTGCATAAGCACACATCCTAGACCCTGACGCGAAGCATCACAATACACCGTGAAGTTCTTCTGGACATCTGACATGACAAGAATAGGAGCAGAGGTCAATCTCGCTTTCAGCTCCTCAAAACCAGTCTGGCATTCAGGGGACCATACAAACTTGGCACCCTTCTCAGTCAGTCTCGTCATCGGCTTCACGATCTTGGAGAATCCTTCAATGAATCTGCGATAATATCCCGCCATACCGAGGAAACTCTGTATCTCAGTAACGCTCTCAGGTACCTTCCAGTCCAATATATCTTGGACCTTGCCTGGATCCACTGATACACCACCCTCTGAGATGATATGCCCCAAATATGCAACCTTCTTCAACCAGAACTCGCATTTGCTCAGCTTTGCATACAACCGATGCTCTCTGAGCTTCTGCAACACTAACCTCAGATGCTCCTCATGTTCTTCTTCATTCTTCGAGAATATCAGGATATCATCAAGGAACACCACGACGAACAGATCTAAAAACTCCATGAAGACCTTGTTCATCAGATACATGAAGAAAGCTGGGGCATTAGTCAAGCCGAAGGACATCACTGTGTACTCATATAGCCCATATCGAGTCACAAACGCCGTCTTCGGGATATCAGCTTCACGAATCTTCAGCTGGTTATAACCTGTTTGCAGGTCAATCTTCGAGAACACATGAGCACCCTTCAACTGATCAAATAGATCATCAATGCGAGGAATCGGGTACTTGTTCTTGATGGTAGCTTCATTCAATGCGCGGTAATCAACGCACATCCGCAGGCCTCCATCCTTCTTTGGAACAAAGATCACAGGGGCTCCCCACGGGGATGTACTAGGACGAATATGCCCCTTCTCTAACTGCTCTTGAATCTGCGACTTCAGCTCAGCTAGCTTTTCGGCATCCATTCTATATGGTCACCTGTATATAGGTGCAGTGCCAGGAACTAAATCAATAGAGAACTCAATCTCACGATCAGGTGGCATACCTGGCACTTTCTGGAAGACATCAGGGAACTCCTTAACAACTCGGATATCAGGTACCACGACTGCCTCATACACTCTGGCTGCCTTCATCATCCTTGGCGGTGCCTGATATAGAACCTCGGTGCCGTTTGGATGCTTCACCGTGATGGTCCGTTGAGCACAATCGATAATGCCATGATATCTGCTCAACTAGTCCATACCCAGAATAATATCCACCTCTTGCGACTCCAGGACGACGAGATGAGAAGGGAAGGCTACCCCCCTTATGAATAAGCTTACATTGGGGCATATATACTCTGTCAACATTTCTCCTCCAGGAGACTTGACTAGCAGCTTGCTTTTCAACAAAGACTTAGGCAGGTTACATCTTGCTATGCATGGTGTTGATGTGAATGAATGCGATGCCCCAGAATCGAACAACACAGTAACAGGATATGCGTCAATGGAGAACGTACCAATCACCACATCGGGAGCCTCCTGAGCTGACTCCAGTGCCACATGGTTCACCTTCCCATGCCTGAAGTTCTGGCCACCATTCCTGTTCTGGTTCTGCTGTCGAGGTGCTGGTGGAGCCTGCTGTCTGGTCGGGCACTGGTTGGCCAAGTGCCCAAGCTGGTGGCACTTGTAGCACGGACCAAGCTGACCTGCCCCCTGTGCTGGACGGGGCTGCTGCGGAGCTGGAAGACCCTGGCGCGGTGCCTGAGCCTGGCGTGGCTGCTGCTGCTGCTGAGGTGGAGCCTGGTACTGTGGAGCTGGGTGCCTGTACTGAGGAGCGGGCTGCCGGGACTGGGGCGGGCGGTACTGCTGCTGCTGCTGGGGAATCTGCCTGGAAGCTGAGGCAGGTGGACCGTAGCGGGGACGGGCGGAGCTGCCGGAGGACTGTCCCTGGAACGTCATCTTCCTCTTGCGATCTGCATCGAGGTCCTTCCGTTCCTTCTCCACCGCGAAGGCACGGTCAACCAGCTTCTGAAATGAGGAATACTCATTTGAAGCTAGGGCATAGCGGAGTCCTGGGTTAAGCCCATGCCTGAAGCAGATAATAATTTCATTATTTATCAGGTAGCAAAAGGAATGAACAAGATTATGGGAAGAATATATTAATATTAAAGAATGACAGAGATCTTGCCTGAAGCATTCCTGTTTCTTGTCATCTGTGTCCACGTCATCTGGGGCGTAACGGGACAGCTGGCTGAACTGCGTGAGATACTCACGCACTGTCATCGCGCCCTGCCTGAGATCCTGAAACTCTCGGCGCTTCACCCTGATCTCGCCGAAAGGGACGTACTGGTCGCGGAATGCCTTACGGAAATCCTCCCAAGTGATCGAGTTGGCGTCCGCATGAGCTGCGGTGTAGGCAGTCCACCAGTTCTTCGCCGGGCCCTGAAGCTGGTGCGCGGCGTAGAGGGCCTTATGAAGGTCCCCGACATGGGCAAGCTGCAACTTGCCTGTAATCATCTCGAGCCAATCATCTGCATCCATTGGCTCTATGGCGTGGTGGAACACTGGAGGGCGCGTCGTCATGAAGCTCCTGAGAGTGTCATCCGGTCGGGGTGGCTGTGCAGCTCCTGCACCCTGAGCACCCTGAGCAGCCTGCGCCATCTGCTGCATGTGCTGCATCATCTGGGCCATGTTCTGCATCATCTGGTTCTGCACCTGGGCCATCTGGAGCGGGTCGTACGGGGGCGGAGGTGGATGAGGCGGCTGGTTGCCACCTGCCCCGCTCCCGCCAGCGTTACCTGCGCTGCTCCTGGTGTCAACCATCTGTTACATTTTCCAGGAGTAAAAGTGAGATGTGATAGATAGATATATAACAACCCTAATTTGGTTAATTAATTCGATTAGTAAAATATTTAAACAAATGATGTCGCTGCAACCTGACGGTCGCAACACACCAACAATCATTACAAAGAACCAAAACATTACATATGCACAAGTACATGTCATTCAACGACCTACGAGATCACATAATTATGGCGGGCTTCTTACAAGTTTGGAGGACCTACTTTTAAACAAAATTTGAATTTTCAGCAGAGAGAGGCTACAGAAGTGGGAAAAGGGGTCAGACTTTGTAAAAATAGTTTTGTAAATTCGATGACTGACTAGGGTAGCGTCCTACGGTCAACACGGCTCCGATACCACTTTGTGACACCCCAATTTTAAGAACAAAATTGGAGCACAATATATGTATGCCAGGATCAATTTTTATACATATATCCACATCATAGTAAATATCAAAACAATGCTTTATTAATAATATCGAACTTTATTACATAAATGACCCTCGGGTCTGAAATAAAAAGTACAGTCTCTCATGAAACTAACTCTCAGGTAAACTCTGACGAAGATGCGGAAGATCTGGACTCCATCTCCATAGGAAGGTCGACCGGGGGTAGCGCCATCCTAGTACAGGTCGTCAGGGTCGTAGCCTCCGTCTTCTGGATACTCCTGCTCCTCGTACGCGTAGTCTCCCGCGTCAGGGTGGGGTAGCAGGGGGACAAAGAGGAAGGGTGAGTACATCGAAATGTACTCCGCAAGTGTAGGAAATATATGCTTATGAGGCTTATAACAAAGGTAGGCTGACTTGGTTTGACTCAAGCGCCTAAAGCGACACACCCTATTAATCCTATTAATCCTATGCACCTATTTACTAGGTTATAGACAGACTCTGTAGAAAAGCATCAACACTCGGAGTCGCACCGAGCAAACCACACTTGGAGTCACACCGAGCAACCAACACCTGAAGTCCATCAGGCAACCGCACCTGAAGTCCATCAGATGACCCGAACCCAAAACCAACCAGTAACCAACTAATCTCAAAGAAGTCCAAGCCGCTCGTGACCGTGAGCACGGCTGATATATCAGTTTTACACTCTGCAGAGGTTGCACATCGTTACCCATGAGTCGTGCATTACCCGCCACGCTAAACACTGCCGAGGTGTATAGCAGGTTGCACTGCAAGGCCTTTACAAAACTCCCTCCAAGTCCGTTTTACACGTTCACTAAGGTTTCACCGCTAACAGTGGATATGCGCACCACCGCAGAAGCCCCCTCTTGTGCCACAAATTCGACCCCGTGTAAACCCTCAACTTGGAGGCAATTAATTACTTGGCCAGGTCCAGCCCATCCAGATCTCATGGTTGCGCTGTCAAGCCGGGTTACATGCTCTGAGAACCGGGTCCTAGGGATCCAGGCAGGATAAATCTAGCACGAACCCCGAACCAAAAACCAAATAAGAGCTTCCAAGTCCATGGCACAAAACCACCAATACGGTTCCATCCTGCCGGATTTACCTAATAACCATGTTACTACAAAATTACCATGTCCACATTCGTTTCATAGTTCATTAATCAAGATTATAAACATTTTAACTCCCATCCGAATCAGGACTGCAGGAATAAGCAAGACACCTACCCGAACATCCCAAAACAGGCGACAAGGATAATAGAGCAAGATCTAGTAAACCATAATATAGGATTCAAATTTGACATTGCATGCATCTACTAGATCTAAACTACTCTAATACCAAAAGTAAAATAAAGTAGGTGCAAGATGTTCAAGGACACTTGCCTTCAGACTGGGTCGAATCAACTGGGTCGCAAGGATGGTCTGGAGCGTCCTCGAACTCCGCACTATCTGGCCCAAACAACATACATGGCACATACAAAGCGAAATGAATAACAGTACAACAAACAGTATCAAAACAGTAAACCAACAGTTCTACTGCGTAGAGAACGAAATTATGAATCTAACGCAAGTTGAATGGGTCAAAACGGAGTTAAAATGAGCAAGTTATGGGCTTTTGAAGTTTGGTGGCAAATCTGTAAATCGGTTGAACTTATTTTGTGTTTTAAATAAATCAAAATCCGAATTTAATCGGCTGGCGGACCGGGCCTCAATTAATTGAAAGTGCAGGGGCTAAGATGCGACTTTTTCAAGACTCCGTGAACAGGGAGATCGGATCGCGGGTTGATTCACAGAAAAAGGGAGGTCCTTTCTAAAAATATGGCGGGGACGGCCGGCGCTGGTCCAGGTGTCGCGCCCTAGTGGCTCCGGCGTATGACTATGCTATGGACGGGGCGCGACCGCGGGGTGGACGCGGCTCATGGCGCGACCGTGGGGTGGACCGATGGACCGCGCGTCAAGACGGAGAAAGTACGGGGTCTAGATCGAAAGAAAACCTAGACTCAGGGAACAGTGCCTTTGGATCGCGGGTTTGTTCTGGATAAGGGCGAGGGCTTATTTGCAAAGTGTGCACTGACGCGGGGCGGCGGCTAACGCAGCGCTGGCGTGGCACCACGTGGCGCTTGCGGGTTGGCGCGGCGTTTGGACTGTGCGGTGGGCTGGTAACGTGCGCAACAGGGCCGGGGTGCACGGGTCGTATGGACCGGGTGCAGCGTACCTCTTCACCCTGAATCTAATCGGGGCCGATCGTCTCCGATCCTACGGTGCTGATGGAGGGGCGAGAGATGCGGCGGCCGGCGAGGGTCGGGGCACGGCGGTGCCATGGGAGCCCGGCGGAGCTTGCTTGGGACGCTTACTAGGGCTAGAAGAGAGCTCGGAGAAAGTAGGAGGGGCCGGAGGAGTTCACCGCCAAGCTTCTGATCACGTTCTAGTCACGGTCAGGGCCGTAGAGGTCTGGATCCACGACGGCGCCATGGATGAGGTCGTGGAGCTCACTGGTGTATCTCAGACACGGCCTAAGGAACCCAACTAGCCTAATGGACCACACAGGGAGGGAGAGAGAGTCACGGAGTGCTCACCGAGGGGATTGGCGCGGTCGCAGGGGCTCCAGGTGCGGGAGTTCGACGTCGAGTCCGACCGCCGTGGCTCCGAGCTTCGGCGGCTTCAGCGCTTCGACGGCGTCACTTGGCGAGATGGGACGAGGGAGGGTTGACGCGGCGTGGCGTGTTGTCGTTCGTTTCAGGGCGAGGAGAAGTCGGTGGCGGCCGTTTATAAAACGTTGTGGATCGGGGATGGGGGCGGGTTGGCCAGCGGCAGCGTCGCGCGTAGGGCGGCCGGGTTTGTTGGGGATGACTCCGACGCGTGGGCCTCGGGCGTCAGCAAAAGGGGAGGGGCGGAGCGGCGGTGCGCGCGGCGAGCGTCGTGGGCCCGCGTGGCTGGGCCGGCTGCAGGTGGGAGAGGGAGCGGGCCGGCTAGGCCAAGGGAGGAATGGGTCGGAGCGAGCGCGTGGGAGAGAACAGAGGGAGTGGGGAGGCAGCGGCTGGGCCGCGCGCGAAGAGAGGAGGAGGGGTGGGTTGGGCCGGCTGGAGGAGAAGGGAGAGGGTGAGACCCTTGCCAATTTTCTTTTCTAAATTCTTTTGCAAATTCATTTCAAATCAGTTTGAAATAAAATAAATTTCAAAACTTTTGAAAATATTTTCCCTAAATTTTGGAAATAAAACTTTGAGTTTGATTTTGCAAAACTTTTATAAATCTTTTTGTTGCTTTTCTAAATAGAATAAATTCGATTCGCCCTAAACGGGTTTAACAAAATTTATTTTCCACTCAATAAAAATATGCAATGGTATGAATGCAGCATGAAAATGATAAACAAATTTTATTTTCCTCCTCTAATAAACTAGCCAACCTATTTAGTTTCTAAATTCTTTAATTAAATTGGGGAAAATTAAATCAGGGTGTTACAATGATAGGTATGATAGGTTTGTTACGGGAGTTATTGATTCTGCGGATCAGGTTACCAGAATGGGTATGGGAAAGAGTCGAGACACGTAACGAAAGAAGCCAGAGGGCGAGGGGCCTCCAGGGCAGACCGGTCGGTCTCCCTAGGATACCGGTCGGTCCCTCCCTGTGGGATCTCATGGGTCCATCGCTCGTGGTGTCTTTAAACTTGATCCTAATCCCAGAAAATATATCCCCGATGTGCAAACTTATCGCAAAAATGACGATGGTGTAAATCTATGGGATAACGAAGAATTGAATGACATCCAACTCTTCAGGACTCTTTTCAGGTTCTAGAAAAATCTTAAGACGTTGTCCATTTACCTTGAATAGCGTACCTTCATCATTTTGAAGTGTAATGGCTCCATGTGATGAAGTGGCTACCACCGTGAATGGTCCTTCCCATTTGCTGCGTAGTTTTCCATGCCCGAACAATTTAACCCTGGAATTAAAATGTAATACCTTGTCTCCAGGAGTGAAACTCTTCTTCTTGATTCTCTTGTCATGCCATCTCTTTGTTCTCTCTTTGTAGATCTTTGCGTTATGATATGGTTTTTCGCGCCATTCATCTAGTTCAGAGAGTTGCATTTTCCTCTTGACTCCTGCGGCTTCTAAGTCCATGTTCCATCTTTTAATTGCCCAGTGAGCTTTGAATTCTAGTTCTACTAGTAAGTGACAAGTCTTTTCGTAGACAAGTTGATATGGAGACATTCCCAATGGTGTTTTGTAGGCAGTACGGTAAGCCCACAGTGCTTCAGGTAGTCTATCTTTTCCATTGTGTTCCCATCTCGTCAACTGTTTTCTGCAGAATATTCTTGATTTGCTTGTTTGATGTTTCTGCTTGGCCACTTGTCTAAGGATGATAGGGAGTGGCAACATTGTGACGGATCCCATGATTTGTCAGATATTTATGAAAGCCTTTGTCAATGAAGTGGGTTCCTCCATCACTAATTACCATCCTTGGCACTCCAAATCTTGGAAATATTATCTCCTCGAACATCCTCTGAGAGTTTCTTGCATTAGCAGACTTACATGGCACTGCTTCGACCCATTTTGAGACGTAGTCGACAGCAACTAGGATATGCTCATGATTCCTTGATTTAGGGAATGGTCCCATGTAATCAATTCCCCAGACGTCGAAGAGCTCAATCTGAAGGTTGTTAGTGAGTGGCATGGCATCTCTGGTGTTGATGCTACCGTGCCTCTGACATGATCCACACCTCCGGACGAAATCTTTTGTGTCTTGGTACATAGATGGCCAGAAAAATCCACTTTGCCAGATCTTTGCATGTGTTCGGAATGTCCCATAATGTCCTCCATATGGTGAAGAGTGACAGCGTTCAATGATCTTGATTCCTTCTTCAGCTGGCACACATCTTCTGAGTAATCCATCAGAGCAAACTCTGAATAGATATGGATCATCCCATATGTGGATCCTGCTCTCATAGATCAGCTTCTTCTTATTTGCTCCTGGTGGTACATACCCTGCAACTATAAAATTGACAATATCTGTATACCAGGGGTCAGATCTAGAGATTTGAAAAAGCATGTCATCCCTGAGTG
This sequence comes from Coix lacryma-jobi var. lacryma-jobi, assembly GCA_009763385.1. NCBI lineage: Eukaryota > Viridiplantae > Streptophyta > Magnoliopsida > Poales > Poaceae > Coix > Coix lacryma-jobi. Next base: position 82,503,839 of record CM019825.1, on the reverse strand, counting down.
AGTCATTTATAGGCAATTCCTGCGGATTTTCAAAATACATTCTAGACAAGTGATCAGCTACAGAGTTTTGTACTCCTTTCTTATCGTTTATTTCTAAGTCAAACTCTTGGAGTAACAAAACCCATCTTATTAAGCATGGCTTAGCATCTTTCTTAGTGAGCAGGTACTTTAATGCAGCATGATCAGTAAAAACAATCACCTTTGATCCCACTAAATAAGATCTAAACTTGTCTATAGCAAAAACAACAGCCAGAAGTTATTTTTCAGTAGTAGCATAATTAAGTTGAGGTCCAGTTAAAGTTTTGCTGGCATAAGCGACTGCATGATGCTTTTTATCCTTATATTGTCCTAGCACAGCTCCTACAACAAAATCACTTGCATCACACATGATCTCAAAAGGTAGAGACCAATCAGGAGGTTGAATGATAGGTGCAGAAGTGAGTGCTTTCTTAAGAGTGTTAAAAGATTCTAAACATGCATCATCAAAATCAAAAGGAACATCTTTGGCCAAAAGATTTTTAAGGGGTCTTGCAATGTAAGAAAAATCTTTTATAAATCTACGGTAAAAACCGGCATGGCCAAGAAAACTTCGGATTCCTTTGACATTAATTGGTGGAGGCAAACGTTCAATTACTTCAATTTTAGCTTTGTCTACCTCAATTCCACGTTCTGATACTAAATGACCTAGCACTATGCCTTCCTTAACCATAAAATGACATTTTCCCAATTAAGGACTAAGTGCTTTTCTTCACATCTTTGCAAAACCTTATCTAAATTTTCAAGACAATCATCAAAAGTTTTTCCATAAACAGAAAAATCATCCATGAAAACTTCCATGATTTCTTCAATCATATCAGAAAATATAGATATCATACATCTTTGAAAAGAAGCAGGTGCATTACATAATCCAAAAGACATTCGGCGATAAGCATAAGTTCCGTATGGACATGTAAAAGTGGTTTTGCTTTGATCATCTGGATGGATTGAGATTTGGTGATATCCAGAATATCCATCAAGGAAACAAAAGAAAGAGTGATTGGCAAACCGTTCTAACATTTCGTCTATGAAAGGTAGCGGAAAGTGATCTTTCTTAGTTGCCTTGTTTAATTTTCTATAATCAATGCACATTCTCCAACCAGTAACAGTTCTTTGTGGAATTAATTCGTTCTTCTCATTCTTTACCATAGTCATGCCTCCCTTTTTAGGCACAACTTGGACAGGGCTTACCCACTCACTGTGTGGCATAGGATAAATGATCCCGGCGTGCAAGAGTTTCAAAACCTCGTTCTTTACTACTTCTCTCATCGCATTGTTAAGCCTGCGTTGTGGCTCTCTAGATGGTGATATGTTAGGATCAGTAGGAATGCGATGGGTGCAGAAAGCGGGGTTGATTCCCTTTAAATCATGGAGTGAATAGCCAAAGGTTGACTTATGCTTTTCTAAGACAGTGATCAACCTAGAAGTTTGTTCCTGAGTAAGATTATTATTTATGATTACAGGAGATTCAGGATCATTATTCAAGAAAGCATATCGAAGCCCAGAAGGTAAGGGTTTTAACTCTATGGGAGGTTTAGGAGGTTCTTCTAAGGAATATAAAGGATCTAGATCAGGTGTGTTATCTTCTTCCTCAATGAAGAACTGAGCATCTTCTTCATATTCAGATTCATTTATTATTTCAAAAGATGCTTCCTTAATTTCTTCCATAGGATCTGGCTCAGGACATGATTCATTCTCAGCATTTAGAGAGTGAGTGATAGGTATGGTTCCTTTAAGATTTTTCCCAAGATAGAAGTTTAAGATCCCTAATTGTCCTTCATGAATGAGTTGCTTAAGTGGTTGGCCTATCAGCAGAATAAACTCTTTAATATCAAAGATATAAAAGCTTAAGTGTAGCGGAGTGTTATCTACTGTGACAGGCAGGACATACATGATTCCTGAGCTAGGAATAACATGTCCTGAAGGGGTTTTTAAAAGTTTAACTGTTGGGGTAAGTGGCATTTGTTTTAATAAATCTTGAGCAAAGGTTTCAGACATAATGTTGATTCCCACAACAGGATTATAGAGAGCTTCGAAGGGTTGTTGATGGATTTGACATTGAATGTGTGTAGAAGGTGAATTTAAGCGGATTGTATCAGTGGAAAGTTCTGATTCTTCTAACCATTCATGACTTATTATAGAGATTAGTTTCTTCGTAGTCTCTTTTAGGAAAACCTTATCAATAAGTCCTTCTAAAGATGATTTTTGATTTTGTGGTTTCCTAATTGTGTGATATTTCGAGGTATTACCAAATTCGGTAAGATATTCATCCTCAAAATCAAAGATGTCTCCTAAGATTGAGGTTTCCCTCTCACTAGGAATTAAAACTGAGGTTTGTTCATGATTAAGAATAGATATAGGCTCAGCTTCTAGATTTACTTCTAGTGGTTCTTGTGGTTTAGCTTCAGGAGTAGGAGTGATTTGAGATAAGTTTTGTAACATGTCCCTTGCCTTGGAGGCTGGGGTATGTAGGAATGATCCGTTTGAAGCTAAGTTAAGGTAATTACAAGTTTTTCTATTCAGACCATTATAAAAGTGTTGAAGCAAGACAGGGTCTGGAATAGATAAGGCTGGACCAGAGCGGACAAGATTATCGAATCTTTCCCAGGCTGCAATCAGAGACTCATCATCTTCTTGGATGAAGGACAAAATCTATAAGGGAAGACAAATAATTTTGGAGACAGGGAAGTATTCTAAGCAAAAGCCAGAGCAGAGTTCTTTCTAATCCCTATTTTTACTTGGTGCAGTTTGCAGGTACCGTGTTTTGGCTTTTCCCTCTAAAGAGAATGGAAAAAGTTTCCATCTAAGGGTTTCGTCCGACATGCCTGCGATATGTAGGCACGCATAGGTTTGTTCAAACTCATTTAAATGAATGTGTGGGTTTTCATCTTCTAAGCCAGAAAAAGTTTGATTCTTAACCATTTCTATCAAGCATGGGCGTAGCTCGTAGTTGTCTGAAAGGATAGGCTTAGCAGATTGGGGTAACTCTAAGTCTACGATAGTGTGATAGGTATACTGGTTCCGTGGAATGGAATTCGTGGAGCTAGTGATTGGCTCTGAGAAATCCATTGTGAAAAAAATAAAAAGATATAAAAGATAAAAACAAAGGCAAAGCAAAGTAAAATAAAAAGGTAAAAGATAAAGTATAAAAGTATAATACAAGGTTATACTCAAGACGTAAAATGATCTACCGTTCCCCGGCAACGGCGCCAGAAATGCTTGTTGGTATAAATTAATGCACACTCTACTTTATCCGCAAGCGCACAGATAAAATCTACCGATGTAGCACTTCACCGGAGTAACCCAGTTTTAATATCGAACCCAAAGGAACAGATAGCGATGAGTCTCAAGTGTATAACCCCTGAGTAACTAACAAGGACGGAGAAGCTAAAAGTATAGAGGGGATCACTAAGGTTATCTAGATCCAACTTAAGAGTGATATGTTTATATTATTCTTATTGGGGAAGTTGCCATAAAAGGTCACAACAGAGTATGATTCTTTTATGCAAAAGTATAATCCTACCGAGCCTACACACGGGTAAGTGGACTATAGAAGAATCAACAAGGCTATAAGAGTCACCCTTGCGAACAACCACTACTACCGGCGTTATAGGAGGCAAATATGAGCTATCAAGTCTAAGCACCACGCTTATACTATCCAACTACTCTAACTCTAGAGCGACTAGAATTAAAGTACTCAAAAGAGAGTCATAAACCTTAAGAACAATAAGAACAATAGCTCAAACTTAAATATAGATGTTGATTACCGAAACAATCGTTGAAGCAAGTCGATGAAGAACTTGAATCCACAGGTACAAGATGAAGAAGTTGATCCGACAGGCCGGAGCTTCTTGATCTCTTCCTCTCTCTCTCTCTCTCTCTCTCTCTCTCTCTTCTAGTTCTAGAATAAGACTAGGTTCTAATCCTAATAGAGGGGTATCTAATCTTCTACTTGAAAGCTAACTCCTGAAGTCTCTTCTAGGGTTTCTAGTTGAAGCGTAGTCTTCTGAAGAGGGACCTTCTGTCTGACCTGGGGCTTAGGGGACTGTTTATATAGCCCTGAGGGATCAACCGCGACCGTTAGATCAAACCGACTTCACGTGGGGCTGAGATTGATCCTCAAAGGCGGTGGAAGTAGCTTGCAGAGGAAGGAAGCCAGAGGAGCCAGGTGGAGACCGACCGGTCGGTCCAGGGGACCGGTCGGTCCCACCTGGAAGTGGACCAGGGTGCCCTTCCTCGTGGTGTTTCTACATGATCTCTGGAGTCTTCTGGAAGGTTCCTGACTTGGCGAAAGTGTTATCTCCCATCGGTTTCCTTCTAGGGGAAGGAATCGAGGGCTGTTTCCTGGTTTAGTCCCTGCGGATTCACAATTCACCAAAACTCGTGGAATTTATTAGTTTTAAACCCTATACTAAGGTGGACTTTATATATTCATCCATTTTCATGCTTAATTGACCTTTAATAATAAGAGTTAATTAGTGTCAACAATGTGTTATCCGCGATGTTCCTAAGATTTGCTTCCATATTCCTCTGCATAGCTTCCATGCTTCGCTGACTTCCCAGAAACTGCGCAAAGAACTACTCTGTCGTGTTTGGGGGGGAGGAGGAGAATTTGCTTCCTCGCCCTGTCCATCACCATCAACACCGCTAGCACTGCCCGCTCCCCGATGAGTATTCACCATCTGCACAGCCAATCAATAATCAATGAGTGACGCCATATATACAGATCAAAATGCATAATAACTGCAGTACTATATTTGAACATAGTTCATACAATATGGCACATACACAAGTCGTTCCACATAAATAACATCACAAATGGATTATATGAAATGCGCTTATTACTCGCAAGGATGCAAACGGATAAAACACAACGAAGGTCCGATACTTAAAACGATCCCAACGGTAGCAACAAGGTTCTTAGAGCTTACAACCCAACATAACTTGTTCGATACACAACGATACAAAAGAAGACAACTAAGCCTAAGCTCTAGTCGCTCTCGGCATCTGACACGTGGCTCTCTGCATCGTTGGCTCCACCAGCTTCTTCCTCATCTTCATCCTGGTTGGCGAAAGGCACTCCACCATCTTTGGCTCCACCGTCAGCAAGAACGATACCCATCTCCATCTCGGCCGCACCTGGAGGATGATATGGATAGAGCTGGTTGTTGACGCGATGTACTTCTTCATGGAGGTTGTCATTGTAGGCTTCCATCGCCATCAACTGCTGCTCTAAGGTCATGATGCGAGCCCTGAGTGCATTCTCACCTTCCCATGCTTGATTCCACTGCTGCAAAAGACGCACCATCATACGCTCGGCGCTCTGGTTACCATGCCTTTCACGCCCCAATTGCTCCTGCAGCCTGATGATCTCCTGAGCTGCTATCACAATCCTTTGGATGGTTTGATCCCTCTCCAAAGTCCTTTGGTTCAGCTCCTCTTGCATCTTCTCCATCTCTTCATCAAACTCCCGTTGTGCTTGCCGTTTCTCTTCCCTGACATTGTGAAAAGATTCGGTCATACCTTCCAAGTTGCACTGCATCACTCCATACCCTTTCATCACTGCAAACATAGCACTCATAGTAGGTCCATCACACGCCTGCAACTCACTTGGGCCGCCCTCCATAACTTCTCTCTTGGATTGCACCCACACATCCTTGAACGGATCAGCTCTTGGAAATACCCCCGCAAGAGCCCGACTGAGGTCTTCTGGAAACCGATCCATGATGTCCCGGAGGATGAGGAAAGCTGCTGCCTTGGCACCTTCCCAAGGGCTCTTGCTGTTAAACATCCATCCGGACCAGTCAGAACCTTCCTCTTTGGGCTTCACCACAGCCGTCACATACACCAGAATGGTGTCTCCCAAAGGCTCCTTAATGGTAGTTCTTAACTACACCTAGGATAGGGTAGCTAAAGTAGCTATCTACTAATGCCAAGCGGGGTTGTCAGTCCCGACACTAGTAGGAGCTAACTAGCGAGAAAGCAATCTACCAGGAGGAGATTCTGCAAGCGCACAGAACTATCGTAGTAGCACTTCCCTAGGAGTACCAGGTGTCGATTTATTAGATCCCAAAGGAAGGCTATGGTGGTGTATGAGTCGAGTCAAGGAGGGGATGAGAGTCGAAGAATAAGAAAAGGGAGAGAGGAGAAGAGAGGAGATGAAAGGGATGAGAGGATGAGAGGCTAGAAAGAATATATGGATGGATAGGTAAGGATGAATGAAATGGCTAAGGTAAGGTGGATAAATAGGTAGATGGGATAACTAAGGATAACTAATATAACTAACTAATAACTAATAACTACTCCTAGATAACTACGAAGCAAGATAACTACGAAGCAAGATAACTACAAAGCAAGATAGGCAAATGCCAAACAAGCAACCAAGTTAAGTATAGTTTTATTCCTATCTTATCAAGTACCGAGGCGTACTAGCATTTACCACTAACTTAGGTTGAATGCTAGCACAACGAGCCTTACTGTTAAACTGGCCAACTATGTGGTGGAATTCAATGCGCACAGGGCTGTCACCACCTGCTTGCTACCATAGCTATCCGGGGGTCCAGCCGTATCTGAAGGTAAGTCTATAACTAAGCACCACGCTTAATTATATTCTAACTATCTCTACCCTAGCTTTGAATAGAGACTCCCTTGCGGACGTCAGAGCAAATACTTGACTTAATAAGATAAACACTAAACTAACTAAGCAACCTATTAGCAAAGATCAAACACTAAGCACACTAGAGATTAACTACTATGGCAAAGTGAATTGAACTGTAGGATAACTAGGTCACACTCAAGGCACTTGATAAAGTAATACTGAAAGTAATACTAAAGTAATATTGGAATAATGATAAGCGTACTTGAGATACAAGAGAGCAAACCAGACCAGAGACGCCGGGAAATCAACCGACCTGCGATGCCAGTCACTCGCACCCGCTTCTCTCCTAGCAAGCTCTACGCTACTATACCACTGGTCAGGGCTGAGCTGTGCTAAACTAAGAGTCGTGCTGCAGCGAGGGCACTAGAGCTATGCTCTCTCTACTAGCTAACCTACTTGCCTAAGCTCTCTGAGCTTCTAACCTAACTTTCCTTGCTTCTCTTGCTTCCTTGCTTTCTTGCTTTCTTGCTTCATTGCTTCATATGAAGTGACGCCTCTAGGGGGGTATTTGTAGCCTTGTGGAGTGAGGGGGGTACTTATAGGGGGAGGCAGCCGACCTAGGGCTGAGTCAGGTGGCGGGCGCCAGCCCTAAGTGGCGGCCGCCACCCCTAACCGTCCGATTGAACCGCCATTCAACCGAGGGCATCCAGGGGGTCCTCCAAGGCGGTGGTTAGGTCGGTGGCTCAAACCCTAACCAACTCTTGTCCAATTCAGGGCACGATCCACGTCACCCGCCTCCCGAGCCGTCCGATTCAACCGACCTAGTGACCAAGGGCCAGGAATTGGCCTTGGGGAGGTCACACGGATCGGTGATGTGGCAGGGAGTGGATTTGGGCCAACTCAAGTGGGGGGCGCCACCCCGCTGAGGCCCAATTGGGCCCTGCTGAGTGGGCTTGGCCTTTGGTGGTTCAAATATCCAAATTTGGTTCAAATCCTGCATTCAAATCAAAATCTATGGACATGTGGAATTCGGTTAGTTTGAAACCTATTTGACTACATTTCATGCCTTTTTGGTGAATTTTAGGGTAAAATGTTGATGGTAAAACAGGTGTTTAAGGACCATCAAAAAGCTCCCCGAAGCTAACCTGTTGCTCGTCCTCGAGCAACAATGCGGTTTAAGCATTGAGCATGAAATAGATAGCAACTTAAGATGTATACAAGTGCATATTGTATACTGAGAAATAACTTAGTATATATCATTAATCATAGCAATGTGGGGCTTATAGTTTTTCACTTCAAACATGCAAAAGTGAAATAAAGCAGGAGATAGGAAACTTTTATCTTGCTTACGTTTGACTAGGATTCTGTCTGGAGGGTTTTTTTAAGGTTTTCAAAAGATAAAAACTTGCTTAAGTGCTCCAAGATTCACTTAATCACTCAATGGTGTTTAAATCCTCACTTAGGCCAAAATGTAGCCTCTCTTATTTCTAAAGAATGATATGTGGAGTTATAGGTAGGCTAAGAATCATGAGCAAATTGCCTAATGTTTATTGCTAAGCTAGACACTCAGATCATAAGGAGCAGCAAATCATAAAAATTCATCAAGATGTGCATGTGTGGTTATGTGGAAGTGTATAGAGAGATATTTCATAATCCTTCCTAGTTAATTTCTGGGGTCTAGAGCTAATGATAACTCTCTCTCTCTCTCTTTTCGATACATAGTGAGTAGACAAAAATGTGTCCTCACATTTTCTTAGGACATAGTCCTCTCTTGAGCTACTTTGCTCCCTTTTTTTATATCTCTCTTTTTTAGCTCTAGATTTCCCCAGATTGTCTATAGGAAAGGATTTTAGGAATGAAAAGGGGGAAGAGGGAGAAATGCTTATTCCCAGTGTAGGAATAGCATAAGGCTAGCAATGGAACATTTGGCAGGGTATTGCATATCTCCAGTGTAGAGAATGAGCAATTTATTTGGTGGTTGCAAACTTCCAAAGTGGATAGTAAGCAATATGGTGGGTGTGTGTATCTTGATCAAAAGATATGATAAGCTTCTCTACTAAGATCTATGAGGTCTAACAAAGCTCAACACAAACAAAGCTCTTTGTGGTTTTGACTAACAAATATTTAGCTAGTGGTGGGATGGGATAAAATCCAGGAGGAACTTTTAGCAAGGTTTTCATGATTTTTAAAAGAAATCCTCCAGATTAGGTCCTAATTTCAGTTTAGCAAGTTTAAATAATTACTCCATTTCTAACTAACTTTATTCACTAAGCATGATTTTAGTTAAAACATGTGCAACCCACAAAAGCTACAACTTAGATAAAACTAGTTATTCTAACTATAACAATAGCATTTGCATGGCATATTTTATTTCTTATTCAGGTTCCAACATTTTTAAGCAGATTTTATCATTTTTACTCATGGGATGGTTACTTAGGCAAGCATGTAGCATTCAAAACTTCAAAAGATATAGAAATTAAAAACTGAATATAAAGTGTAGGCTTGAGACATACCTTATTGGAGCGGGAGTCTCCCCCAAGCTGGCTTCTTGCTTGGTAAAAGATCTTCTTCTTCTCAGTCGGAGCTCTTGTTTTATTTTATTTTTAAAATGGAAACTAATCTAATATTGTGAAAAGGGAAATTATCCTAATATGATATTTTATTAATCTAGATAAGTTAACATATACCTATGCATATAACTAATGATAACTGATTTTTTATTTTTTTAGTTACATGCATGACATATGTTATTTATTTGAAAAAGGGAAATTTAAAAGTAAATCCATACCTTAGATCCATGGAATTTCATCCATATTGGGTAGATCTTCTTCCTTGGGTGCTTCTTCTTTAAGTACTTCATCGGGTTCTTCTTCTTTTGGCACCTTTCCTTTGTTATGTGAATTACACAACTCAGGAGAAGGTGGTTCTTTCTTTCTGTTCCACCTTGTTCCTGGGCGCCTCTTCTTGGTACGAATGGGTTTTGCTTCCTGCATGTTAGCGGCATATGCGGGACCACGGGAAAAGGAGAATATTTCCTTCCTCCCTCCTAATGTCATTTGCATTTTATCACTCCCCACATATATGCAAGCATCAACAGTGTTCAAGAAAGGTCTACCTAAGATTAGAGGCACATCTTTCCTATTTCCCATATCTAGTATTATGAAATCAGCAGGAACATATGATCCTCTAATATGAATAGGTAAATCAGTGACTATTCCTTCTACATAGCATGTTGATTGATCAACTAGCACGACATAGGCAGATGTGGATGACATGGGTGGAAAGAATGAGTTTTCATAGAAATCCTTAGATAAAATGTTCACACTCGATCCTAAATCACACATGGCATTTTTAAAGACTTCACCAAAGATTGAGCATCTAATTATGGGACTACCAGGATCACCCTTTTTGAGAGTCATGGTTTGATCTTCATAATAGTTAAAATATTTTATTTCAACCATATTTGCAGTTTCCATGTCAGGTTTAGCAGGAATTTTGCCAGGTTCAAAAGATGGTATGATAGTAGCAAGTTGAGCTAATTGGGTTTCTAACATCTTATTAAAGCTAAGTTGATTTTTCAGAGCAGATGAGAAATCTTCCAATTTAGCATTTATATTCTCAAGGGTTTTATCATTTGACATTAATCTCTTATTCAAGAAATCAGTAGTTCTACCTTGTGAGTAAACTAAATTCTTCAAGAATGAGAAATTATCAGAATTCTGAAAATTAGAGCGGGGAAATGAATTATTACCATGAGAGTTGGAGTGCTGATTCCATCCTTGATTTTGTTGGCGGAAACCGTTGTTGTTGTTGTTGATGATGAAGTTCAAATCTTCATGTAGCTCGAGGCAGTGGTTCCCAGAATGTCCGGTTTCTCCACAGACTTCACAAGTCATGTAGGATTCCAGAGATTGGACACTCTCTTGTTGGTTCATCTTCTCACAGCTGTCCAGCTTCTTTGCCAGCAGGTCCATCTTGGCCACGATCATGTCGGCCTCCTTAAGGGAATGCATACCTCGCTTACGGGGCTGCAGTCTCTCGTCATTCCATCCTTGGTTCGACACCATCTTCTCTATGAGAGCCTTAGCATCTGCAACATTCAGAGAAAAGAATGCACCACCGGCGGCGACATCCAAATGGCTTCTAGAGAGTGGGGTTAGGCCATGGTAGAAGTTCTGGATCAATAGCCAGTACTCCATACCATGGTGTGGACAAGAAGTGACGTACTCTTGCATTCTCTCCCAAGCCTCGGGAATAGATTCCTCGGCTTATTGCGTAAAGCTGGAGATTTTGTTGCAAAGAGCGTTCGTCTTGCCCATCGGAAAGAATTTGGCGAGAAAAGCATTGGAACACTTGTCCCATGTGTCTACAGCGTTGCGATTGGTATAGAACCATTGCTTCACTTTTCCTAGAAGAGAAAAGGGAAAGAGACGAAGACGGATGGCTTTTTGGGTTATCCCCTTAATGGTGAAGGTGCCGCAAATCTCCAAAAATTGTTGGAGGTGAGCATTGGCATCCTCATGAGCTTTGCCACATAACGGGCTAGCTTGGACCATCGTGATCAAAGCCGATTTTAACTCAAAGTTGATGTTGGCATCTATCACAGCTGGTCTCGTCGCTACATTAGCGGCAGAAGGAGCAAAAAATTCACTAATGGTCTTGTTGGCCATTGTGAAGATAGAACGAGATAGGAAAGAAAGAAGTTGAAGGAGATGAAGGAAAAAGATAAGAAGGACTAAGGAAAGAAAGAATGGGGTAAGATGGGATTCGCTAAGCGGGAGCTTAAACGAAGATAAATTCGAAAAGGACTCGAAGGATACACCGATTGCCTTCCCCGGCAACGGCTCCAGAAATGCTTGTTGGTAGTTCTTAACTACACCTAGGATAGGGTAGCTATAGTAGCTATCTACTAATGCCAAGCGGGGTTGTCAGTCCCGACACTAGAAGGAGCTAACTAGCGAGAATGCAATCTACCAGGAGGAGATTCTACAAGCGCACAGAACTATCATAGTAGCACTTCCCTGGGAGTACCAGGTGTCGATTTATTTGATCCCAATGGAAGGCTTGGGTGGTGTACGAGTCGAGTCAAGGAGGGGATGAGAGTCGAAGAATAAGAAAAGGGAGAGAGGAGATGAAAGGGATGAGAGGATGAGAGGCTAGAAAGAATATATGGATGGATAGGTAAGGATGAATGAAATGGCTAAGGTAAGGTGGATAAATAGGTAGATGGGATAACTAAGGATAACTAATATAACTAACTAATAACTAATAACTACTCCTAGATAACTACGAAGCAAGATAACTACGAAGCTAGATAGTCAAATGTCAAACAAGCAACCAAATTAAGTATAGTTTTATTCCTATCTTATCATGTACCGAGGCGTACTAGCCTTTACCACTGACTTAGGTTGAACGCTAGCACAACGAGCCTTACTATTAAACTGGGCCAACTACGTGGTGGAATTCAAGGCGCACAGGGCTGTCACCACCTGCTTACTACCACAGCTATCCGGGGGTCCAGCCGTATTTGAAGGTAAGTCCATAACTAAGCACCACGCTTAATTATATTCTAACTATCTCTACCCTAGCTTTGCATAGAGACACCCTTGCGGACGTCAGAGCAAATACATGACTTAATAAGATAAACACTAAACTAACTAAGCAACCTATCAGCAAAGATCAAACACTAAGCACACTAGAGATTAACTACTATGGCTGAGTGAATTGAACTGTAGGATAACTAGGTCACACTCAAGGCACTTGATAAAGTAATACTGAAAGTAATACTGAAAGTAATACTAAAGTAATATTGGAATAATGATAAGCGTACCTGAGATACAAGAGAGCAAACCAGACCAGAGATGCCAGGAAATCAACCGACCTCCGATGCCAGTCACTCGCACCCGTTTCTCTCCTAGCAAGCTCTACGCTACTATACCACTGGTCAGGGCTGAGCTGTGCTAAACTAAGAGTCGTGCTGCAGCGAGGGCACTAGAGCTATGCTCTCTCTACTAGCTAACCTACTTGCCTTAGCTCTCTGAGCTTCTAACCTAACTTTCCTTGCTTCCTTGCTTTATTGCCTTCTTGCTTCCTTGCTTCATATGAAGTGATGCCTCCAGGGGGGTATTTATAGCCTTGTGGAGTGAGGGGGGTACTTATAGGGGGGAGGCAGCTGACCTAGGGCTGAGTCAGGTGGCGGTCGCTAGCCCTAGGTGGCGGCTGCCACCCCTAACCGTCCGATTGAACCGCCATTCAACCGAGGGCATCCAGGGGGTCCTCCAAGGCGGTGGTTAGGTCGGTGGCTCAAACCCTAACCGCCTCTTGTCCAATCCAGGGCACGATCCGCGTCACCCGCCTCCCGAGCTGTCTGATTCAACCGACCAAGTGACCAAGGGCCCGGAATTGGCCTTGGGGAGGTCACACGGATCGGTGACGTGGCAGGGAGTGGATTTGGGCCAACTCAAGTGGGGGGCGCCACCTAGGGGTGGCGGGCGCCACCCCCCTAAGGCCCAATTGGGCCCTGCTGAGTGGGCTTGGCCTTTGGTGGTTCAAATATCCAAATTTGGTTCAAATCCTGCATTCAAATCAAAATCTATGGACATGTGGAATTCGGTTAGTTTGAAACCTACTTGACTACATTTCATGCCTTTTTGGTGAATTTTAGGGTAAAATGTTGATGGTAAAACAGGTGTTTAAGGACCATCAACACTCCTTCGTCCAAAAGTAGCGAGGCTCTTTACCTTCGGGGTACCCCACAGAACGCAGCACCCTCCAGAGAAACGTCGGCGTCCTGAACACATCCAGGAACTTGTCCCTGCACCTCTCGGATCGAGGCACTAGCTGGTGCCTGGGAACCTTGCCACCTGTCAACTTACGCGCGGTCTCCTTGGTACGTCCTATCCGTAGCAAGTTCATCATTTTAACATAAGCATAGGTTTCCAATTCGAGAGATATTCCAATGATCAGGGAGGAAGTAATGCGAAAAGGAAAGAAAGCAAGCATGCCATGGTGCATATGTATGAAATGTTCCGTACGTCCTTTCCACTTCATACGAACTAAGCGGTGGCATACCACGTCACTCATATAAACGTTAACTACTTCGTTTTAACGATACGCGGTTAGTGTACCTGCAGAAGATCCATTTCAGCCCTGCCCACAGTATGAATATCGTGCATTGCTGAAATTTTAAATCTAGATACTAACTTAGGTGTACACCCCGTATACACATAAGCAGTATATGCACCCGTCAAAACATTATTACTCCCACTATTAAATACCTTCACCTGCACCCGTGTGCTGACGTGTACAGGTTCCAGTACCAAACTAACTCTCCCCTAGAGGCAAACTGATCCATACATTACTATTCCGAAGAATAGCACACATACAATTTCACCCTTGCCGTATGGATGACAGAATAAACGAAAATCAAAGTATGATGCAAGACCCTTTTCCAAGTCAATACTTAAATAAGCCACCTATGATCCTATGGGCATAAAGGATATGACCACTGACACACTCTAAATTTTTTTTGCAAGGCACTTTTTACATCAATTCTATGAATTTTTTTCAAATAATTTTGTACCCAAATTATTTTTACTTTTAAAACTTAGTCATGTGAACAGTATCCACTGAACTATGCTCCGATGCCAGCTGTAACAGAACCGACCAATTTATAAGAGCACAAGTACGAAATTCTCCGCCGAAGCAGTAAATCTACACACTTGAGCCCATATAAACCCGGTAGTCCGTGAAATCTCGAAGGATTTCAAACTTTTCCAACATCAACAACATAGGATCGTAATCGTTCAGCATCAACCATCACATGCTAGAATATTACATAAGTTCATCAGAGTAGCAAACTTAGTTATTACAAACCGAGATCCAAATTCAAGTAGCGGAAGTTTAACCTTAAAACATAGTTTTGAAATCACACACTCATAGTCTGATACAGTGCCATTCAGTAGTCATCCTTGACAAAGCAAAAGGTACGGATAGAACAGGTCATTGTCCGTGACCTAGTTATCTCCCAAAGCAGGGCAGAGGCAGTTGATGCAATAGCCATAGAAAACCTGACCATCTGCAACAACAAGGGAAACAAAGCCCTGAGTACGAGGAGGTACTCAGCTAGACTTACCCGCCATAAACCAGAAATAAAAGACACCAAGGAGTATGCAAGGCCAGATTACAGTGGAGCTGGTATGAGGTAATAGTTTGCATAAAAGCATAAGTAGTAGGTAACTTGTTCTCCTGTACTAGCTGCAAGTTTGAGTAATGCTTAGCCTATTTAACTAGATTAGCTCCTGCACAAACAACAGTCATGGTAGTGATCCAATCATCACTATAAGATAACAAATAGACCGAATAACAATTGCCAAAAGTATCACGATAGCTGTCATGTGTTCCATCATATTTCAGTATCAAGATAGAGCGGTGTTCAAGTCAAGTGCTCACTATCCAGGAGCGATGGCGATTATAATAGATTCCTAACCAGCTGGTGATTTTATTTCCCACACAAACCACACTCACCCGTCAGTGAGCTACAGATAATCACAACACTGTTCCAGGAAGCCGCGGTATCAACCGCCACCATCGTACCCAGAGGCAAGCCTGACTGCCAAGGAGTTGGACTTAACCACCATCACCCGGGTCTTACTTTTCGCGCCCCCGCGTCCCACTACCCCTTTGTAGCTTCTGCAGATGCGTGGGACCTGAGAATCGGCCTGGAAAAGTGTGCGGCTTTGCGGTCGGAACGAGTTATCCTTCCAACTAAATGTGGGGCATGCGTTCAACATGACAAGAGGGCCGTCTTAGCATGATACTGGTTTCCCATTCGACACGGCTATAAATACTGTAGCACAACGCTATAGGAATCTGCTGATCTCCATTTTTCACAACACTCAGTTATCCCACTTATTGGCAATATCCTGTTAACGGTCGAGTAACCACCTATTATTCGCGGGTAACATAAAGGTTTCCTGACTTCCACCGGTCTAAGCATGGCTAAGCATATATTCGCACCTACCACTAATTGGGTAACAAGGGAAATATCTCAAAGGTAACAAGGTACGAAATATAATGCATCAACGGTATCAAGCAACTCCTACACTTAATGCAACAAGCATAATACGGATAAGTTAATTAGAAACCATAGGTAGTTAGAAATGCTCCGGGGGTTGCCTTTCTCGAAGGTGGTGGGCAGGTGGTTCGGACACTCCGGAAGATCCTCTTCAGGCCCTTCCTCGAAGGTCCCTGACTCCTGCTCCTGTGGCTGCTGCTCCTCGGTCTCCTCTGTTGCGGCTGACTCATCTACCAAACCTGTCGTGATGCATATGCTAGATTTGAGAATGCCATATGTGTACGGAAGAGCTGCATTAACATTAAGCTTGACCGAATACGTGCATATCTCTTCTCCAGTAGAGTGCAACACTCTATTTAGAGAGTAGCTATGCGCAACCTCAAAGTGCAACTAATATAAATGTGGTGAAATGACCATTTCACCCTTGCTGGTCCCACACAACAAGAAATGCACACTACCCACTTAATTATGCAAATTAACCAATGAAAACAAGCCTATAACAACAACCTATAGCTAATAGCTTCAGAAAAATCTACGAAAATTACTGCAGATTTACATTAGGGAATAAAGCTTGCTGTACAAATTTTATGACAGTTGGGCTTAGGCATTGTTCTCTATGAAAAAGACAAATAAAAGAGTGAAAAGGTACTTTGAACTACACATTATCTTGAAAAGTGTCAAACAACAGATTTCATATTTTCTTCCAGAACTTCTTAGCACAAGAGCAGTCTATAAAAATTATCATGCTCATATCACTTATATTCTAATTACTAAAAATCATACAAGAAAACAGAATTTAATCAAAATAAATATTAGCTTTAGATTTTATCACAGTCAAATATCAACTATCATTTTTCTGTGATTCTAGGTCACCTAACAAACCTATCAAAACAAGAACCATATTTTTTTGAGCAAAGCACAAATTATTATGCATTAAACAAGATATCAGCCCATATGCAAATTAATTATAATTGCACATAAAATTATCCCAAACTGGATATATGATATTTTTCATGCATAGATCTCATCAAAACAAACTTAACAAAATTTATTTCATCTAATTTGGATTAACAGAACTCCAGATATGAATTAAACGAGCATTACATCATTTCTGAAAAACATTTAAACAAAAACCATCAAACCCTAACTGCTACACACACCCGGATCTATTCTACCCAAGAGACTGACTGCTGGGCCCTGGGGTCAACTCGAACCCACTTGTCATACACACCGAAACAGGGGAGGGTTTGACCACGGTGAAGCTCGCCGTCGACGAACTCTCCAGCGAAACCAACACCACCGACGGACTCCTCTCCTTCAACCGCGTCGATAGGTACCACCTACTAGCCTAGCATTGCAGCGGATGGAGATCGCCGTCGGAAATGAAGGCCACGGCGGCGCGGGCTCACCACGCCGGCCATCTCCGGCCAAACCGAGGCGAACCAACACCCGTTTCTCACTCCCAGACTTCCTCGAACCCTAATCGGAGGACACTAGGGCTTCTACAGTGGACGGCCGGAACCGCGGGCACACCATCTCCGGCGAGCACGGCGGATGGCGGACGGCGACATACCGTGACATCCAAACCCTAATTGGCCAAACTAGCAACCGCTACTCCATCTACGAACCCTAGCGACACATGAACACGGGTTAGAACGGAAGGTCTTGCACGGAAAAGGGTTCGGCCATGGGGGACTGAGCTCAGCGGTCATGGCGGCCATGGCGGAAGCACGTTCCGCGGCTTACCCAGACTTCTCCGGCAGGCTCTGTCTACGGTAGAGGATGGAGGAACGTGAGGCGAGGCTGGCTGGGTGGTCAGGTGGGCAATGGCACGTCGGGACGGTGGTGAACGCACAGTTTCCCCCCTCACTTCCACTCGGGCGCCGGCGAGAGCAAAAAGGAAGTAGATGCAAAGGGGAGGGAGCGTCTGGCGGGTCAGTGGCGTGCTCGGGCTTCTTCAAACGCCACGCCACGCGTGTTCACGGGCTCAGCCGGGCGCCGGGCGCCACGCGGCGAGCAAGCTCTGCGCGCGGTCGGCCACTGCCCTGGCCGATTTGAACTAAATCGGCCGGTTCAGTTAACACCCAGGCCGACTGACGGCCAAACTTTGCACGCGATTAACTCTTAATCTACTTGGTGAAACACTAAACCGATTGCACCATTGGATAGAGCTACATGAAAACTTCAACTTTGGTTACAAACTTGGTCTCTGGTTTGGCTCGGATTTTTCTCAGAAAAGCGATGAACATGGCCAGGCCGAACTGAATTTCAGTTTAGGACTTAGGAAATATTTCTAAGTCTAAAACAAACCCAATTCTGCCTTGTGGCCCCTAAAACACCATGTTAAACTCATTTTCATGAGTTGGCCCAAAAACAACTCTTGTTCTACTATAAAAGCTACACACTTTTGGTTAAGGGCACTCAGCCATGCAAAGCTTCTATCAAGGAGGTCTTTGTTAGTCAAACAAAAGGAATCTTAGAGCTCTATTGGGTTGACTAGGATTTAGAGACTTGATTAGCCAAAGTGACCAACACAAACATGGCCTCATTTTGACTTCTCAACAAGGTTAAGCTACTAAGAAGTCAAACCACTCCACAAACAAGCCAAACAAACACCTTATCATTGTATGTCTATATGCATCTTAACACATGAAATGACACTTTATATAAAAAAGAATGCAACATGTGAATGCTTCGTGCTCATGAGATGATTATGCATAATGAGATGATGATGTCATGCTAGCTTAACACCAGAGGTGTTACAACAACAGCCCTGGCCCTAAGTTTTCATCGGCGTCAGTCAGGCTGCTTGGAGACCGAATGGAGAACGTGCGCATAAACAGCGCATACAGGCACTGGACCGTATAGCCTCTGGAGGTCTCAGCCCAAGCTTAGCCTTCCCTTCATAGCGCAGAGGGCAGACGCTCATGCACGCGTAGAGAGGTCAGGACGTCACTTGGGAGGACTACTGGCCGCCATAGCGCAGAGGGCTGGTGCTCATGCACGCGTCTGGCGGTGGCAGTAGCCCCTGATCTGAGGCTCCTTTAGCGTCAGCCAGGCTGTTTAAAGCGGTCGGCGAGCCGTCTGTAGATGGGTTGGAGAAGTCGGTGAGCCGTCCAGAGACGGGTTGGAGAGGTCGGCGAGCCGTCCGGAGACGGGTTAGAGAGGTCGGCGAGCCGTCCGAAGACGGGTTGAAGAGGTCAGCGAGCCATCCGAAGATGGTTTGGAGAGGTCGGCGAACTGTCCGGAGACGGGTTGGAGAGGTCGGCAAGCCATCCGGAGACGGGTTGGAGATGTCAGCGAGCCGTCCGGAGACGGGTTGGAGAGGTCAGAAAATCGCCGAGTCATTATTCATCATTGAAAGTGGGCAGTACAGGCCGCTTAAGCGTAGAACTTCCTAAGGTGCTCAATACTCCAGGAGTTAGGTACGTTGATGCCTTCGAGGTCGGTGAGACGATAGGCGCCTGGTCGGGTGACTTCCTTCACCATGTAGGGGCCTTCCCAGTGTGAAGATAGTTTGTGTAGGCCGTCGGTCTTGAGTTTCCGCTTGAGGACGAGGTCACCGACGACAAAGGATCGATCTTTTATGTTGCGGATGCAGTAGCAGCGAACTCCTTAGAGGTACTTGGCGGTGCGAAGGCAAGAGGCCAGCCGTTCTTCTTCGAGGCGGTCCAGATCATCGCAGCGAGCCTGGTCGGAGGCCTCCTCATCATAGTTCTCAACTCGCGGAGAGCGGAAGATGACATCGGCGGGGATGACGGCTTCGGAGCCGAAGACCATGAAGTATGGTGAAACGCTGGTGTTACGGCTGGGTTGAGTCCGGAGACCCCAAAGTACGGAGGGGAGCTCGCGCATCCAGTGACCAGGGTGCTTCTTGTCCTTCTGGCAGAGGCGCTTCTTCAGGGCGTCGAGGATCATGCCGTTGGCGCGCTCGGCCTGGCCGTTGACTCGGGGATGGGCGACGGAGACGTACTTGACGAGGATGTTGCGCCCTTCGCAGAAATCCCAAAAGACATTGTCGGTGAAGTTGGAGCCGAGGTCGGTGATGATGGAGTTCGGGAGACCGAAGCGATGAATTATTTCGTCGATGAAGGAGACGGCGTTTTCGACAGTCGCCTTGGTTATTGGTTTTGCTTTGATCCATTTGGAGAACTTGTCGACGGCGACGTAGATGCACTTGAAGCTTCTCGGAGCCGGTCGGAATGGACCGATCATGTCGAGTCCCCAACAGGCGAAAGGCCATGAGGCCAGTATTGCTTGGAGTTGCTGCGCAGGGATGTGGGTTTGCTTGGCGAAGAATTGGCACCCCTCGTAGGTGCATACGAGCTTCTCGGCATCGGCGACCGCTGATGGCCAGTAGAATCCTGCACGAAAAGCCTTTCGTACCAATGTTTTTGCAGCCGCATGGTGTCCGCATTCGCCGAAGTGAATGTCGGTTAGGATCTCGAGGCCGTCTTCCCTGGAGACGCATTTTTGGTGCAATTCATTTTTGGAGTTTTTGCGCATGAGCACACCGTCAACCAGGACGTGGTTGTTGACGCGGCGAACAAGGCGCTTGGCTTCGGTCTTGTCAGCGGGGACGAGGTTCTCGGAGAGATACTTGAGGAAGTCCTCCCGCCAGTCGGATGGTGTTATGGGGATGGTGCCAACCAGCTGTCCTGTCAGCAGGGGTGGAGTCGTGGAGTCTGTCGATGTAGTGGAGCTTGTGTGGTCGGCGATGGAAGGCTCGAGCAAGTCGTGTACAAATACGCCGACGTGGACCGGAGATCTTGATGACGCTAGCTTGGATAGCTCGTCGGCCGCTTGATTCCGGTCGCGTGGGAGGTGGTGGTATTTGACACCAAAAAATTTGTCTTCGAGCTTCCGGATGGCAGCGTTGTAGGCGTTCATCTTGTCGTTGGAGCAATTCCAGTCTTTGTTGAGCTGATTGATGATGAGAGCGGAGTCGTCGTACACCATGAGGCGCTTGACGCCTAGCTCGCTGGCGATGCGGAGTCCATGGAAAGCGGCTTCGTATTTGGCGTCGTTGTTGGATGCTGGGAAAAGCAACCGTAGGGCGTAGTGCAGCTTGTCACCGGAGGGAGATGTGAAGAGAAGACCGGCGCCAGCGCCATGCAAAGTGAGGGAGCCATCGAAGAAAAGGTCCGTCCATTCCACGACAAAGTTAGCTAGCGCCTGGACTTGATGGTCTGGCGACCCTGGAAGGCGATGTCGTAGGAGCCGAGCTCAATGGCCACTTGATGATACGCCCTGTAGCGTCCTTATCGCGGAGGATGTCTATGACACCATGAAAATCACTTTTGAGAAAATAGAATTTAATATGACTTTGTTTATTTATTTTTCATGAAAATCACGTGGCTGCTGCCAGCACCTTTCTTGATGTCTGCCTCTGCTGTCTTAAGCATGCCACACAACTCATTCAAGCCCCTCTCCGCACCATGCATATGGTTGTTCGAGATGAAGTTCCCATAGCTAGGTGGGAGAGAAGAGAGGATGAAGTCAGTAGCCAGTTCTGGACCAATTGGGAAGCCTAGCTTCTCCAACCTCTGAGTGTAACCAACCATCTTGATCACATGTGGTCCAACTGCTGCACCCTCTACTAACTTAGTCTCAGCAAGAGACTTAGAAACATTGAACCTTTCGGATCTAGCCTGAGTCTGGAACATCTCATCTAGCGCTACGATCATATCGTAGGCTGTATGGTTATTATCAAACTGCATCTGGAGATCTGGTTCCATGCTAGCAAGCATCAGGCATCCTACTTCAAGATCAGCATCACATGCTTTCTTGTAAGCGGTTTTCTCAGTAGCAGGTGCATTATCAGCAAGTTCCTCTGGTAGTGGGGTGTCTAGAATATCTTCCTTTTTCTCAGCCCTGAGAACAATTCTCACGTTGCAGATCCAATCTACATAGTTTGTTCCATTCAATTTATCTTTCTCAAGGATTGAACATAAAGTAAATGGTTGAGGTGCGGGTGCCATTTATCTACAACAAAAGTAAATGCAAAATACTAAGATAATGTATCCAAGATAGAGTAAATGATATTAAATCATTAATATAATCTACTCCCACTGAGATCAATATCCCTCTATTGAATCTCAATGATTCAAGACCCAAACTAACAAGTCTACTAGTGAGCTTTAGCATCACCGCTAGTGGGCATGGTAGATCGGTAAGCAACTCTTTGCTAATCATATCACATATGACTCTTGTTGCTGGCCAACATCTCTATGTGTGCTCAACTCCTTATGCTTCAAGGTCCCTAACCGTTAGGATGACCTTGTTCAAGCAACCAACCCTTCTGCAGTAAGTATCCGATACGAACCTGCCTGGTCAAGGAAAATCAGTGACACCCTAATTTCATAGGCGCGCCACCGATTGTACAAGACATATGACAGTGCAAGGCTTGGGGAAGCATATGACTTGAACATTACTGAGGGATCATTCTACACTTTCACTACCGCATGTAGACAATAAACATGAATCATACGTGAAAGTAGAACATAATAAGAGAATAGCATTAACACAGATATGACTTGGAATAGCCCAGTGTTTCTTTGGAGATCTCCATCTCCGCCAATCTGTTCACCATGATGATCTCCATCCATATGGTACATGCACGCCATCCTCCAATGATGAATCCACCGACTAGCTACAACTAGCGTAATTAATAAAGTAATTACATAGTCGCGTGTAGGTTCATCATAATTTTGGCACGCAGGCCATTACATCAAATGGACAATATATATGTGGCTCCAGCCATATTGTCATAATCACGACATGCAAGTCATGAAACAATTACATACATGCATCACATACACATAAGGGCTATACCAGTCATCAATCCCTGCAAAACAGAGTTAAACGTTCCAGACGTCTAATCTTGAATCGCAGAAAACATAATTTTCCGAGCCTTATTTCGCAAATCTAAATTTGACAAAACTGGCCAAAGCCGGTGAAAATCGGATGTAAAATTTTCTGTAGATCAATTTTCGTTTAAAGATCATCTCAATCCGAGGTCGTATGCAAAAGTTACGGCCGTTTTACCGAACGACGTTCTTTTGCACATGCTGCGGTACATCTCATGCACCCGGCTCTTGACCTAGATTCGATTCGATCAATCTAATTGATCTCCATCTTGCCATGATTGGATTTACATGTATCACTTAACTTCGATGGCGGAATTCCGACCGGTAGGAGTAGATCGTTACATGACCAATACGGCAAGATCACGAATCAAGATCAGAAACTGATCTACAACCGCGCATATCTCTATATGCACACAACCGAATCTATAACGAGGTAGTAATGGCTCTGATACCACTGTAGGGATATGGGGATGCTACGCTAGCCGAACGCTACCGCTATGGTAGCCGAAAACAGTTCCGCTAGGTTAGCCGAAAGCTACATTAGCCGAATGCTACCGCAGTGGTAGCCGAAAACGGTTCCGCTACGTTAGCCAAACGCTTCTGCTGAGTTAGCCGAACGCAAAAATTTTCGACCCCATAAACCAGGAACTACTACTAGTTATAGATCACGGGATTACCACTAGACGCGCAGGTGCAGCAGAAGACGTCTCGGTGTAGACGTGCGTGTCGCAGCGATGCCGTGTAGATGTTCACGTCCGTCCTTCACGTCTCCACGTGCGGTTTGTCCTTGTACTCCAGATGCAGCACCTCCGAGGTATCCACACGTACAGGGAGGAAGCGTCACGCCTCCAGACTGCTAGGTCTGCGAGGAGCAATAGGCGCGGGCGTGGGGTGGGCGACGGCTGTCAACAATTGACGTGAGTTCAACCCTGGTCGCCCCACCCCTCTTTATATAGGCATCCCTAATGAGCCCATCGACCTGGATGCCCATTAGCAAACCCTAATCCCGGTCTGACTCGAGTCCAACTCGAATCAGGCTTCCAGCCCCTTAAGCGTGCGACCCTATGGGTTCACGCACACATAGACACGGCTCGAGTACTCCTACTCGCCCGATAGTTGACAGCGGCCTCTAGCAAGACGTGTTCAACTCCTATGTATACGCAAAGATCATATCTGACGAACCACCATGATCACATATACGTAATTCTCTTGCCTCACAATATTTGGTTCAACTCATAGGTTAACATTTAACCTAAGCACGACCATGCATTTTATGATCCAATCATATGAGTGATCCAGTGATATCTCTCTCGCATGGAGAGGGGCAAATCCCATCTTGATCGTCTATGTCTCACAGCATGTTTCCTGACAAACCCGAAGACTATCTTTATGACTACCCTGTTATGAAGTAGCGTTTGATAGTCCATAAGTAAGTCGATTCACATCTTGAGAACATACCACAATCTCAGGTCGAAGGACATAACGTACATGATATGTAAAGAGATAATAAGAACATCTCACGTTGGGTCAGTCCAGCCCCATGTCATACATGTGCCCACATTATTAGTTTGACATCTCCATGTCTATGACTTGTTGAACATAGTCATCAACTAATATATGTGCTGATCTAATATTTATGTGTGTCCTCACATGAACTCCGATCAGGGACAACTATCGAATAACCATACAAGTAAAAGAGTTTCACAGACAATTCACATAATTGCCAATCAATACAAGTTGTCCTTAATGGATATTCAATGAACATACAATAAATCATGGATATAATAGAAATATCATCATCTCTATGATTACCTCTAGGGCATATTTCCAACAGTATTGTGGTTTTCATAATACCAAATCCCACTCCATAAACGATTGCCGAGTGTTCAGAGTGCGGATTCAGAAAGCTATCCAGGAAGGACATCTGAGGTTTGATGGAAAGATGAAAGTAGATGGTAGTCCTTTTGGGCAGAATATTGTGTCCTTCTCTATTAATATGGTTAATGCAGCTGACCCCAGAGGCAAAAACAAGATGAATGTGTTAACCTCTAATAGAGTGAGAGAAGTTGGTACTGTTGACCCGGATCGGCAAATTACAAATGAGGAATTTTGGCAACGAGTTCGTTTCCAAAATAGCCGAACTGAGAAGGGCGAAGCTTCCAGGCCGAGGGTCACAACATGCATTCTGTTGAATAAATGGCGTCGGGAACAAGAGCGGTACCAAAAGCAGAGGTCTCATGAAGAACAGAAGTTCCTAGAGAGACAACAGAGGTATAAAGAAGAGATACACCGAGAGGAACGAGAGCATATAAGAGAACAAGAGCAATCACACTGGAGATGCTCATTTTTCAAGTATTGTTGGAACGAAGGCTTGAAGCTGCCTGTTAAAAATAACTGCCCTGAATGCAGTGATCAGTATTCCAAATATAGGCAGTCTCGAGTCAACCGCCGTTCAGTCCATGAAAGGCTTGGGGCACGAATCCCTGAGGACGATCGGCGCTTAAAAATAAATAATTTCAAGACTCGGCAGGGAAGAGGATTTGCCGATCGAAGTTGGGCTCGCACCAGAGAAGAAGAGTACCGTGAGTATGTCTGGCAGAAGGAACAGTGGTGTCCACCAGGATTGAGAAAAAGCCAGAAGAGGAGAGTGCAGCACCTAAGGAACAGAGAGTTAGCGCAAGCAGGCACCAAGACGAAACAAATTTGGTGTCCTAAAGGGAAGCCGGATGGAGGTAATCGTTCAGCTGATGCATGCATGGCATTCTTTCTCCCATCAGAGTTCATAGCTCCCGAAGACCAAGATGTCCAAGATGAAGTGTATTCAAATTTTGATGAAGATGAATTTCAAGACTTGTTGGCTCATCTTGTCTTGGCTCAACCGGCAGCATTTGATAAGCCAGTTAAGCATCGACACTTGAAGCCATTATATATGAGAGGGTATGTCAATGACAAGCCATTAACCAGGATGTTCATTGATGGGGGAGCTGCTATAAATATCATGCCATATACAACCTTCAGAAAGCTTGGGATAACAAGTGAAGATTTATTGAAGACTGACATGGTGTTGAGGGACTTTGCTGGTAATTCGTCTGATACTCGAGGAGCGGTCCATGTTGAGTTGACGATCGGGTCTAAAACCTTGCTCACTACCTTCTTCGTCATTGATGGCAAGGGGGCATATAGTTTGCTATTAGGAAGGGATTGGATACATGCAAATTGCTGTGTACCGTCAACCATGCACCAATTCCTCTTCCAGTGGATCGGAGATGACATCGAAATTGTCCATGCTGATGATTCGTTGAGTATTGCTAATGCAGAGCCTATCTACTGGGAATATGATGGTGTCGAGTGCTTCTCTGGAAGAGCTTGGGAAGCAGGTCCTATGAACGTTTTCGATAAGGACCAACAACCGATTCAAACAATCGGCTCCCAGAGCAATTTTTGAATAAATGATCCAACTGATGGTAATGGAGGAAAATCGAGACCAAGTTTCGTGTCGGCTGACAAGGAATAAAGTATTGATGGTGAAGCCGAAATACGACCAATGTATGCGAGTTTGGGTCTCGAGCATGTTTTGAAGTTGATGAACCTTTAAAGGATTCTGTTTATTTCTCCATTGCCAAAGCTCAAGAAGGATCAGAAGAGATTTGTACAAGGTGGCGTACAACAGAAGATTTTGATGAAATTAAAGATATATGGAGGCACTTTCACAACTTGGTGACCATTTCAAGTTGTACGTGGCGGCCGATAGCCTTATGGTAGGATCGGCCCTTATTTTAAGTTTAAAGGAAAACAAGATGAGTGATAGCTTGCTTTGGCCGAAAATGTTAGACCCAGAGACGGGTATTCGGCTATAAATATGTTTTTGTGTTGCTTATGATTTGAAGCTTCGGCACTACTTGTTAAAAGCCGAATGCATGGAGATTATGTAATTCGAAGAATATTTGTATACAAAGATAGCCGATGTGGAAACATCACCTTTAGCAAAAAAAACGTTCCAAGAAGTTTAAGTTATAGCCGATATTATTTATATCGCCTTTAGTGCAAGAGTGTTCATGGCCTGGTAATCCTAGCGTTTTTTCAAGTGGCAGGTTTGTTGGGAGAAGAGAAAGGTGAAGTGCAGTAAGTAAGATGCCGAGTGACATGACATGTCAAAAACGAGATCTAGTCGGCTAAAATAACGTCATGTGTTCAGGAAACATTCTTCTGAAGAAATGTTGTAATCGAGGAAAGGGTCATTGAGGAATCGAGAGATGCAGATAGATATTATTCAGAGGGGAACAAGTTTCATATGTTACAAGCTTCATTTACCAATTTGTCCAAATACAAACTACCCTTGAGATAATTTGTTCACAATGGATTGCGGGTCAGTAATCTCAGCAATAGCAGCAGCATGGTTATCGTAGATCTCAAGGTCTTCAAATTCATCCGGATCTCCGCCTGCGAAGCCAACTAGTAGGAAGGAGTAATCTTCTTTGGTCCAAGAACTCATTGCTGATAGCCCGAGGGAAACCCCGGCATGCACACCTTGGATGACGACCTGATCTATGCGGCCATCCATGGCGTCAAGACGGGCTTCGGCTGAGTCCCCATGAGCATTCACCTTGAGGGCAATTTTGTTCGCTGCTATTTTCAAACGGTCATTCTCTGCAGAAAGGGCTAGCAAAAGAAGGGATGCATCAAGCAAGACAAGCTCAACTAGAAGGAGAAGACCAAGGCTCTGCTAACCTATGATGACACTGCAGAGTTGCTTCCGTTGGTCTGCCCATTCAGCTTCCTTAATACCAAGCTTCTTGGATACGTCTTCCAGTTCCTTCTGGGCTTTGTCCCTTTCCTCATGGTACCGAAGAGCATCCAGACGGGTCTGCTGAAATGAATCGTCAAACTCAGAATCTGGTGGTTTAGGGAAAGGATTGAAAGAAATTATTGGAGCTACCGTTTCTAGAGGAAGAACCCAAGCTCGACTGGAGGAGGATCCTGCTTTGAAGAGGAAGCGGACAGTGGATCAGAGATAGACAAGCAAGAAAGCTACCGCAAGGGGGCAGGGAGTTCGTTTTTACCCATAACCCCGGTGAGTTGATGCTCGGCTTCCTCCTATTTCGTTTCCAACGTCATGCCTGCCATGGTCACCATTGCCTGCCATTGATGCAAACACAAGCGGAAGATTTTTCTCTCTGGTTTGAGCCGAAGCTGAGAAGTGGAAGTATTTTGCGAGTCAAACTGTTTGGCCGAAGTCAAGAGTGGCAGCTTGTGTAAGGTCATATTTATAAAAACATAGCTTGCACACTGAAAGACCAAACATTGGATTAGGGTTTTCACAGCTTAATGGGCCGTTATTGGACCAGGCCGGATTTTTTATGATTGGAAGAGGTCATGACTCCAGAATCAGAAAACCGATAGGATTCGGCTAAGAGTTGTTCGGTTTTAACTAGTAGTTTGGGAACTCACATTACCGATTGACACTGAAAGCAGAGAGCTGAAGGCCGAAAAATCCCTTGAAGAGGTACTACCTTGATGTCATCATGGATTGGGAAGCTAAGAGAAAAACGTAATTTTGGATCTAAAATAACTGATTACAACAATTGTCCACGAGGCAAAGGTGACTGGTATAATTGTTAATAGCCAATGTAATATGCATCGCCGTTGAAGCGAAAATAAGAGGTCAGTAACTAATACACAGGACAAAGCACACGTTGATCTCAAAGGATCAA
This sequence comes from Coix lacryma-jobi var. lacryma-jobi, assembly GCA_009763385.1. NCBI lineage: Eukaryota > Viridiplantae > Streptophyta > Magnoliopsida > Poales > Poaceae > Coix > Coix lacryma-jobi. Next base: position 82,475,549 of record CM019825.1, on the reverse strand, counting down.
TCACACATCAATTTCGAAGGAGCGAACAAAAGAACTTCTTATTTACAAAAGGAGCAAAATTACAGTAAGGAGGATCAGTTCGTCCACTCCATCCTACGCCTAATCGGGAGAAAATGATCAAAGGAATCGGCTAGATCTGTTCCGGCTTCCTTCATGTCATCTGCAGAATGTTCTACTCTATCTTCTAGCTCTCGCTTGCAGAAATCAAATCTGCGGTAATCGGCGCCAGAATGAATCTTCATGACGTTGAAAGCGAGTGCCGTGTCGTACCCCATGCTGGCTCTGGAGATGACGGGAAGGATTCGGTTAACTTCATTCACCCGCTTCAGGAGCGTCGTACCTGCTACATCAGCCATGATGGCGAGCTTCGTGATGGCGGCCTCAAGGGCATGGAGTTTGGCTGCCAAAGCTGAAAGGAGGGAGAGTGAATAAAGGCAGAAAAGGAGAATAAAGAAGGAAATGATAAAAAATACTTACCGATGGCTCGTTCCTGAGCAACGTCACGCTCCCGAGAGGTTCGGGTGATCTCCCGATCCTTCCCCTCTAGGTCTAGTTGAAGATCTATGATCTTCTGGGTCAAATCCTCGGGGAGGTCATCGCCGGTCCTCCTGAACGGAGGTAACAAAGTAAGGTCGGCTGCTTCATTTTAAGACAAGGAAAAGAAGAAGAGGGTAACCTTCTCTTGGAGGTGCTAGAAGCACCGAACTCGGAGCTGTGTTGACTCGCTGCGGAAGACATCCTCTAGAGTGAGAGATGACAAGAGAAAAGAGGGTTTTCTGTTTTTGAGATTGAAGCAGGCGGGTTCAGAATGCACAAGCCGAAACAGAGTGAAGGGGAACTTTAAAGGATCCCGAAGGCGCATAGGGAGATGAGTCGGCGAGTACGGCAATTATGACGTGTGAAGATGGATGCTTCTGGAGGTTCCACGTCGGTACACAAGGAGAAAGGAATTTTGGAACAAATATTTATTCCAAAATTAGGGGGCATGTGTTAACACCAGATTTTCGCACGCACGAGGATATGGCAATTGGGCCCAGCCAGTAGAGAAGAAAGGATTCGGCAGGCAATCAGGCGACTATTTGGTCCTCAGGGTTTCGGTGAATGCCTGTGCGGTCGGCTATTCTACAAGGCGGTGGCTCCATTCGGGAGATGGATGTTGCAAGCAGAGCCGGCCTGCACGAGAAGACACGTTACAATGGAGGATGCCAAAAAGATTAGGAATAGGATTTGTATCTTTCCATATTTTATTGCGTAAATCGTAATCGTCCAGGACTCATATTTCGTCCAGGGTATAAATATAAGCCCTCGACCATTGTCAAATTGTTCACAACCATATCAATACAAACCGGCCCCCTTCGAGTCCTTAGTCGTGTCGTCGAGTCCCGGCAACCTTGTTATCATGTCTAGTATCATGCGGTGGATTTAGATATGATGCAAGTAGTCTCGTTCGTTAAGCTTAGTATCGTGCGGCAGATTTAAGCTTATGACGGGAGGTTTTTGCTTGTGCCTTGTATCGTGCGGCGAATTAAGTCATGTGTAAAAATAGTTGTCGGCTCTATTAGATTTGGCAGATCTAATAGATTCATTAAGTTATCATGTGTTATGTGTTTTATTATTTAATTCTTGTAACACTATTTTGCCCAATCTAGATTGATCTTTGTTTGGCCTTGTTTCACAAGCTCGCTTGTGTTTTGTTAATCATAAGATCATGACAGCCAGATCAACTTTCAATCTAGATTGTCACATGTTGTGGCTTCATACATGTCAATCACGGTTAGGCTTTGATGGAACTGGGTATCGTGCGGCAGATATAGGTTTTAGATTGGTTTGATCATGCTTGTTTGTATGTTCCTTCTTCATGGATCCCAACTCGGCTAGTTTGCCGATCTTGGTTAAGCTTACCTGAGTAATGAGTATATATAGATCTGTTTAGATATATGCATGCTTTTAGCTTCTTATAATTAGATTGTATCATTAGGTGGATTAATGTAATTATAAGGAGTGGCTTAGATTTGTAGCAAGTGGTATCATGCGGTGGATTAGCTTCGCTCAAGTTTACGCTTGACGGGTTTATGAAGACTAGACGTGCGGCAGACTAGTTGGATTAGCCTATGCATGTTTTGTTTGAATAGATTTGTATTTACAAGTTACCTGTTTCTTTTATTACATCTGCGTTCGGCAATCAACATGTTTACATGCTTTCTTTTATACTTGCCGAATGACTTTATAAACCAGTTTTGACACATAGCTTCTATAGCTGTGTGCCGTCGTGATTGGCTTTCAAAGCCATACATATGGAACTGTCTGGTCTCACCCGACATGTTCCAGAGGTATTCTCACGTTTTTATCCCTTGTTGGTTTTTAGGTCAAACCGACTGGCACGTCTCTGGGTTCAACATACTCCGGGCACCCGATTGAAGCTAGCTTTTCGGCTTGCTGTGTGTGAGGCGCGGCGGACTAGATTTTGTGTCAACAACTATACGATGGCCATTCCACGACAGATCTTGTTTCCTTACTAGAGGGTGCGACACGGGTTGAGACCGGCCCGAATAGCGTCTAACTGGCTTTGGGGTTGATGATTACAGCACCGACATATCCCTAAGAAAAAGGGCGCTTTCAAAAATGAACGAGGGCCAACATCGATACAAACCTACACGATCCAACGGACGAGCTGCCCCAAGTTTCTAAACTTGTGCCTTGCCTTCCAGTTGACCGTATTTCATTACTACTCAGGTTCTTTTCCACGATAGCAAATATAGCCAACCGTGATCCTGTAACTACCCATCAGGGGTATTACGGAAACATCGTTAACTACTACTTTTATTAAGCAGGCAAGCAGTTCTACTTATGAATAAGTAACAGGACAACAAGGCAGGTGTAAACAATAATCAAGGAATGGTAATGCAGCAATTGGGATTCAATCAACTCTTATACCTAATGCATCACAACATAAAATACTCAAGTAAATTAATTATAAAAACTGGGAGACATAGGATGCTCCGGAGCTTGCCTTGAGAGAAGACCGATGCCTCGTGAGAGGGGCACTCGGGCAGGTTAGTTTCCGCTGTGGGTTCGGCCTCCTCGCTCCTAAGCACTTCCGGGATCTCCTCCTCGACGTTTGTTTCCGGCTCTTGCTCTATCTCCGGGGCTGTCGATCCTATTGCAATGCGGTTACATAAATAAATAATGCGAGATGCAAATTGGCGATATGAAATGTAAACATTTCTTGCAAACCAACAAAACCAAGTTGTTGAACAACTTTTGACATTGAGGAAAGCATTTAATAACTATATTTAACAAAACCATTATTTTGACTATTTCCTAGTTACTTATTCGAAAGAAATTTAGGTTTGAACAGCAAGTACATTTTTCTCAACTCAAAAAAATCCACAAAAATTCCAGTATGCAACTTACACTTACTGGACCTTACTGTACAAATTTTAGCAACAGATAAATTAATGAACATCAGATACAAAAAGATGAAACAAACTGCCCAAAAGGTGCTTTGAACTAACTTTTCTTATGAAAAGTGCCAAACAGCAGATTTCATATTTTTCCTAGCTTCATCTACCTATAACCACTCTACTACAGAAAACTTACTACTAAAGCTTGAACATATAAATCTACACAAAATAAACAAGTTTATTTCAAAATAAACCCTTTGAATTGCAACCCTACTGGAAAAGGGTGCAATCCTCATTTTTATATTTTCCCAGATCTTACTCTACATTTCATATTTATCAAGAAAGTTCCATGAACAGAAACATCATAATCTTTTCTGTATGAATTTTCTAAGAAAAACACAAAAACACAAAAAAAAACACCTTTGTACTACAACTCCTTATTTTTCCATACAATAACCTATACTTAACATTTTTCTCAGCTTAAACAGAACACACAGAGACTGTATAAATTTTCCCATATTTTATTTCCACACATATTTCTCCTAACAAATATTTTATGAAAACAGCCTAAAATGAATTTAAATCTAAACAGATGCATTTTCTACAGAAACAGGTCCTCATAATTTTTTCACAGACACATAAGTTGATAAGAAGCATACATCATTTTTGCCATGAATTAATTCAACCAGAAAACACATAAACCTATTTATTTAACATAAAGCACATAAACTGAAATAAATGCAAACAGTGCCATAAACTGCTACCAAAAATACTTTCATATTTTTCCATGATAGATCTACTCATGAACAACTTAACAAAACTGAAAGCACCTCATTTGGACTGTTAAAACGTGCTACACAAAATAAACAAACTTTCTCTAGAAATAAACACAAAAGGAAAAACATTTGAAAACTCCCGGCCAGACTTGCTGGACTCGGCCCATGGACCGGGTGCGGCTGACGCGTGGGGTTGGCTGGGTCAACGGACCCACCTGTCGGTCAGAGCCGAACAGAGGAGGGGTTTGACCGCGCGGTTCTCGCCGACGGCGAGGTCACCTGCGGTGAGGTGGTGCTTGTCGAGCTCGTCTCGACGAGGCGAACCCATTGGTGGTGATGGTTTGGCTAGTGGGTGGCCGTAGCTCGCCGGCGGCGAGCCATGGCGGATGGTGGCGGCGGTGGTGCTTGGTCGTGCTATCTTCGGAAGTCGCCGTAGGAATTGAGGGAAGGGGGAGCATCAGTGAACCCTAGGATGGCTACCAGAAGTGTCGGATTGGTCGGCGATGCCGTGGAGCGGCTCGACCACGTGTGGGGGTCACGGCGGCGCCCATGGCGCTCGGCCGGGGAGAAGAGAGGGATAGGGAGCGGTAGCGTTGAGGGTAAGGGGCGTTCTCACCTTGCCTTAGTGCGGTGAAAGCTCCGGGGAAGATAGGGCTCAGCGGAGGCTCGGTCGGCGTGGAACGGCAACGAGCACTCTCTGGCGTTGGCGGCGGCCAAAAAGGGGAACCTCGTGTTCCAGCAGCAGTGGGGCTCGGTCGGCCGAGTGGTCGCGCGCACCGTGCGTGCGGGAAAGAGGCGGAGCGATGTGCGCGAGGGATTGAGCCGAAGGGCTCTGGCAAGGCCGGAACGGCGATGGGGAGGCTTGCGGTGGCGGTCGCGGCGAGGTGGCGCTCGAGCTCGCGTTCGTGTGCAGTGAGGGAGTGGGAGCGAACGGGAGCAGACGAGTGTGTGTGGGTGAGTGAGGGAGTGAAGCGAGCGGGCTTGGTTTTTGCTCGGCCGGTCGACGGCCGGTCGGTGGTAGTGGCGGGGCTCGGCGCGGCGTGCGGCGAGTGGTGGCACGGCGGGTGAGGGCAGCGCGGCAGGCGAGGCGCGTGCGGAGTGGCCGAGCGAGATTGCTGGCGTGTTCGGGCGAGAGAGGATCAAACGGAGAGTGGGCAAGCGGGATCCGGTGCAGAGAAGGGCGGCCACGCGGCGCTCCGGCCAGCGTACGGCGCGGCGCGGTCGGGGCGACCGGCGCGGCGCGTCGCGCGCGGGAGCAGGCGGGCGCGGGCTTGGCCGAAAGGCCAGATGGGCCGAAAGCGAGGCGCGGAAGAAAAACATTTTCCTTTTTCTTTTTCCAAATCCTTTCCAAACTTTGACCATTTCAAAACAGTTTCAAAAACTCAAAACTAGGCTTTGACTCAAAAATAAAAGTTGCTCAAAATAATTTTCTCTACAACTTTCATATAAGACATATCTTCACAAAATCATTTTCTCAGCCCGCATAGGAATAAAGCCAATTTTTGAGCCATAAATCATTTTGTTCCCACATTTTTAATTATTAAACTATATTGAACTTGGCCAAGGTGTCTACATGAAAAAGGTTATACTCAATATTACCTATTTTGTAAAATTATAGGTCAAGACATAAATTTATTTAAACAACCAAGTCTTATTGGAATAAAAAATTCAAATAAACAAACAAAAGGCAAAAACACTTCCATGCACATGAAATGATGCAATGCATTGCTTATGGAAATTTAGTAGCTAAAGTGATTCCTAATGCAGTGCTTGACACTAGGGTGTCATAGCCCTTCCCCCCTTAAAGAAATTTCATCCCGAGATTTAGGTTACGTACCACTTCTTATAAAAAGCGGGGTAATTCTCGCGCAAGTACTCCTCAGTTTCCCAGGTTGCATCATTGGGTCCGTGATTACTCCAGAGGATCTTGTAGGTCTTTACTTCACGGTTACGAGTTACTCTGGTCTTGGTATCCAAAATATCCTACGGTTGTTCATAGTATTCCAGATCTGACCTTATAGTGATATTTGGTATTCGAACTTCTTCTCGTTCGGGTACTCGAAGACAATTCTTTAGTTGGGATACATGGAACATGGGAAAGATCGCACTCATCTCCGAGGGTAAGTGCACTTCGTAGGCTACTTCTCCCTTCTTTGCTGTGATCTGATATGGTCCTACACATCGGGGTGCTAGCTTTTTCGTAACTCCAAAACGTTGGACCTTTCTCATGGGCGAGACCTTAAGGTAAACGTAATCTCCTACTTGGAATTCCAAAGGTCTTCTTAGCGTATCAGCATAACTTTTCTGTCGAGACTGCGCTGCCTTAATATGTTGCTGCACAGTTTGCACAATCTCTTCGGCATCTTTTACATAATCTGACCCATAGAATCCTCGATCTCCTGATTCAACCCAATTAACCGGGGTTCTGCATCTTCCTCCATATAAAACTTCAAACGGTGCCATCTTTATACTTTCTTGATAGCTTGTTATATGAGAACTCGGCTAGAGGTAACCATTTTTCCCATGATTCTCCTGAGGAAAGCACACATGCTCTGAGGATATCTTCCAAGATTTGATTTACTCTTTCCGTTTGTCCTGCGGTTTGATGGTGATAAGCGGAACTCCGTACCAACTTGGCTCCTAGCTCCTCGTGCAACTGTTCCCAAAATCGGGTTATGAACTGGGGTCCTCTGTCAGAGATAATCCTTTTGGGAATCCCGTGTAACCTCAAGATGTTCTAATGTACAAATCTGCATATTGGTGGGGTCGATATGTAGTCCTGACTGGTATGAAATGAGCCACTTTGGATAATCGATCCACCATAACCCAAATAGAATTGTGTCCTTTTGGGTGGTTGGGAGACCTGTGATGAAATCCATACTAATTTCTTCCCATTTCCATTCTGGGATGGATAGCGGTTGTAACAGTCCGGCGGGTTTCAAGTGTATAGCCTTAATCCTGCAACAAGTATCGCACTTCGTGACATAAGCTGCAACCTCTTTCTTCATTTTTGGCCACCAATACCTTGTTCTCAGATCTTGGTACATCTTACTACTTCCTGGATGGATAGACAACTTTGAATTGTGGGCTTCACTCAGAATTCTTTCTTTCAGCTCCGTGTCCTTAGGAACAACCAACCTTTGATTATACCACAGAATCCCTTGCTCATCTATTCAGAAGTTCAATGAACTACTGGTTTCCAGTCTCTTCTTGATCTGACGGATTTCTTCATCGATCTTTTGTCCTTCAATGATATCACTTTCCAGGGTACACTGTATGGTGATATTACTCAGCATAACGGGGTGCATTAGGTGGAATCCATCTTCCAACAGAGGTTGTATGGAGTTGCAATGGGTCTTGTGACTCAAGGTATCTGCTACAACGTTCGCTTTTCCAGGGTAGTAATGCACTTCTAGGTAAAAATCCTTGATCAACTCTAACCATCTTCTCTGCCTCATATTCAACTCTGGCTGGGTAAAGATATACTTCAGACTTTTGTGATCTGTATACACGCGACAAAGGTTACCCATAAGATAATGCCTCCAAATCTTGAGTGCATGAACTACGGCTGCCAATTCCAAATCATGAGTCGGGTAATTCTCTTCATGTGGTCGTAACTGGCGTGAAGCATAGGCTATAACTCTTCCATTCTGCATGAGCACACATCCATGTCCAATCTTGGACGTGTCACAAAACACATCAAAAGGTTCCTCCAGATTAGGTTGGGCCAGAACTGGTGCAAAAGTCAACAAAGTTCACAGAGTGCGAAATGCTGCTTCACACTCTGGAGTCCATTCAAACTTCTTGTTTTTCTGAGTCAGACGAGTCATAGGCTTTTCTATCCTTGAAAAATCCAGAATGAACCGATGGTAATATCCGGCCAATCCTAGAAAGCTACGTACCTCATGTACGTTGGTGGGTGCTTGCCAATCCATAACTTCCTGTACTTTCGTGGGATCCACAGAAATTCCTTCCTCTGAAAGGACATGTCCGAGAAAAGGCACTTTCTTTAACCAAAATTCACACTTACTGAACTTGGCATACAACTTGTGCTCTCGAAGTCGGGTTAAGACAACTCGTAGATGCTCAGCATGATCTTGCTCATTCTCAGAGTATACCAAGATGTCATCAATGAACACTACAACAAAATTATCCAATTCTGGCATAAAGACATAGTTCATTAGGTACATGAAATGTGATGGTGCATTTGTCAGTCCAAAAGACATAACTAGATACTCATAGAGTCCATATCTGGTGGAGAAAGCTGTTCTTGGTATATCCTCCCTTCTAATCTTGATATGATGGTAACCTGACCTCAAGTCAATCTTGGAGAACACTTTTGCCATTGATAGTTGATCAAACAAGACGTCGATTCAGAGTAAAGGATACTTGTTCTTTATAGTTACTGCATTCAGAGGTCTATAATCCACACACATTCTCAAGGTTTTGTCCTTCTTCTTTCACGAAGATGGCGGGACATCCCCAAGGTGACAAACTAGGGCATATCAAACCTTTATCCAAAAGTTCTTGCAACTGAGTTTTAAGCTCTACCAAATCGTTAGTCGGCATCCTATATGGCTTCTGAGAAATAGGTGTCGTTCCAGGTACTAACTCTATAGCAAACTCCACATCCCTATCCGGCGGTAGTCCCGACAACTCATCAGGAAAAACATCCGGAAACTCACACACTATTGGGATCTCAGCTATCTCATGGGGGTTTCGGGGTAACTTGAACTGGAAAGAAGACCCACTTCGAGGACTAACCATGGAAACTACTCGCTCTGCGATGTCGAGATTGACCTTCTAGAGTTTCATCCATCCCATACCCAAGATTATATCCAAACCTAGACCAGGGATTACTATTGGATCCACTATGGTCTTTTTATCCCCAAAAGTCATTTCCACTCCTTTAGCCATTTTACGCGCGGAGAGAACAGCTCCTGCTGAACTTATCTGATAACCCCGATCCAACTCTAGAAACTCCAAATTACTTCTTAAAACAAAATTCTCACTCAAAAAAGAATGTGATGCTCCAGAATCAAACAACACGACTGCGGGGTATTGATTAACAAGAAACGTACCAGTGGTGACAGGCTCTCCTTCTGGCATTTCTTCAACGGTGGTGTAATGCACATTGCCCGTGCGAGGTCGAGACTGGGTGTACTGTTTCTTTGGCTGGGGGCACTAACGTGATAGGTGTCCGGTCTGACCACAGTTGTAGCATGGCCCGATCACATAAGGGGTCTTGGGACCTCCTGAACCTCCTGCCTTTGCCTTGTTCTGCATCAGGGGAGCAGTGTAGGGCTTCTGGAAACTTGGACGAGAACAGTTGGTAGTTATCTTCCTCTGTGGGGGACGGAACCTTGCTCCTGCAACTGGTGGTCGATACTGGGTGCGTGCTCCGAAAGGGGTTCTCTGCTGAGACGAACCTCCTTCGTTCGCACGGCGGCGGGTTTCTGTTGCCAGCCTGCTATCATTGGCCTCCTGGTTCAGGCAATCGCTTACAAAGTCACTGAAGGTGGTGCGGTGACTGTTTCCCATCTTGGAGAGCATGGTGGCACTCATGCCATGCTTGAAGCTTGCAATCTTCTTGGCCTCTGTGTTCACAAAGTCTGGGGCATAACGAGCCAGGTTGTTGAAACTATGCAGATATTCTGACATGGACCTGGATCCCTGTGACAGCCTCATGAACTCTGTGACCTTCATTTCCATCAGACCACTAGGAATGTAGTGATTACGCATAGCTGTGGAGAACTATTCCCCAGTGACATGCACATTGGCGGGCAGAGATGCACGGTACTGGGACCACCATAAGCCTGTGGGTCCCTCCAACATGTGGGCGGCATACTCCGCATTGAGCTCTTCAGTTAAGCAAAGCAGGCGAAACTTCTGAGTAATGGAGTTGAGCCATTTGTCTGCCTCGAGCGGTTCAGTAACTTCCTTGAACACTGGAGGACGAGTGTCCAAGAAGTTACGGTAGGAGCTGAATTGATTGGGCTCAGGCCCTTGGCGCTGTTGATGTAGCTGCGCAATGTTATTGGCGATGTTACGGAGGGAGGCCTCCATATGCCTCTGCATCTCCTCCATGTTCCTTTGGCTGCCCAAAAACTGCCCAAAGAACGTTTCCAACATCATTAGCGGCGGTGGGGGTGGCAACAGATTCTCCTCCGGTCCTGACCCCTGTCTACGCTGGCTGCGAGTGTGTGTCGGCATCTGCATGTCCCATTAATGAGCAACAATTAGGTGATGTCACATTGATCATGAATAAATACTGTGCTGTCCATAATTCAAAAATTTAGCACACGACCAAGTATAAATACTCATTTCCATACGACATCACAAAATAATTGCTCAAAAATAAGAAATGCAAACAACGGGTTTCCATAAAAAGGTGCCAGATCGAAGTCTGGACTTTGTCCAAAAGCCGTACATGCCATCATACAACTTAAAACATAAAACGAACACATGTCTGGGTTACATCAAAAGCGAGCATGCTCAAGCTATACAAAAGAAAGAGACTCCTAACGAAGCTAGCGCTCAAGCGTCTCCGGCGGCGGATGCGGCATCATCCTCGTCGGCGTCCATCATCGGCTCGTCAGCATGGTCCTCGTCATCTGAAGAAGGCTCTGGACCAAGCACTACTCCATCCTAGGGCTCCTGGGCCTCATCTCCAGGGGCCTCGTCAGCTGCTGGGGCGGTGGCCTCCTGTGCTGCGTGATGCATCTGGTGGACTGCCTCGTGAAGGTGATCGATGTAAACCTCTTGGTCGTGCACCTGCTGCATTAGGTGATGGGCACCTTCTCGGAGCTGGTCGAACGCTGTGCGGGCTTCATCTCGCTGAAAAGCTATCGTTAAGTACATCTGCTCGGCGACAGTCCTGGCGGTGGTCTCTGCTCCTGCGGTGGCACGTGCATCGTCACACTCCAGAGTGACCTGATGTATCTTTTCCTGTAGTCGGGCTATCTCAGCATCGAACTCCTCTTGCAGTTTCCTCTTGCTCTGGTAGGTGGCGGTGAGGGTAAAGGACACGCTCTGCAGGCTGCGCTCCAAACTCTCACATACACCCACCAAGGCTCCGGTGGCGCTCATCGGGGACGTCTCACAGTAGAACCTCTCCTCTGCACGTCCCGTCAGAATTGACTCCAAGGTCTGCCTCCAACGCAATGGAAAAAGTGCTCCACGAGGGAACACTCCTGCCATAGCGCTAGCAAGGTCGGCGGGGAAGCGGGCAATGATGTCCTTCAGCACCAAGTACGCTGCCCTGTCAGCTCCATCCTTGGCACAACTGCCTCTGGTGATCTCCGTCCACCCTGTCCAATTTGGCTTGCTAGCCAAGCCTTTGACCTTGATCTGTACCATGACCAACGAGTCCTGCCTGTAGATATCCTTCTGCCAAGAATAATTGGGCTCCTGTCCTTCCTCATACCCAACTGCCTGTAGAATCCTCCAAATCATTTTATGCATGTTTTCGCGATCGATGCATTCTCTTTTCCCTCGAGAATGGACCAGCAAATAAAGATCTAGCATGAAGCAAAATCCCTAAACCCTGTTAGCAGTTAAGCCACCTGAATCCTAGTATAGGGCTTAACGACAAGACTGGGCACACTTAAAATTTCAAAGTAGTTTTGAAAATAGTTTTAAAATACCCATTTTAGTTCGAAAATAGCTCCTCACGGATGCAATAACTTGAACCATGCTCTGATACCAGCTGTGGCGGAACCGTCCTCATTATAAGAGCTCAAGTACTGTCTTAGCCAAATACGACTAACGTCGACTCGTACTTGAACCCATATAACCCCGGTAGTCCGGAAATCTCGAAGGATTTCAAACATCGTACAACATACAAGATGCGGATACATGGGTGTATACCGAGTCTCTAAGTGATGAGTGATTGCCAACTGGGATAATGTGCATATTCTTTGGCTTGTGTTGGGCAGGTGTCAAGCACGGAGACAGTGATCAGAGGCAAGGTGAAGGTCAAGTAGAGACGTGCCGTGCCGAGGAACCGAGAGTGGCGAAGGGCGGACGTGAGGCTTGGACTGAGGGACCGGTGGCCCGAGGATCAGCTGTGGTGGCTGACAGCCTGGGACAGCGACGAGCGAAGACTTGCGGTCATGTGTTGCCCGAGTCGTGGACTTGGGGACACGTGTCGATGGATGGGGTGCACGGGAGGTGCATCCCCTCTACAGCTTCGGTTTGGTGGTAGAGCCAGAGAAAAACCATCGGGTGGTCGGTTTCCAGGTTTGGGCCTCAAAACCTGGGTGCGGATGGTTTCCGAGTTTGGCCACAAAACTCGGGATGAGGACGGTTTCCAGGTTTGGGCCTCAAAACCTGGGTGCTGCGGGTTTGCTGAGTGTGGGCCTCAAAACTCAGATGCTGGTGGGCTGGTTTCCCGGTTTGGGCCTCAAAACCGGGGGTTGGCTGTGAAGGCTGATTTCCCGGTTCGGGCCACAAAACCAGGGGTGGAGTCCGTGAAGAGGACGCAGAGCAGTGGCGGCACGTGGCGGCAATCGGGAGGTTGCGTCGAGGCAACGCTACGAGTTGTGCGGGCGTGGCCATCGGATCCACCTACCTTCGAGTTGGTCCAGAATAACCTTAGGGTTTAGCTGGTTCGCTCTGTAAGTAGTTAGGGGTAGAGTGGGAATTAGGAATAGTTAGAATTAGGATAAGTAGGGGCAGACACCCACTTCCCCATCTATCTCAGTTCATTTGCTCTTTGCTTCTAGGGTTTCCTGCTCTCCCAATCCCCTGTTGTAGCTAGCTGAGATCCGCAGAGAACCATACTTCTGTGTACTGGAGATTTTGAGGAAGTGAGGTCGTAACCTCACGGTTGTAGCGTGTGGTAGCCACATGATTGCAGATCGATGACGTGTCGTGCCGATGGACCGAGAGTGGCGAAGGGCGGACGTGAGGCTTGGACTGAGGGACCGGTGGCCCGAGGATCAGCTGTGGTGGCTGGCAGCCTGGGACAGCGACGAGCGAAGACTTGTGGGACATGGTGTTGCTCGGGTCGAGGACCTGGGGACACATGTCGGTGGACGGGGTGCACGGGCGGTGCATCCCTACTACAGCTTCGGTTTGATGGTAGAGCTAGAGAAAAACCATTGGGTGGACGGTTTCTAGGTTTGGGCCTCAAAACCTAGGCGCGGATGGTTTCTGAGTTTGGCCACAAAACTCGGGCTGAGGACGGTTTTTAGGTTTGGGCCTCAAAACCTGGGTGCTGCGGGTTTGCTGAGTTTGGGCCACAAAACTCAGGCTACGTGGGCTGGTTTCCCGGTTTGGGCCTCAAAACTGGGGGGTGGCTGTGAAGGCTGGTTTCCCGGTTTGGGCCACAAAACCGGGGGTGCGACGTCCGGGAAAAGGACGCAGAGCGGTGGTTGCACGTGGCGGCAATCGGTAGGTTGCGTCGAGGCAACGCTACGAGTTGTGCGGGCGTGGCCGTCGGATCCACCTACCATCGAGTTGGTCCAGAATAACCTTAGGGTTTAGCTGGTTCGCTCTGTAAGAAGTTAGGGGTAGAGTGCGAATTAGGAATAGTTAGAATTAGGATAAGTAGGGGGAGACACCCACCTCTCCATCTATCTCAGTCATTTGCAATTTTGCCTTCTAGGTTTTCCTGCTCTCCCACTCCCCTGCTGTAGCGAACTGAGATCCATAGAGAAGAGAACAATACCTCTGTGCCCGTGCGATTTTGAGGAAGTGAGACCGTAATCTCACTGTTGTAGCGTGTGGTAGCCACACGGTTGCAAATTCGTGACTGTGATTCTCGTTTTGTTCTTGTTCTTCGCAAATTGCTTTTTCTACGATTTTCCCGTCGATTGATCTCTTTGTTCGTTGCATCTTTTGCGATTCCGTTTGAACAGAGATGTTCGAGATCGTGAGGCACTTCTTTCCATCGAAGGAATTCACCTCTAACCTCGCGACCTAGTAGATCGATCGATTTTCATTTTGGGTCAAGTTTTTCTCCCTTCCCCTGAATTTCTTCGATTCATCGATTTGGAGATAGGTTCGAGCCATGATCTCTTAGAGACAGCTCACTATCCTCCTTGTGACTCATCTCACCAAGTTTGATCCCTGGAGAATTCGTTTTGGGTGAGATCGAGTGAAATCGGTGGACGAACTGCCCAGTTTCGGGGTGACCGGACGCTCAGTTCATACTGACCGGATGCCAGAGAGTGAGTCCAGTCGATGAACAAGTCACTGTTCTATTTTTCATCTTGACCGGACGCTCCTTTCACTCAGTGACCGGACGCACCCCTATTACTGTTCACCATTTTGGACTGAGTTGACCGGACGCTCGACCCTCGACCGGACGCATCTCTTCAGTGAGTCCGGTCACGAACAGTAAGGTCCAAAATTAGGTTTCGCACGACCGGACGCGTCTGGTGGAGCTCGACCGGACGCAGGCAGAGTCCAGTCAGTGCTGTTTCGTTCGCATTTCGTTCGATCGTTGACGGATTTGGTTTCTGTCTTTTGCGTTGGGTTTCTAGGGTTGTGTAGTGTCCCGCTGTGCTTCTCGGAAGCATGCACCCTACATCTAGGGTCGTGGACACTTGCAAGCTCTAGGTTTGCTCTTGGGGTTGATTCTCGGGACAGTGGCAACAAGTTTCCGGAAGGAAATTTTGAAGCTCCCATTCACCCCCCCTCTGGTCGCTTTCTGATTGCACTTTCGATCCTTCAATTGGTATCGGAGCAGGTTAAGGATCTTCCTCCTTAACCGGTTCCAGATCCACAGAAGGCGACATGGATCGCGGCATGGGCAAACCGCCGTTCTTTGATGGGACGAACTATGCGTATTGGAAGATACGCATGTCGGCCTATCTTCAGAGCATGGGCTCTTCTGTTTGGGAGATTTGCAACAGGGACGATTACGTTGTCTTGGCTGCTCGTGTTACTCAGCTTCAGATGGATGAGCATGATGCGAATAGCCGAGTGCGTAATGCTCTTTTCTCCTGTTTGAGCATGTCCGAGTTTGATCGCGTTTCTCACCTCCCCACGGCTCGGGAGATTTGGGTGACCCTCATGCGTTTCCATGAGGGAACCACTCAAGTCAAATCCCGTCTCTATGAGTCGCACAAACGGGAGTATGAGAACTTTCGACACATGCCTGGCGAGAGCATAGAGAGTTTATTCGCTCGCTTTCAGGTCATTGTCAACAAGATGAGAGCGAACAAGGGGTTGTTGCCTTTCGACGATCATGAGAGAGCTTTGAAGCTTTTGCATACTCTTGATCGGTCGGTGTGGGACTCAAAGGTCCAGGCGATAATCGAATCGTCTAACTATGAGACCCTCACTTGCGACGAGCTCTTTAGCAAGCTCAAGTCTAGTGAGATTGACGCCATGTCAAGGGCTTCTTATGAAAATCCTTCTGGCCCGACTATGGCTTTGGTTTCTGGCTCTTCTGCTACCCCTCTGGAGGATTTGCACTTTCTTCACTCTTCTCTGTCACAGAGAACCAGCTGGAGTCTTTGGGGGATGACGAGTTGGCGATGCTCGCCAACCGGTTCTCGCGGTTCCACAACAACCGCATGAACCGTCGCCGCGGAGGAGGACGCTCAGGATGCTTTGAGTGCGGCGACCCCGACCACTTCATCGCCAACTGTCCCAAGAAGAAGCACACATCTGGGAAGGGCGATCATGGGCACAAGTATGACTCCGGCAAGCACAAGGAGAAGTACGTCTCCGCGAGGCACAAGCGGAGGGGCGGCTTCGACAAGGAGTACATCAAGAAGAAGTACATGGAGAAGGCCTAGGCTGAGCAGCGTGCGTTCTTCGCCACGCTCAGCGACTTCGACGGCTCGGATGACGACTCCGCTTGCTCAAGCGATGACGAGTCCGAGAAGAAGAAGAGGATCGAGATCAAACTGAACGGTCTCTGCTTCTTCGCCGACGACGACGGCTTCTGCACCATGGCCCTTGGTGATGAGGTCGACGGCAAGCTGGAGGACACCCCTCAGAACGACGACGACGACGACACCTCTCAGGTATCTCTCACCCACGACGAGCTTTCTGATGAGGTTGAGAAGCTTACTGCCGCCTTGCTTAGTTAAGACAAGTTGCTCAGGCGTGCTACTAGAGAGCGCAAGGAGTTTAGGCAAAAGTGGGAGGACACGGTGAGGGAGCTTGAGTTCGCTAAGTCCACCGTGGTCGTTGCTGAGGAGGCTGAGTGTGAGATGTGCACCAAGCACATGACTGACCTTCTCACCTTCAGAGGTAAGTATGCTGCTTTGATTGGAGAGGTGGATGAGCTCCGGGCTAGACCCATGCTGTTGGGTGCGTGCAAGACTTGTCATGTCTTGCAATCTGAGTTGGCAGAGAAGAATGCCAAGATTGTGTCTCTTGAAGAGGCCAACTCAGGTAGCACATGTGTTGCTAGGTGTGCTCTTTGTGAGGGTTTGGAGATGGAGATCGCTAATGTGAAGCATGACAAGATGCAAACCGAGGAGGAAAACACATCCCTTCGGACCATCTTGTCATGGGTGTCTAGCGGTGAGCCACAGCTTGGGATGATGATCTCCCAATTCAAACGAGCTGCTGGAGGTCCCGGTGTTGGTTTTGCTCCGGGTGTTGATGTTTCATCTTTCGGCAAGATTGGAGAGTCAAGTGGTCTTAACCCATGTGAGAAGCCCAACTCCACCACTACTCCCAAGCTTACCAAGATTCCACCCAAAGAGCCTCTCAAGCCTAACACCAAGGATGGGGTCTTTGTTGAGCCTCCAAGAGCTCCACCCAAGAAACAATCATGGGCTCCCAAACCAAACCACCTCAAGAACAAGCTGGACACCATGCCACCCATCCAGGAGGAGCTTATGCCACAGAAGGGCAAAGTGATCTACACCCACTACCGTGAGTACCAACAACCCCCTTTGAGAGTGGTGAGGTACCATTGTGAGCAATGTGGGAGGGATGGACACTTGAGTGAGTTTTGCTTTAGGCGCAATAGAGAGGCGCGCCATGCAAGGGAGATGAACAATGCAGACATGTACCATCCTTTCCATGATGTACATGCACCGAATGTTCAGAGGCGTGCTGCTAGGCTCAGAGGTCCAGAACCTCAAGTTCCCAGGTCTAGGCAACGGAGAGGTCGAGCCCGGCGGGAGCCTGCAGTTGTAGGCTATGGACCCCGTGGCGGTGGCTTTGTTGTAGAGCGTTTTCCCCCACCACGTTTTGAGTATCCCAGCGGACCACGTGTTCCTCAGCGTGGTGATCGCTTTCCCCGTAGGCGTGCTAGGAATGGTTTTTCTGCTAACCGTTCTTTTGAGCAGCCGGCCCAACACTGGTATTCTCCATACTTCACTAACCCCAGTGTTGGCCCGTATGCTCACCCTATGTCTTTTTATTGATGTAGGTAAAACGATTGGAGAACGTTTGGTTGGTGGATTCCGGGTGTTCGAGGCACATGACCGGAAACGCCAAGTGGTTCTCCAGTCTTAGTCCGGTCGCCGGAAAGGAGTTTATCACCTTCGGCGACAATAGCAAAGGTAAGGTTTTGTCTCGTGGGTCGGTGCGAGTTAATGAGCACTTTGTGTTGCGCGATGTTGCTCTTGTTTCTAACTTGCATTTTAATCTTCTTTCTGTTTCGCAACTCTTTGATGATGACTATGAGATTCCTTTTAAACCGAATCTCCGTCGTATTTTGGATCCTCAGGGCAATCTTGTTTGTATGATTTCGCCTTTTGGAGAAGTCTTTCGTGTGAATTTCTCGGAGTCTTTTGGCATTTCCCGTTGTCTTGTGGCTGGACCTTCCTCCTCTGATCTTTGGAAGTGGCATAGGAGACTTGGACATTTGAGCTTCGACTTGCTTGCAAGGCTTAGTTCACTTGGCCTAATCCGAGGATTGCCCAAGTTATCCATGGAGAAGGATCTTGTTTGTCATTCTTGTAGACATGGGAAGATGGTTGCCGCCCCCCACCATCCAGTGACTCAGGTCATGACCATGCGCCCTGGAGAGCTTTTGCACATGGACCTTGTTGGTCCGGCTCGGGTGAGCTCGGTTGGGGGGAAGTGGTATGTGCTTGTTGTTGTTGACGATTTTTCGAGATATTCGTGGGTCTTCTTTTTAGCTGAGAAGACCGAGACTTTCTCCTTTGCTCGCAATCTGATTTTGCATCTTTAGAACGAGTTCCCTTTGAACTCGATGCGAGCTATTAGGAGTGATAATGGTTCCGAATTCAAGAATTCGGATTTTGAGAAGTTTTGTAACTCCTTGGGTTTGGAGCATCAGTTTTCTTCCGCCTACACACCGCCCCAAAATGGTGTTGTAGAGAGGAAGAATTGGACCCTTGTAGAGATGGCCAGGACAATGCTCGATGAGCATAGGACTCCTAGGCGATATTGGGCCAAAGCTATGAACACTGCATGCTATATTTCCAATCGCATTTTTCTCCGAGCTTTCTTGAAAAATACTTCTTATGAGTTGCGATTTGGGAGACAACCCAAGGTGAGTTATTTTCGAGTTTTTGGTTGCCATTGTTTTATACTCAAAAAGGGCAACTTGGACAAGTTTGAGTCTCGTTCTTCTGACGGTGTGTTTTTGGGTTATGGCACTCATACTCGAGCTTATCGTGTACTTAACCTTGACACCAACCGAGTCATGGAGACATTAGATGTCACCTTCGACGAGACCATGGTTTGTCCTTCTTCTCGTTTTGAGCGTGCAGGTGATCATGAGGTTGGTGAGCCTCTTTTTGATGACGAGGACGAGGGTGCTGAAGGTATGGATGATCCAGCACCCCCTCCATCTGTTGTGCCGCAAGGAGCGGCTTCTACGATGACTCACGACCCCGACACGTCTTCTTCATGAGGGCCGTTGGATCCGCCACCCTGAGCGGTACCTTTTGTACCCGGGGAGGCACCATCTGCTGTTGAGGGGGAGATCACTTCTGCACGGGAGGCGCCATGACAAATTCAGCGCCAGCACCCGCCTCAGCAGATGATCGACAGCATTGACGAATGTGTCACTCGGTCCAGGTCTCAAATCTCTCACTTTGCTCATTCTGCATTTGTTGCTAATTTTGAACCCCGGGATGTTGGACACGCCTTGACAGATCCGGATTGGGTCAATGCCATGCATGAGGAGTTAGAGAATATTGAGCGAAATCGGGTTTGGGTTCTAGTTCCACCTCCTCCAGACTGTAAGCCTATTGGGACAAAATGGGTTTTCAAAAACAAGCAAGGAGAGGATGGCCACGTTGTTAGAAACAAGGCCAGACTTGTACCGAAAGGCTATAGTCAGAAGGAGGGGATAGACTATGAGGAGACTTTTGCTCCCATAGCTCGTTTGGAGGCTATTAGGATACTCTTGGCTTTTGCTGCATCCAAAGGTTTCAAACTTTTTCAAATGGATGTCAAGAGTGCCTTCTTAAACGGCTACATAGAAGAAGAGGTGTATGTCGAACAACCCCCCGGTTTTGAAAATCCCATGTTTCCAAACCATGTTTTTAAACTCCACAAAGCTTTATATGGTTTGAAACAAGCCCCTAAAGCCTGGTATGATAGGTTGAAAACCTTTCTGCTTGCTAAGGATTTTAAAATGGGATGTGTGGATAAAACGCTCTTTCTCCTCAAGCAAGGCAAAGACACTCTCTTGGTCCAGATTTACGTGGATGATATCATTTTCGGTGGTTCTTCTCACGCTTTGGTTGCCAAGTTTGCAGATACAATGAGCAGGGAGTTCGAGATGAGTATGATGGGCGAGCTGACTTTCTTTCTCGGATTGCAAATTAAGCAATCCCGAGAAGGGACGTTTGTGCACCAGGGCAAGTATACCAAGGACTTGCTGAAGAGGTTCGATATGGGTGAGGCCAAGCCTCTTCCAACACCCATGTCGACCACGACGGCCCTGGATGCGAACAAGGATGGAGAAGCTGTGAGCCAGAAGGAGTACCGAAGCATGATCGGGTCGCTGCTCTACCTGACGGCGACACACCCGGACATCCAGTTCGCGGTGTGTCTGTGTGCGCGCTTTCAGGCATCGCCGCGCACTTCTCACCGTCAGGCGGTGAAGCGCATTTTCAGGTACCTTCGTTTCACACCTGAGTTCGGGATTTGGTATTCAGCTTCCTCCACCCTCTCCCTTTGCAGTTATTCCGATGCTGATTTTGCTGGTTGTCGCATTGAGCGCAAGTCCACTTCTGGGACTTGCCAATTTATTGGTTCTTCTCTTGTATCGTGGTCTTCTCGCAAGCAGTCTAGTGTCGCCCAGTCTACCACGGAGGCTGAGTATGTTGCTGCGGCTAGCTGCTGTTCCCAGTTGCTTTGGATGATGGCCACTTTGCGTGATTTTGGTCTGAGCTTTTCTCGTGTTCCTTTGCTTTGTGGCAGCACGAGTGCGATTAGCGTTGCTAAGAACCCCATGGTTCACTCGAAAACCAAACACATTGATGTGCGCTTTCACTTTTTGCGAGACCACTATGAGAAGGGTGATATCGACCTTCGCCATGTCGATACTCATCATCAGTTGGCTTATATTTTCACCATGCCTTTGGACGAATCAACCTTTAATCGGTTGAGGGGTGAGCTTGGTGTGTGTTTCCCCTTTTAGATGGGGGAAACATTTTGGTTCTTTGTATCATAAACTGACTTTTAGTTTATCTTTGCTCCTTCAATTAGTATCTTCTTGCATCTTTTCTGCATTTGTTTTTACATACGCTTTTACATTCTGAGCTTCATGGATATAATCGTTAGAATGTAATTATGCTCTGTGTAGTGTATGCTCCAATGCTTTATGTTGATGCTTGTAGCTTATGCTCCTTCTGATCACTAATACATGTTATGAGCTGAGCTAATTTTGGATGGTGGACCTGCTTAACAAACATAAAATTTAAAAATGTTCACCATCGAGATGTGCAACTAGCTTGTGTAGAATATGTTGAAATCACACTCGTGCTTTTCATATATTCTAGGTTGCTATGTCTCTAGTTCTGAGTCTATCACTTGCTTGGTCTGTTCATATACTGTCTCTAATTTGAACCAAGTTAAGTGGATCAGAAAGATCAAGATGGGATTGCTTGTCAACACATCACAGTTTCGAGACTGTTTCTCATTGCACCTTGAGTTAAACTTGAGCTGTGTAGTGTATGACCAAAACTGTTGCTTTAAGCTTCCGATTGCTTCTGCATAGGCTTCGCACAGTTGAAAAGTTAGGCAATGACAAGTTTTCAACCTCTCGCATTCACATGCTAAATTCTGAACTTGTGTAATTTCACCGCTGCAACTCCGATAGTTTTTTTTAATACACAAGTCTATGTTCCATTCTATAGAATGATGATTGAACTTTGCTAGGGGTAGTTCACCTTGTATACATGTTTAGCACTTGTCTGATTTCCTGTGTATACATGTTGTATGCTATTTTGATGGTGAATATCTTTTTGGCTAAAAAACTGCTCATTGTGCTCTCATGTTCATATTTCATATTTGATGATCAGTTTGAGCCTTTTCTAGCATGTGTGTTTCAGTTGTGTCATTGGAGTTATACTGTGTAGAGCATCTTCGCATTCTCTTGACTATGTTCCTGAAGCTGCTAACTTGCATTTTGACTCATATGCATTTTGGAAGAGGGAGAACTTCTCTTATTTGGCATTTTTGACTTTTGGTTCCTTTTGCTTGATGGTGCATTTTCAACTAAGGGGGAGAATTTGGACAAATCATACCTCCCATGTTCAAAGGGGAGAGGAATAAGTTGTGCACCATGCAAGGGGGAGCTTGCTTATGATGAGTTGTTGAAATTTCCAATTGATTTGGAGCGTTTTTGCTAGTTGTGTTGAGCCTTTGCCTCTTTCTTGAGGGACTAGCATTCGCCTCTCAGATTTTCAATTGGTGTCGAGCTTTCTTGCTAGTTGTGTTAAGCCTCTGTGCCTCTATCTTGAGGGACTAGCATTTTGCTTCGCTTTTACTCGCTAGCGGTGTTGAGCCCATTTTGCCTCTTCTTGAGGGCTAGTTTTGTTTTGCTTGGTTGCGTCGAGCCGTTGCCCATGTCTTTGGGGACCAAGTTGTCTTGCTCTTTCCACTTGACCTTCTTCGGCTTTGCTATGCTTTTGGGTCATTTGGTCGAGCTCTCTCTTCTCCTTCTTCCTTCTTCTCTTTCCATTATGATTTGTGTGTGTACTTGACAATGCACTCATCAAGGGGGAGATTGCGGATACATGGGTGTATACCGAGTCTCTGAGTTATGAGTGATTGTCAACTGGGATAGTGCGCATGTTCTTTGGCTTGAGTTGTGCAGGTGTCGAGCACGGAGACAGTGATCAGAGGCAAGGTGAAGGTCAAGAAGAGACGTGTTGTGCCGATGGACCGAGAGTGGCGAAGGGCGGACATGAGGCTTGGACTGAGGGACCGGTGGCCCGAGGATCAGCTGTGGTGGCTGGCAGCCTGGGACAGCGACGAGCGAAGACTTGTGGGACATGGTGTTGCTCGGGTCGAGGACCTGGGGACACATGTCGGTGGACGGGGTGCACGGGCGGTGCATCCCTACTACAGCTTCGGTTTGATGGTAGAGCCAGAGAAAAACCATCGGGTGGACGGTTTCCAGGTTTGGGCCTCAAAACCTGGGCGCGGATGGTTTCCGAGTTTGGCCACAAAACTCGGGCTGGGGACGGTTTCTAGGTTTGGGCCTCAAAACCTGGGTGATGCGGGTTTGCTGAGTTTGGGCCACAAAACTCAGGCTACGTGGGCTGGTTTCCCGGTTTGGGCCTCAAAACCGGGGGTTGGCTGTGAAGGCTGGTTTCCCGGTTTGGGCCACAAAACCGGGGATGCGACGTCCGGGAAAAGGACGCAGAGCGGTGGCGGCACGTGGCGGCAATCGGAAGGTTGCGTCGAGGCAACGCTACGAGTTGTGCGGGCGTGGCCGTCGTATCCACCTACCATCGAGTTGGTCCAGAATAACCTTTGGGTTTAGCTGGTTCGCTCTGTAAGTAGTTAGGGGTAGAGTGGGAATTAGGAATAGTTAGAATTAGGATAAGTAGGGGGAGACACCCACCTCCCCATCTATCTCAGTCATTTGCTATTTTGCCTTCTAGGTTTTCCTGCTCTCCCACTCCCCTGCTGTAGCGAACTGAGATCCACAGAGAAGAGAACAATACCTCTTTGCCCGTGCGATTTTGAGGAACACGGTTGCAAATTCGTGATTGTGATTCGCGTTTTGTTCTTGTTCTTCGCGAATTGCTTTTCTCCATGATTTTCCCGTCGATTGATCTCTTTGTTCGTTGCATCTTTTGCGATTCCGTTTGAACAGAGATGTTCTAGATCGTGAGGCACTTCTTTCCACCGAAGGAATTCACCTCTAACCTCACGACCTAGTAGATCGAACGATTTTCATTTCGGGTGAAGTTTTTCTCCCTTCCCTCAAATTTGTTCGATTCATCGATTTGGAGATAGGTTCGAGCCATGATCTCTTAGAGATAGCTCACTATCCTCCTTGTGACTCATCTCACCAAGTTTGATCCCTAGAGAATTCGTTTTGGGTGAGATCGAGTGAAATCGGTGGACGAACTGACCAGTTTCGGGGTGACCGGACGCTCAGTTCATACTGACCGGACGCCAAAGAGTGAGTCCGGTCGATGAACAAGTCACTGTTCTGTTTTTCATCTTGACCGGACGCTCCTTTCACTCAGTGACCGGACGAACCCCTGTTACTGTTCACCGTTTTGGACTGAGTTGACCGGACGCTCGACCCTGGACCGGACGCATCTCTTCAGTGAGTCCGGTCGCGAACAATAAGGTCCCAAATCAGGTTTCGCACGACCGGACGCGTCCAGTGGAGCTCGACCGGACGCAGGCAGAGTCCGGTCTGTGCTGTTTCGTTCGCATTTCGTTCGATCGTTGACGGATTTGGTTTCTGTCTTTTGCGTTGGGTTTCTAGGGTTGTGTAATGTCCCACTGTGCTTCTCGGAAGCATCCACCCTACATCTAGGGTCGTGGACACTTGCAAGCTCTAGTTTGCTCTTGGGGTTGATTCTCGGGATAGTGGCAACAAGTTTCCGAAAGGAAATTTTGAAGCTCCCATTCACCCCTCCCTCTGGTCGCTTTCTGATTGCACTTTCGATCCTTCACAAGATCGCATTGTTCAAGTACCACATTCGTAAGGATACAACAGTTGATAAACGGAACCGAAATTAACATCAGAGTGAGGAATCTTAAAAGAGTTAATACAACACTGAGTTTGAAATTTGCGGAAACTCAAATAAGTTTGAAACACGACCACCAGACATGTGGTCCGAATAAACAATGTTTGTGATAACTCACTCCTCCTTTTTTCAGATAATATGCCACCAACAGTCTTAGCCCAGCAAAAGCAAAGGAGAAGCTTCTAGATGACCCTGCCCTGGGCCCACTCCTCATCACCCTCCACAAGGTAGAGGAAGTGCTTACAATAGCCGTAGTAGACTTGGCCATCTGCAACAAACGGGATAAACCCTGAGTTCGGGAATGTACTCAGCTAGTCTTACCCGTCCAACTGAAAATAAAGACACCAAGGGTATGCAAGGCCTTTTTGGTGGAGCTGGGATCTTAGTTGCGAAAAGCTCAAATTAAAGGAGTAATATTTAATCGTATAGATGAGCAGTCCAAATTTTAGCCTATCTCTTAGTCTAGGTTTGAACCTGGTCTACAGCATCCACTTGAATCTAGAAATCAATAGAATAAACCATATCCGGTTGACTTATCCAAATTTTAGTTGAACCTTAAACATCACATGGAGTTGTATCGTGGTGAAGCTCGCCATAGTTTCCCACTAACCGGGGGAGACGGCGACTCGAATCGAATTCCAAACCAGCTGGTGAAAAACCTTTAATACCAACCCACACTTTCCCCGTCGGGTCCATGCATTGGGTAACCGCTCGATGCTTATTCGCGGTGGTAATCGTCGCGGCTCACAGCACGGACCACCCAATTGGAACTATACGATGGTCATTCTGCGGCAGATCATGTTTCCATACTAGAGGATGCGACACGGGTTGAGACCGGCCCGAACAGCGTCTAACCGGCTTTGGGGTCAATGATTACAGCACCGACATATCCCTAAGTAAAAGGGCGCTTTCAAAAATGAACGAGGACCAACATCGATACAAACCTACACGATCCAACGGACGAGCTGCCCCAAGTTTCCAAACTTGTGCCTTGCCTTCCAGTTGACCATATTTCATTACTACTCAGGTTCTTTTCCACGATAGCAAATACAGCCAACTGTGATCCGGTAACTACCCATCAGGGGTATTACAGAAACATCCTTAACTACTACTTTTATTAAGCAGGCTAAGCAGTTCTACTTATGAATAAGTAACAGGACAACAAGGCAGGCGTAAACAATAATCAATGAATGGTAATGCAGCAATTAGGATTCAATCAACTCCTATACCTAATGCATCACAACATAAAATACTCAAGTAAATTAATTATAAAAACTGGGAGACTTAGGATGCTCTGGGCTTGCCTTGGGAGAAGACCGATGCCTCGTGAGAGGGGCACTCGGGCAGGTTAGTTTTCGCAGTGGGTTTGGCCTCCTCGCTCCTGAGCACTTCTGGGATCTCCTCCTCGATGTTTGTTTCCAGCTCTTGCTCTATCTCCGGGGCTGTCGATCCTATTGCAATGCGGTTACATAAATAAATAATGCGAGGTGCAAATTGGCGGTACAAAATGTAAATATTTCTTGCAAACCAACAAAACCAACTTGTTGAACAACTTTTGACATTGAGAAAAACATTTAATGACTGTATTTAACAAAACCATTATTTTGACTATTTCTCATTTACTTATTCGAAAGAAATTTAGGTTTGAACAACAAGTATATTTTTCTGAACTCAGAAAAATCCACAAAAATTCCAGTATGCAATTTACACTTACTGGACCTTACTGTACAAATTTCAGCAAGAGATAAATTATTGAACATCAGATACCAAAAGATGAAACAAACTGCCCAAAACGTGCTTTGAACTAACTTTTCTTATGAAAAGTGTCAAACAGCATATTTCATATTTTTCCTAGCTTCACTACCTATAATCACTCTACTGCGGAAAACTTACTACTAAAGCATGAACATATAAATCTACACAAAATAAACAAATTTATTTCAAAATAAACCCTTTGAACTGCAACCCTACTGGAAAAGGGTGCAATCCTCATTTTTATATTTTTCCTAGATTGTACTCCACATTTCATATTTATAAAGAAGGTTCCATGAACAGAAACATCATAATCTTTTATGTATGAATTTCCTAAGAAAAACATAGAAAAACACATTTGTACTACAACTCCTTATTTTTCCAGACAACAACCTATACTTAACATTTTTCTCAGCTTAAACAGAACACACAAAGACTGTATAAATTTTCCCATATTTTATTTCCACACATATTTCTCCTAACAAATATTTTAAGAAAACAGCCTAAAAGGAATTTAAATCTAAATAGATGCATTTTCTACAAAAACAGGTTCTCATAAATTTTTCACAAACACATAACTTGATAAGAAGCATACACCATTTTTGCCATGAATTAATTCAACCAGAAAACACATAAACCTATTTATTTAACATAAAGCACATAAACTGAAATAAATGCAAACAGTGCCATAAACTGCTACCAAAAATACTGTTCTGTCCATAATTCAAAAATTTAGCACACGACCAAGTATAAATACTCATTTCCATACAACATCACAGAATAATTGCTCGAAAATAAGAAATGCAAACGACGGGTTTCCATAAAAAGGTGCCAGATCGAAGTCTGGACTTTGTCCAAAAGCCGTACATGCCATCATGCAACTTAAAACATAAAACCAACACACGTCTGGGTTACATCAAAAGCGAGCATGCTCAAGCTATACAAAAGAAAGAGACTCGTAACGAAGCTAGCGATCAAGCGTCTCCGGCGGCGGATGCGGCATCATCCTCGTCGGCATCCATCATCGGCTCGTCAGCATGGTCCTCGTCATCTGAAGAAGGCTCTGGACCAAGCACTACTCCGTCCTGGGGCTCCTGGGCCTCATCTGCAGGGGCCTCATCAGCTGCTGGGGCGGCGGCCTCCTGTGCTGCGTGATGCATCTGGTGGACTGCCTCATGAAGGTGATCGATGTAAACCTCCTGGTCGTGCACCTGTTGCATCAGGTGATGGGCACCTTCTCGGAGCTGGTCGAGCGCTGTGTGGGCTTCATTTCGCTGAAAAGCTGTCGTCAAGTACATCTGCTCAGCGACAGTCATGGCGGTGGTCTCGGCTCCTGCGGTGGCACGTGCATCGTCACACTCCAGAGTGACCTGATGTATCTTCTCCTATAGTCGGGCTATCTCAGCATCGAACTCCTCTTGCAGCTTCCTCTTGCTCTCGTAGGTGGCGGTGAGAGTAAAGGACACGCTCTCCAGGCTGCGCTCCAAACTCTCACATACATCCACCAAGGCTCCGGTGGCGCTCATCGCGGACGTCTCATAGTAGAACCTCTCATCTGCACCTCCTGTCAAAATCGACTCCAAGGTCTGCCTCCAACGCAATGGAAAAAGTGCTCCACGAGGGAACACTCCTGCCATAGCGCTAGCAAGGTTGTCGGGGAAGCGGGCAATGATGTCGTTCAGCACCAAGTACGCTGCCCTGTTAGGTCCATCCTTGGCACAACTGCCTCTGGTGATCTCCGTCCACCCTGTCCAGTGGGGCTTGCTAGCCAAGGCTTTGACCTTGAGCTATACCATGACCAATGAGTCCTGCCCATAGATATCCTTCTGCCAAGAATACCGGGGCTCCTATCCTTCCTTATACCCAACTGCTTATAAAATCCTCCAAAGGATGGTCGGCAACCCGAAGTAAGACAAGAACGTGTTCTCGGTCAACTTCCTGGCCAAGTGGTGACGTGGAACTCCTCTGCCTCCGGTGGCCTTGCGAGCTATCAACTTAGTTCGGGCCATCTGTAGAAATAAAAGGGTTTCGAACTCTCGTGAGAAGTATATATTAAGTTGGCAAATTTTTATAAGAAAAGAGATAACTTTTAATTAAGGGGAGGTAATGCAAATGCAAGAATATAAACATGATGCATGATCGTACTTACGTTCTCACTCACTAACCATGACTCGTAAGTCCTAACGTTCTAGTCGGTGGCAAGAACGATCTCTCATGCGTTACCTACTCGTTCTACTCGATCACGTAGTTAGTGTACGTGCAGAAGATTCATTTCAGCCCAAGCAAAATCCAATGATAAACTAACGGAGTATTGTCTCATACGTACGAAGATACATAGAAACCAACACTAAATACCATGCACCAATCCAGAAACATACCCAACATTTGATACCCTCGTATATGTTTGCGTAGAGCTCGCATATACTTGGTATAACAACTCACCCTAGACCGACGGTTGGACGGTCATGCTCTCATATCTTACAAAATCATTTTATGCATGTTTTCACGATCGACTCATTCTCTTTTCCCTCGAGAATGGACCAGCAAATAAAGATCCAGCATGACGCAAAATCCCTAAACCCTGTTAGCAGTTAAGCCACCTGAATCCTAGTATAGGGCTTAAGGACAAGACTGAGCACACTTAAAATTTTAAAGTAGTTTTGAAAATAGTCTTAAAATACCCATTTTAGTTCAAAAATAGCTCCTCACGGATGCAATAACTTGAACCATGCTCTGATACCAGCTATGGTGGAACCGTCCTGATTATAAGAGCTCAAGTACCGTCATAGCCAAATACGACTGACGTCGACTCGTACTTGAACCCATATAACCCCTGTAGTCCGGAAATATCGAAGGATTTCAAACATCGTGCAACATACAAGATCGCATCGTTCAAGTACCACATTCTTAAGGATACAACAGTTGATAAACGGAATCGAAATTAACATCAGTGTGCGGAATCTTAAAAGAGTTAATACAACACTGAGTTTGAAATTTGCGGAAGCTCAAATAAGTTTGAAACACGAGCACGACACACGTGGTCCGAACAAATAATGTTTTTGACAACTCAGTCCTCCTTTTTCAGATAATGTGCCACCAACAGTCTTAGCCCAGCAAAAGCAAAGGAGAAGCTTCTAGATGACCCTGCCCTGGGCCTACTCCTCATCACTCTCCACGGGGTAGAGGCAGTGCTTACAATAGCCGTAGTAGACTTGACCATCTGCAACAAACGGGATAAACCCTAAGTACGGGAATGTACTCAGCTAGACTTACCTATCCAACTGAAAATAAAGACACCAAGGGTATGCAAGGCCTTTTTGGTGGAGGTGGGATCTTAGTTGCGAAAAGCTCAAATTAAAGGAGTAATATTTAATCGTATAGATGAGCAATCCAAATTTTAGCCTATCTCTTAGTCTAGGTTTGGACCTGGTCTACAACATCCACTTGAATCTAGCAATCAATAGAATAAACCATATCCGGTTGACTTATCCAAATTTTTGTTGAACCTTAAACATCACATGGAGTTGTATCGTGGTGAAGCTCGCCATAGTTTCCCACTAACCGGGGGAGACGGCGACTCGAATCGAATTCCAAACCAGCTGGTGAAAAAACTTTAATACCAACTCACACTTTCCCCGTCGGGTCCATGCATTGGGTAACCGCTCGATGCTTGTTCGTGGTGGTAATCGTCGCGGCTCACAACACAGACCACCCAATTGGAACTATACGATGGTCATTCCGCGGCAGATCGTGTTTCCATACTAGACGGTGCGACACGAGTTTGGACCGGCCCGAACAGCATCTAACCGGCTTTGGGGTCGATGATTACAGCACCGACATATCCCTAAGTAAAAGGGCGCTTTAAAAAATGAACGAGGGCCAACATCGATACAAACCTACACGATCCAACGGACGAGCTGCCCCAAGTTTCCAAACTTGTGTCTTGCCTTCCAGTTGACCATATTTCATTACTGCTCAGGTTCTTTTCCACAATAGCAAATATAGCCAACCGTGATCCGGTAGCTACCCATCAGGGGTATTACAGAAACATCATTAACTACTACTTTTATTAAGCAGGCTAAGCAGTTCTACTTATGAAAGTAACAAGACAACAAGGCAGGTGTAAATAATAATCAAGGAATGGTAATGCAGCAATTGGGATTCAATCAACTCTTATACCTAATGCATCACAATATAAAATACTCAAGTAAATTAATTATAAAAACTGAGAGACTTAGGATGCTCTGGGGCTTGCCTTGGGAGAAGACCGATGTCTCGTGAGAGGGGCACTCGGGCAGGTTATTTTTCGCTGCGGGTTCCGCCTCCTCACTCCTGAGCACTTCCGGGATCTCCTCGTTGACGTTTGTTTCCGGCTCTTGCTCGGTCTCCGGGCCTGTCGATCCTATTGCAATGCGGTTACATAAATAAATAATGTGATGTGCAAATTGGCAGTATAAAATGTAAACATTTCTTGCAAACCAACAAAACCAACTTGTTGAACAACTTTTGGCATTGAGGAAAGCATTTAATGACTGTATTTAACAAAACCATTATTTTGACTATTTCCCATTTACTTATTCGAAAGAAATTTAGGTTTGAACAGCAAGTACATTTTTCTGAACTCTTAAAAATCCACAAAAATTCCATTATGCAATTTACACTTACTGGACCTTACTGTACAAATTTCAGCAAGAGATAAATTACTGAACATCAGATACAAAAAGATAAAACAAACTGACCAAAAGGTGCTTTGAACTAACTTTTCTTATGAAAAGTGTCAAACAGCATATTTCATATTTTTTCTAGCTTCATCTACCTATAATCACTCTACTACAGAAAACTTACTGCTAAAGCATGAATATATAAATCTACACAAAATAAATAAGTTTATTTCAAAATAAAATCTTTGAACTGCAACCCTACTGGAAAAGGGTGCAATCCTCATTTTTGTATTTTTCCCAGATCCTACTCCACATTTCATATTTATCAAGAAAGTTCCATGAACAGAAACATCATAATCTTTTCTATATGAATTTCCTAAGAAAAACACAGAAAAACACCTTTGTACTACAACTCCTTATTTTTCCATACAACAACCAATACTTAACATTTTATCAGCTTAAACAGAACACACAGAGACTATATAAATTTTTCATATTTTATTTCCACACATATTTCTCCTAACAAATATTTTAAGAAAACAGCCTAAAAGGAGTTTAAATCTAAACAGATGTATTTTCTACAAAAACAGGTTATCAGAAATTTTTTACAAACACATAACTTGATAAGAAGCATACACCATTTTTGCCATGAGTTAATTCAACCAAAAAACACATAAACCTATTTATTTAACATAAAGCACATAAATTGAAATAAATGCAAACAGTGCCATATACTGCTACCAAAAATACTTTCATATTTTTCCATGACAGATCTACTCATGAACAAGTTAACAAAACTAAAAGCACCTCATTTGGACTATTAAAACGTGCTACACAAAATAAACAAACTTTCTCTGGAAATAAACAGAAAAGGAAAAACATTTGAAAACTCCTGGCCAGACTTGCGTGGACTCGGCACATGGACCGGGTGCGGCTGACGCGTGGGGTTGGCTGGGTCAACGGACCCACCTGTCGGTCAGAGCCGAACAGAGGAGGGGTTTGACCGCGCGGTTCTCGCTGACGGCGACGTCGCCGGTGGTGAGGTGGTGCTTGGCGAGCTCGTCTCGATGAGGCGAACCCATTGGTGGTGATGGTTTGGCTAGTGGGTAGCCGTAGCTCGCCGGCGGCGAGCCACGACGGACGGTGGCGGCGGTTGTGCTTGGTCGTGCTATCTTCGGCGGTCTCCGTTGGAATGGAGGGAAGGGGGAGCATCAGTGAACCCTAGGATAGCTACCAGAAGTGTCGGATTGGTCGGCGAAGCCGTGGAGCGGCTCGACCACGTGCGGGGGTCACGGCGGCGCCCATGGCACTCGGCCGGGGAGAAGAGAGGGATAGGGAGCGGTAGCGTTGAGGGTAAGGGGTGTTCTCACCTTGCCTTGGTGCGGTGAAAAGCTCCGGGGAAGATAGGGCTCAGCGGAGGCTCGACCGGCGTGGAACGACAACGAGCACTCTCTGGCATTGGCGGCGGCCGAAAAGGGGGACCTCGTGTTCAGGCAGCGGTGGGGCTCGGTCGGCCGAGTGGTCGCGTGCACCGTGTGTGCGGGAACGAGGCGGAGCGGTGTGCGCGAGGGATTGAGCCGAAGGGCTCTGGCAAGGCCGGAACGGCGACGGGGAGGCTTGCGGTGGCGGTCGTGGTGAGGTGGCGCTCGAGCTCGCGTTCGCGTGCAGTGAGGGAGTGGGAGCGAACGGGAGCAGACGAGTGTGTGTAGGTGAGTGAGGGAGTGAAGCGAGCGGGCTTGGTTTTTGCTCGGCCGGTCGACGGTCGGTCGCTGGTAGCGGCGGGGCCCGGCGCGGCGTGCGGCGAGTGGTGGCACGGCGGGCGAGGGCTGCGCGGCAGGCGAGGCGCGTGCGGAGTGGCCGAGCGAGATCGCTGGCGTGTTCGGGCGAGAGAGGATCAAACGGAGAGTGGGCAAGCGGGATCCGGTGCAGAGAAGGGCGGCCACGCGCCGCTCCGGCCAGCGTACGGCGCGGCGCGGTCGGGGCGACCGGCACGGCGCGTCGCGCGCGGGAGCAGGCGGGCGCGGGCTGGGCCGAAAGGCCAGATGGGCCGAAAGCGAGGCGCGGAAGAAAAACGTTTTCCTTTTTGTTTTTCCAAATCCTTTCCAAACTTTGACCATTTCAAAACAGTTTCAAAAACTCAAAACTAGGCTTTGACCCAAAAATAAAAGCTTTCATATAAGACATATCTTCACAAAATCATTTTCTCAGCCCACATAGGAATAAAGCCAATTTTTGAGCCATAAATCATTTTGTTCCCATATTTTTAATTATTAAACTATATTGAACTTGGCCAAGGTGTCTACATGAAAAAGGTTATACTCAATATTACCTATTTTATAAAATTATAAGTCAAGACAGAAATTTATTTAAACAACCAAGTCTTATTGAAACCAAAAATTCAAATAAACAAACAAAAGGCAAAAACAGTTCCATGCACATGAAATGATGCAATGCATTCCTTATGGAAATTTAGTAGCTAAAGTGATTCCTAATGCAGTGCTTGACACTAGGGTGTCACAGTGTAAGGCAAGCATATGCATAACCGGCAAACTAATGCACAAAGGAGTTTAATTTATACAATACACAGAGAAGGCATATGAGAGTATCAAAAATGAAATCAACGTAATGACATCGATTAGGAATACCAATATGTAGATACCAAATGAATTATTTCCACACACGATGCTTGTCTCCGAGGACTCCATTTTCCTTGCAATGAGACTACTACACACATGATAGTCTTGAAAGTAGTGTGAGTCTCAAAGTTTTCAGATTGTAGAATAAACTCCCCCTAAAGGTGTGCAAACAAGTTTGAAATACTTGTAGGAGACATGCACATTGACTTGTAAGGACAAACTACAATTTTGCAAGTTGACATCACTAGAATTGTGACACGAATTGAAGATGGTAATCGGGGTAGTTTATCTACTATTTGGAGTATGGCACATATAAGATAAATACAAAGTAAAAGAAGCTATGTGCCGTGCTCCTAAGCAAGTTAAACCATGTAGGTTTGCTCCAAAGATAAGACATGATATTGAGCAAAACTACTGAACGCATCTTGGCCCCTAGTGGGTTTCGGTGATTGGATGAAACACAAGATTACTGTGACTAACGTGTGTTTTGCAGAAACAGGGATGAGTTAGGTCATGGTAATGGTGACGATACGGGCATATGGAGTTCATGTCCCCTGGCGATGGAAATCATTTCGGTTTTCAAAGGACGAATGACGAAGACGATGGCAGACTAGGCTAAGTGTCGTATGGTGTTGGAGAACACTTAGGTAGTCATAGGTCTTTGTTTTTCCTTTGGCCGTACTATAAAGGGGAGCGTGAATCAGTAGCTTGACCTAGATGAGTCTATTGAGGTAGGTGCGGTGCACACTTGTTATTTCATAGCCCTAGGTAGCTCAGAGAGATGCCTTATGTCGTGAGGATGAAAAGTCGTTAAAGCCGCGTCGCGATCCGAGTGAGTTTTGCCTGTGAAACAGGCATCGGACGCTGGCCTGGTGCTCACTCAGACTAGGGTTTAGTCTGGTGCGTGGCATCGGACGCTCCGGTGTTGCCACATCGGACGCGCCCGTGCCACTGTTCACTTGCAAGTGAACTTGGGCATGCATCGGACGCTGAGGGCCAGCGTCCGATGTCCATACAGAGAGGTTCCAAAGAGGTTAAAATCACATCGGACGCGTTCGTTGTGATGGCATCGGACACTGCCCAGCGTCCGATGCTCCTTTAACATGTCTGACAGGTTGTACAGTCGACCGTTGGTCGAGGTCATCGGAGCGTCCGATGCCAGGCATCGGAGCGTCTGATGCCCCCGCAGAAACACCTGTTCAGTGCTCTATTGGATGGCCGATTGGGGGGAGTATTTATACTCCTCCCCCTCCTCCAAAAGAGTGTTCTTGCCACTTTCCTCTGCTGAGAAACATATTGTGAGTGAGAAAGAGCAAGAGCCCTAGTGAGGTTGAGAGATTTGCTAATTCAGATAATTAGTGACCTCCTAATGAGAATTGAGTAGCAAGTGTGCATCCATCCGTCTCTTTGGCCTTGTCTTGGTCAAGTGAGAGTTCTAGCTTGTTACTCTTGGTGATCGGCATCACCTAGACAGCTTGGTGGTGATCGAAGAGCTTGGTGATCATCCGGAGGCATTGTGGATGGCCCAAGCCAAGTTGTGACCGGTAGCGAATGATTCACCAGGCCGGAGTGGCGAAGAATCAGCTCGTAGTGACCACTTGATCCTTGCACGGATCAAGGGGGAGCGATACCCTTGTGCGGGTACTCCAACGAGGACTAGGGGGTTGTGCCGACACCTCGATACCTCGGGAAAAAGATTGTCGTGTCATCTCTACTCTCTTTACATACGCATTTACTTTTGAGCAATTCAATTCTGCAATTTACTTGTTGTTCTTTCATAAGTTGAATTGCCATGCTAGAGTAGAAATGGTTTAGCGATAGTCTTTTGTGCGGTAGCTTCTAGAGGAACACAGTTCTAGGCACTAGGGGGTTAATTGGGCTTGTTAGGATTTAATTGTTGCAAGAAGTTTTAGAAAAGCCCAATTCACCCCCCTTTTGGGCATCTTGATCCTTTCAATTGGTATCGGAGCCTCGTGCTCTCGATTTAGGCTTAACCACATAGAGTTAAGATGTCCGGAGGTGATGGACCACCTCCCATGTTCGAGGGAGATGACTTCCCATATTGGAAAATCCGTATGGAGTCATACCTAGAAGCGGTTGATGTAAAATGCCACGAAGCCGCGATCACCGGTTTTGCCAAGCCCAAGGAAGGCACAAGCCATACTCATAATGAGGAGGAAAATGAGAAATGGAATGCAAAAGCCAAAAACATCCTTTTTAGAGGCATTTGCAAGGATGTATTTAACCGCGTCCGGAACCACAAAAATGCCCATGATCTATGGGAAAACATTTGTGCGCTCCATGAGGGAACCAAGAGTGAGTGTGAGGAGCGTTATCATTTGGTTATGCAAAAGTTACGTTCGTTTGATATGCTTGCTCATGAAAGTGCAAATGAAATGTACTCACGCTTGAATGTTCCTGTAGAAGAGCTAAATGGACTTGGCCTCACACAAATGCAACCATCCGATGTTGTGAGGAAGATTCTTTGTGTTCTTCCAATTGAGAAGTATGGACACATTGTGACCGTGCTACATCAAAGTGATCTTTCCACCGCTACACCAACACAAATCTTGGGAATGATCAATGCGCATGAGATGTACATGCACATCACACCAAGTGGTGGCTCCTCCACCGACAAGAAGAAAGACTTGGCCTTCAAAGCAAGCCATGACAAGAAGGCCAAGTCCAAGACAATTGAGGTACACCATGAGAGCTCAAGTGATGAGGAAGATGATACAAACATTGCTCTCATGGTGAGAAGAACCACAAAGATGTTGAAGAAGCTTCATAAGAATGGAGTCAACTTTGACTCATGAAAGAAGAAATTCTTCACAAGTAGCAAGAGAAGGCCAATCTCCGAAATGGATTGCTACAATTGCGGTGAACTTGGCCATCTTGCTCATCAATGCACCAAGCCCAAGAAAGACAACTACAAGAACAAAAACAAGGGCAAGAAATATGACGCATCAAGCGAAGATGAGAAGAAGAGTGAGAAGCCCTACAAGAAGGATGGCAAGAAGAAGAAGCAATACCACAAGAAAGGTGGCAAAGCTTACATTGTTGGTGATTGGCTCACCGACATTGACTCCTCCGATGGCTCATCCAATGAAGACAGTGATGATGAGAAGGAGAAGGTGGCCACTCTAGTGATTGGGACTTCTACTCCACCACCACCACCGTTGCCATCATCCACTACAAACCTATGCCTCATGGGCAAGGGTGACCGGAAGGTACAAAGTGATGATGACTCTAGTGATGATGAGAGTGATGGAGAATTCAAAGCTCCCGCTTATGATGAACTCGTTGATTTGCTAAACAACTATTCTAGAATCATAAGAAAGACTAGAGCTAAAAATGAGAAGCTTGTTGATGAAAATGAATCTCTTGTTGAAAAGTATGATCATGCTATACATGCTAGTAATGAGCAAAAAAATGAACTTGCTACTATGTCATCATCTATCATGGAGCTCAAGTCTTCTAACAAAGAGCTTAAAGCTAAAAATGAAAAACTTCATAAGATGCATAGTGCCCTTAACTCTAGCTATGCTTTGCTTAAGGAACAATATACTCAAGTTAAGGTAGATCATGATACACTTGTTGTAGCTTATGATATACTTTCTCATGAGACACATGATGCCCCTAACCTTGTTGTTAAGTGTGACATAGCAACATCTTGTGAGGACTTGGTTAGTGAGCATGATGAGCAAAGAGCTAGTGGCAAGGGCAAGAAAGTGGTTGTGGCCGATGACTATGATGACTATGTTAAGATCAAGAATGAGAATGCAAAGCTCAAGATTGATCTAGAGAAGCTATCAACCACCAAGCAAGTTGTCATCCAAACTCATGATGATGACTATAGCATCACACTTGAACTAGAAATGCTAAAAGAAGAAAACAAGAGATTGAAGATGGAGAGGGATTACAAGTTGACACCATCCCAATTGGAACTCCAACAAGAGAATGACAAGCTCAAGAAAGAGAAGGAGCACCTTGCCACCGGGTTGAAGAAATTCACCAAGGGTCAATGTCTTCAAAGTGAGCTACTCATGAACACCGTAATGAAGTCAAATAGAAATGGTATTGGCTTTCTTGAAGAGAAGATGAAGCAACACAAGAGCATCACAAAGCCAAAGAAGAAGAAGTTGGGAAGATGTTTTGAGTGTGGAAAGGAAGGACACTTTGCCCACAATTTTGAAGATCCTAAACCCACACCCTTGCCCAAGCATGCTAGGCCCTTTGCTTTCAATGCTCACTACATGCTTAGACAAGATTGTAGTGGCAGGATGAAAGTTATGTTCTTGGGGCCTCCTAACAAGAATAGGCCAAAGCAAATTTGGGTTGCAAAGTCTCTAGTTGAGAAGGTTAAGGGACCTCAACAAGTTTGGGTCCCGAAAGCTCAAGCTTGATTTCTTGTGTGTGTAGGTGAACTACAAGCCAGTGGATCTCATTGGGTGATTGATAGTGGTTGCACACAACATATGACCGGTGATCCCCGGATGTTCACCTCACTAGAAGAGAATGTCAATGACTAAGAAAAGATTACATTTGGTGACAACTCTAAGGGCAATGTGAAGGGTTTGGGCAAAGTGGCAATATCAAATGATCATACCATCTCAAATGTGCTTGTAGTTGCCTCATTGAGCTTCAACTTGCTATCCATTGGGCAACTATGTGATCTTGGCTTTCAATGTTTGTTCACCAACAAAGAAGTGGTTGTGACCAAGAAAGATGATGCACAAGTGATATTCAAAGGCTTTAGATACAACAATCTCTATCTAGTGGATTTCTCCTCCGAAGATGCCAACTTGAAGACATGTTTGTTCACAAAGCATTCTCTTGGTTGGCTATGGCATAGAAGATTGGCACATGTTGGAATGAACACTCTCAACAAGCTTTTGAAGAAGGATTTGGTTAGAGGCTTGAAAGATGTAAAATTCGAGAAGGACAAATTGTGTAGTGCATGTCAAGCCGGCAAACAAGTTGCAAACACTCATCCAACCAAAGCCTTTGTATCAACATCAAGAGAGTTAGAGCTACTTCACATGGATCTATTTGGGCCAACAACATATGCTAGCTTGGGTGGAAATCTCTATTGCCTAGTGATTGTTGATGACTATTCTAGATACACTTGGGTATTCTATCTTCATGACAAATCCGAAGCAACCCCTTCATTCAAGAAGTTTGCCAAGAGAGCCCAAAATGAATTTGACTTGAAGATCAAGAAGATTAGAAGTGACAATGGAAAGGAGTTTGACAACACCCATATTGAGCAATATTGTGATGAAGTTGGGATCAAGCATGAAGTCTCCGCAACCTACACACCACAAACAAAATGGGGTAGATGAGAGGAAGAACCGGACACTAATCACCCTAGCAAGAACAATGTTAGATGAGTACTCTACACCGGAAAGATTTTGGGCGGAAGCAATCAACACTACTTGCTATGCATCAAATCGGTTGTTCCCCCATCGTCTCCTTGGCAAGACCCCCTATGAGCTACTCAACAACAAGAAGCTAGATGTATCTTTCTTTAGAGTGTTTGGGTGCAAATGCTACATCTACAAGAAGCGCCAACACCTAGGGAAGTTTCAACACTGATGTGATATTGGTTTTCTTGTTGGTTACTCATTGAAGTCCAAAGCATATCGAGTATTCAACCATGCCACCGGGATGGTAGAAGAAACATATGATGTGGAATTCAATGAATCTAATGGCTCTCAAGGAGAGCATGAGAATCTTGATGATGTAGGTGATGAACCATTGAGGGAAGCAATGAAGAATATGCCGGTTGGAGCCATCAAGCCTAAAGATGATGATGATGATGTGCAAGTCATTGACAAGCCATCCTCATCAAATGTACCACAAGATGATGATAAAGATGGGAGAGAGCCATTTAAAGATACTCATGTCTCCCATGATCAAATGGTGGTACAAGCTCAAGATGATGATGCTCCTCAAGTGGCCCCTCAAGTGGTTGATCAAAGGACTACTCCTCTACTACAAGCTCATCCTCAAGATCTCATCATGCGGATACATGGGTGTATGCCGGGTCTCTGAGTGTTGAGTGATTGTCAACTGGGATGATGCGCATGTTCTTTGGCTTGTGTTGTGCAGGTGTCGAGCCCGGATACAGTGATCGACGGCAAGGTGAAGGTCAAGTTGAGACGTGTCGTGCTGACGGACCGGGTGTGGTGAAGGATGGGCGTACCGTGTGGCGGACGTGCCATGCCGAGGTACCGAGCGGTGAAGGGCGGACGTGAGGCTTCGACTGAGGGACCAGAGGCCCGAGGATCAGCTATGGTGGCTGGCAGCCTGTGACGATGACAAGTGAAGAAATGCGGTCATGTGTTGCCTGAGTCGTAGACTCGGGGACACGTGTCGGTGGACGGGGTGCACGGGAGGTGCATCCCATCTACGACGTCGGTTTGGTGGTAGAGCCAGAGAAAAACCATCGGATGGACGGTTTCCAGGTTTGGGCCTCAAAACCTGGGCGTGGACGGTTTCCGAGTTTGGCCACAAAACTCGGGCTGAGGGTTTCCGAGTTTGGCCACAAAACTCGGGCTGAGGACGGTTTCCAGGTTTGGGCCTCAAAACCTGGGCGCTGAGGGTTTGCTGAGTTTGGCCTCAAAACTCAGAAGCTGGTAGGCTGGTTTCCCGGTTTGGGCCTCAAAACCGGGGGTTGGCCGGAAAAGGCTGGTTTCCCGGTTTGGGCCACAAAATTGGGGGTGCAGAGCGAGGGCGGCACGTGGCGGCTATCCAGAGGTTGCGTCGAGGCAACGCTTCGAATTGTGCGGGCGTGGCCATCGGATACACCTACCACCGAGTTGGTCCAGAATAACCCTAGGGTTTAGCTGGTTCGCTCTGTATTTAGAATAGTGAGGGGTAGAGTAGGAATTAGACTTAGGTTAGAATTAGGATAAGTAGAGGGAGACACCCTCCTCCCTTCCTATCTCAGTCATTTGCTCTTTCGCACTTAGGGTTTCCTGCTCTCCCATCCCCTGCTGTAGCTAGCTGAGATCCGCAGAGAGACTCACCTCTGTGTATTGTTGATTTTGAGGAAAGGAGGCCATAACCTCCTTGTCGTAGCGTGTGTTTGCGCTTCGGCTGCAAGATCGTGGTGTTGATTCGCGTTTTGGTTGTGTTCTTCGCGGAATCCTTTTTCTCCATGATTTTCCCGTCGTTTGATATCTTTGCTCGGTTCATCTTTTGCAAATCCGTTTGAACCAAGTTATTCTAGATCGTGAGGCACTTCTTTCCACCGAAGGAATTAACCTCCAACCTCACGGTCTAGGAGATTGATCGATTTTTTGTTTCGGGTCAAGTTTTCTCCCTTCCCCCGAAATTCTTCGATTCATCGATTTGGAGATAGGTTCGAGCCATGATCTCTTAGGGATAGCTCACTATACTCCTTTTGACTCTTCTCACCAAGTTTGATCTCTAGAGGATTCATCTTGGATGAGTTAGAGTCGAATCGGTGGACGAACAGTGCAATCGCAGGGTGACCAGACGCTGGGCTCGGGGTGACCGGACGCTGACTCCGTGCGTCCGGTCATTGAACGTTTAGCGTGTTCATTTTGCTCCTGACCGGACGCTAGCTTCCTTGTGTGACCGGACTCGACGGTAGTCCTATTCATCAGGGTTTAGCACTTGTGACCGGACGCAGGGGAACCCACCGGATGCTCTCTCTCCCAGAGTCCGGTCAGTTCCAGAGAGGTTCCCGAGTGGGATTTTGGTGACCGGACGCGTCCGGTCCCTGCTGACCGGACGCTGGCCAGAGTCCGGTCGAGTTTGTGTTGCGCGTTTTCGTTCGTGGTTCGCCCGTTCGTTGACGGATTCGGTTTCCGTCTTTTGCGTAGGCTTTCTAGAGTTGTGTAGTGTCCCGCTGTGCTTCTTGGAAGCATCCACCCTACATCTAGGGTCGTGGACATTAGCAAGCTCTAGGGTTTGTCTCTTAGGGTTGATTTTGGGACAGTGGCTACTAGTTTCCGAAAGGAAATTTTGAAGCTCCCATTCACCCCCCTCTGGTCGCTTTCTGGTTGCTTCTCGATTCTTCAATTGGTATCGGAGCGGGTTAAGGATCTTCCACCTTAGCCGGTTCCAGATCCACGGAAGGCGACATGGATCGCGGCGTGGGCAAACCGCCGTTCTTTGATGGGACGAACTATGCGTATTGGAAGATACGCATGTCGGCCTATCTCCAGAGCATGGGCTCTTCTGTTTGGGAGATTTGCAACAGGGATGATTACGTTGTCTTGGCTGCTTGTGTCACTCAGCTCCAGATCGATGAGCACGAGGCCAATAGCCGGGCACGTAATGCCTTGTTCTCCTGTTTGAGCATGTCCGAGTTTGATCGCGTTTCTCATCTCCCCACGGCTCAGGAGATTTGGGCGACCCTCATGCGCTTCCATGAGGGAACCACTCAGGTCAAATCCCGCCTCTATGAGTCGCACAAGCGGGAGTATGAGAACTTTCGACATATGCCTGGCGAGAGCATAGAGAGTTTATTCGCTCGCTTTGAGGTTATTGTCAACAAGATGAGAGCGAACAAGGAGTTGTTGCCTTTTGACGATCATGAGAGGGCTTTGAAGCTTTTGCACACTCTTGATCGGTCAGTGTGGGACTCAAAGGTCCAGGCGATCATCGAATTGTCTAACTATGAGACCCTCACCTACGACGAGCTCTTTAGTAAGCTCAAGTCTAGTGAGATTGACGCCATGTCGAGGGCTTCTTATGAGAATCCTTCTGGCCCGACTATGGCGTTGGTTTCTGGCTCTTCTAACCCCTCTGGAGGTTTTGCTCTTTCATCTCTCTTTTCTGTCACAGAGGACCAGCTTGAGTCATTGGGGGATGACGAGCTAGCGATGCTCGCCAACCGGTTCTCGCGGTTTCACAACAACCGCATGAACCGTCGCCACGGAGGAGGATGCTCAGGATGCTATGAGTGCGGCGACCCCGACCACTTCATCGCCAACTGCCCCAAGAAGAACAAGCATTCGGGGAAGAGCGATCATGGGCACAAGTACAACTCTGGCAAGCGCAAGGAGAAATACGTTCCCCCGAGGCACAAGCGGAGGGGCGGCTTCGACAAGGAGTACATCAAGAAGAAGTACTTGGAGAAGGCCCAGGCTGAGCAGCGTGCGTTCTTCGCCACGCTCAGCGACGTCGACGGCTCGGATGACGACTCCGCTTGCTCAAGCGATGATGAGTCCGAGAAGAAGAAGAGGATCGAGGACAAGCTGAACGGTCTCTGCTTCTTCGCCGACGACGACGGCTTCTGCACCATGGCGCTTGGTGATGAGGTCGACAACAAGCTGGAGCACACCCCTCGGAACGATGACGACGACGACATCTCCCAGGTATCTCTCACCCACGACAAGCTTTCTGCTGAGGTCGACAAGCTTACTGCCGCGCTCCTTAGTCAGGACAAGTTGCTTAGGCGTGCCGCTAGAGAGCGCAAGGAGTTTAGGCAGAAGTGGGAGGACACGGTGAGGGAGCTTGAGTTTGCCAAGTCCACCGTGGTCGTGTCGGAGGAGGTTGAGTGTGAGATGTGCACCACGCACATGACTGACCTTCTCACATTGAGAGGTAAGTATGCTGCGTTGGTAGGAGAGGTGGATGAGCTGAAGGCTAGACCTTCTCTGTTGGGTGCGTGCAAGACTTGTCCTGTCTTGCAATCTGAGTTGGCAGAGAAGAATGCCAAGATTGTGTCTCTTGAGGAGGCCAACTCAGGTAGCACTTGTGTGGCTAAGTGTGCTTTGTGTGAGGGTTTGGAGATGGAGATTGCGAATGTCAAGCATGGCAAGATGCGAACCGAGGAGGAAAACACATACCTTCGGACCATCTTGTCATGGGTCTCTTGTAGTGAGCCGTAGCTCGGGATGATGATCTCCCAATTTAAGCGAGCTGCTGGAGGTTCTGGTGTAGGTCTTGCTCAGGGTGTTGATCTTTCTGCTTTTGGGAAGATTGGAGAGTCGAGTGGACTGAATCCTAGTGAGAAGCCCAACTCCACC
Source organism: Coix lacryma-jobi var. lacryma-jobi (assembly GCA_009763385.1). Taxonomy (NCBI): domain Eukaryota; kingdom Viridiplantae; phylum Streptophyta; class Magnoliopsida; order Poales; family Poaceae; genus Coix; species Coix lacryma-jobi. Next base: position 82,432,187 of record CM019825.1, on the reverse strand, counting down.
ACTACTCCCAAACTGACCAAGCTTCCATCCAAAGAGCCGGTCAAGCCTATCACCAAGGATGGGGTGATTGAGGAATCTCCGAGAGCTCCACCCAAGAACCAAGTGTGGCATCCCAAACCCAACCACCTAAAGAACAAGCTAGATACAATGCCACCTATCCAGGAGGAGTTGCCACAGAAGGGCAAAGTGATCCACACCCATAGCCATGAGTACCAACAACCCCCTTTGCGTGCGGTGAGGTATCATTGTAATTTCTGTGGGAGAGATGGACACTTGAGCGAGTTCTGCTTTAGGCGCAAGAGAGAGGCGCACCGTGCTAGGGAGATGAACAACACGGACATGTACCATCTTTTTCATGATGTACATGTGCCGAATGTTCAGAGGAGTGCTCCGAGGAGAGCAGCTAGGCCCAGAGGTCCAGAACCTCAAGTTCCCAGGCCTAGGCAGCAGAGAACTCCGAGGAGAGTCGCTAGGCCTAGAGGTGTTGAGCCTCAAGTCCCTAGGCCTAGGCCTCTTAGAGAGCGTGCCCGACGGGAGCCTGCAGTTGTAGGCTATGGACCCCGTGGCGGAGGCTTTGCAGTTGAGCGTTTTCCCCCACCGCGTTTTGAGTATCGCGATGGACGCTCCTCCCTTAGCGGACCACGTTTTCCTCTACGTGGTGATCGCTCCTCTCGTAGACGTGCTAGGAATGGTTTTTCTGCTAACCGTTCTTTTGAGCAGCCGGCCCAACACTGGTATTCTTCCTACTTCACTAACCCCAGTGTTGGACCGTATGCTCACCCTATGTCTTTTTATTGATGTAGGTAAAACGGTTGGAGGACATTTGGTTGGTGGATTCCGGTTGCTCGAGGCACATGACCGGAAATGCCAAGTGGTTCTCCAGCCTTAGCCCTGTTGCCGGAAAGGAGTACATAACCTTCGGCGACAATAGCAAAGGTAAGGTATTGTCTCGCGGGTCGGTGCGAGTTAATGAGCACTTTGTGTTGCGCGATGTTGCTCTTGTTTATAACTTGCATTTTAACCTTCTTTCTGTTTCGCAACTCTTTGATGACGACTATGAGATTCGTTTTAAACCGAATCTCAGCCGTATTTTGGATCCTCACGGAAATCTTGTGTGTTTGATTTCGCCCTTTGGAAAAGTCTTTCGTGCGAATTTCTCGGAGTCTTTTGCCACTTCTCGTTGTCTTGTGGCTGGACCTTCCTCCTCTGATCTTTGGAAGTGGCATAGGAGACTTGGACATTTGAGCTTCGACTTGCTTGCAAGGCTTAGTTCACTTGGCCTAATCCGAGGATTGCCCAAGTTGCATATGGAGAAGGATCTTTTTTGCCACTCTTGTAGACATGGGAAGATGGTTGCCGCTCCCCACCATCCAGTGACTCAGGTCATGACCAAGTGCCCTGGAGAGATTTTACACATGGACCTTGTTGGTCCGGCTCGGGTGAGCTCGGTTGGGGGGAAGTGGTATGTGCTTGTGGTTGTTGATGACTTTTCGAGATATTCGTGGGTCTTCTTTTTAGCTGAGAAGACCGAGACTTTCTCCTTTGCTCGCAATCTGATTTTGCGTCTTCAGAACGAGTTCCCTTTGAACTCGATGCGAGCAATTCGGAGTGATAATGGTTTCGAATTCAAGAATTTGGATTTTGAGAAGTTTTGTAACTCTTTGGGTTTAGAGCATCAGTTTTCTTCCCCCCACACACCACCACAAAATGGTGTTGTAGAGAGGAAGAATCGGACCCTTGCTGAGATGGCCAGGACAATGCTCGATGAGCATAGGACTCCTAGGCGATATTGGGCCGAAGCTATGAGCACTGCATGCTACATTTCCAATCGCATTTTTCTCCGAGCTTTCTTGAAAAAGACTTCTTATGAGTTGCGTTTTGGAAAACTACCCAAGGTGAGTTATTTTCGAGTTTTTGGTTGCCATTGTTTTATACTCAAAAAGGGCAACATGGACAAGTTTGAGTCTCGTTCTTCTGACGGTGTGTTTTTGGGTTATGGCACTCACACTCGAGCTTATCGTGTACTTAACCTTGACACTAACCGAGTCATGGAGACATCCGATGTCACCTTCGACGAGACCATGGTTTGTCCTTCTTCTCGCTTTGAGCGTGCAGGTGATCGTGAGGTTGGCGAGCCTCTTTTTGATGATGATGAAGAAGGTGCTGAAGGGATAGATGACCCAGCACCTCCTCCACCTGCAGTGTCGCAAAGAGAGGCTTCTACGACGACTCACGGCCCCGACACCTCTTCTTCCTGGGGGCCGTGGGATCCGCCACCCCGAGCGGTACCTTTTGTACCCGGGGAGGCACCAGCTGCTGTTGAGGGGGAGGCTACTTCAGCTCGTGAGGCGCCACGACACATCTAGCGCCAGCACCCGCCTCAGCAGATGATCGGCAGCATCGACGAACGGGTTACTCGGTCCAGGTCACAGCACATCTCTCACTTCGCTCATTCTGCTTTTGTTGCTAAATTTGAGCCCCGACATGTTGGACACGCTTTGACGGATCCGGACTGGGTCAATGCCATGCATGAGGAGCTAGAAAATTTTGAGAGAAATCGGGTTTGGGTTCTAGTTCCTCCTCCTCCTAACTGTAATCCTATTGGGACAAAATGGGTTTTCAAAAACAAACAAGGAGAGGATGGCCACATTGTGAGGAACAAAGCGCGTCTTGTGGCCAAGGGTTATAGTCAGAAGGAGGGGATAGACTTTGAGGAGACTTTTGCTCCTGTAGCTCGTTTGGAGGCTATTAGGATACTCTTGGCTTTTGCTGCATCCAAAGGTTTTAAACTCTTTCAAATGGATGTCAAGAGTGCCTTCTTAAACGGCTACATAGAAGAGGAAGTGTATGTTGAGCAACCCCTCGGTTTTGAAAATCCCAAGTTTCCAAACCATGTTTTTAAACTCCACAAAGCTTTATATGGTTTGAAACAAGCCCCTAGAGCCTGGTATGATAGGTTGAAAACCTTTTTTCTTGCTAAGGGTTTTAAAATGGGATGTGTAGATAAAACGCTCTTTCTCCTCAAGCAAGGCAAAGACACTCTCTTGGTCCAGATTTACGTGGATGATATCATTTTCGGTGGTTCTTCTCACGCTTTGGTTGCCAAGTTTGCAGATATTATGAGCAGGGAGTTCGAGATGAGCATGATGGGCGAGCTGACATTCTTTCTCGGGTTGCAAATTAAGCAATCCCGAGAGGGCACGTTTGTGCACCAGGGCAAGTACACCAAGGACTTGCTGAAGCGGTTCGATATGGGAGAGGTCAAGCCTCTTCCAACTCCCATGTCGACGACGACTGCCCTAGATGCGGATGTGGATGGAGAAGCAGTGGACCAGAAGGAGTACCGCAGCATGATCGGGTCGCTCCTCTACCTGACGGCGACACGCCCGGACATCCAGTTCGCGGTGTGTCTGTGTGCGCGCTTTCAGGCGTCACCGCGCACCTCTCACCATCAGGCGGTGAAGCGGATTTTCAGGTACCTTCGTTTCACGCCTGAGTTCGGGATTTGGTATTCTGCTTCCTCCACCCTCTCCCTTTGCGGTTATTCGGATGCCGATTTTGCTGGTTGTTGTATTGAGCGCAAGTCCACTTCTGGGACTTGCCAATTTATTGGTTCTTCTCTTGTTTCGCGGTCTTCTCGCAAGCAGTCTAGTGTCGCTCAGTCCACTACAGAGGCTGAATATGTTGCTGCGGCTAGCTGCTGTTCCCAGTTGCTTTGGATGATGGCCACTTTGCGTGATTTTGGTCTGAGCTTTTCTCGCGTGCCTTTGCTTTGTGACAGCACGAGTGCCATTAGCGTTGCTAAGAACCCCATGCTTCACTCGAAGACCAAACACATTGATGTGCGCTTTCATTTTCTGCGAGACCACCAGGAGAAGGGTGATATTGACCTTCGCCATGTCGATACTCATCATCAACTGGCTGATATTTTCACCAAGCCTTTAGACGAATCAACCTTTAATCGGTTGAGGGGTGAGCTTGGTGTGTGTTTCCCCTTTTAGATGGGGGAAACATTTTGGATCTTGTATATTTGACTGACTCTTTTGTCTTTCTTTTCTTTTGCATTTCAGCATACGCATTCACATTCTAAGCTTCATGTTTATAATCACTAGAATGTAACTATGCTCTACGTAGTATGCTCTGATGCTTATATCGATGCTTGTAGCTTATGCTCCTTCTGATCACTAGTACATGCTGTGAGCTGAGCTATTTTGAAATGGTGAATTTACTTAATAACTTACAATCTGAAAATGTTCACCATTGAGATATGCAACTAGCATGTGTAGGATATGTTGAGTTCACTCGTGCTTTTCATATATGCTAGGTTGCTATGTCTCTAGTTCAGAGTCATTCACTTGCTTGGTCTGTTCATATCATGTATAAATTTTGAACCAAGTTTTAGTGAATAGAAAAGATCGAGATGGGATTGCTTGTCAACACATCACGGTATCGAGACGGTTTCTCATCGCACTTTGAGTTAAACTTGAGCCGTGTAGTGTATGACCGAAACCGTAGCTTTAAGCTTCTGATTGCTTCGGCATAGGCTTCGCTCGGTTGAAAAGTGAGGCAATGACAAGCTTTCAACCTCTCACAATCACATGCTAATAATTGACCTTGTGTAATTTCACCGCTGCAACTCTGATCTAAAGTTGAATTCACAAGTGTATGTTTCATTCTTAAGCATGATGTTTGAACTTTGCTAGGTGTAGTTCACCTTGTATACATGTTTAGCACTTGCTCAGACTCCTGTTTATACATTGCTAGTGCTATTTTGATGGTGAATACCTTTTGACTCAAAACTGCTCATTTTTGCTCATATGTTCATATTTCATATCTGGTGATCAGTTTGAGCCTTTGCTGAGCTTGTATGCTGCTGTTGAGTCTTTGGAGTTATACTGTTTTGAGCATCTTTGCATTCTCCTGAATATATGCCTGAAGCTGCTAACTTGTATTTTGACTCATATGCATGATGGAAGGGGGAGAACCTCCCTTGTTAGCACTTTTGTTGGTGCATTTTGTGTTTGGGAGAACCTTTTACTTGCATCGTGCATTTTCAACTAAGGGGGAGAATTTGCAAATCATTTGTGCTTCCCGAGTGTTCATTTGAGGGGGAGGTCCCAGGAGGAGAGTTTGCATGTCTCCTGGATGTTCATCTAAGGGGGAGTTTTGCTGTCTCTTACTGGCCGAAAGGCATTGGTATCGAGCTTTCTTTGCTAGTTGTGTTGAGCCTCTGTGCCTCTATCTTGAGGGACTAGCATCTTGCTTCGATTTTCCAATTGGCATTTGCTAGCGGGGTTGAGCCTATTCTACCTCTTCTTGAGGGCTAGCTTTGCTTTGCTTGGTTGCGTCGAGCCGTTGCCCATGTCTTTGGGGACCAAGTTCTTTCGCTCTTTCCACTTGACCTTCTTCGGCTTTGCTATGCTTTTGGGTCATTTGGTTGAGTTTTCTCCTTCTCCTTCCTCCTTCTTCATTATTCTTTTCATTATGATTTGTGTGAGTAGTTGACAATGCACTCTTCAAGGGGGAGATTGCGGATACATGGGTGTATGCCGGGTCTCTGAGTGTTGAGTGATTGTCAACTGGGATGATGCGCATGTTCTTTGGCTTGTGTTGTGCAGGTGTCGAGCCCGGATACAGTGATCGACGGCGAGGTGAAGGTCAAGTTGAGACGTGCCGTGCTGACGGACCGGGTGCGGTGAAGGATGGGCGTACCGTGCGGCGGACGTGCCATGCCGAGGTAACGAGCGGTGAAGGGCGGACGTGAGGCTTCGACTGAGGGACCAGAGGCCCGAGGATCAGCTGTGGTGGCTGGCAGCCTGAGACGATGACAAGTGAAGAAATGCGGTCATGTGTTGCCAGAGTCGTAGACTCGGGGACACGTGTCGGTGGACGGGGTGCACGGGAGGTGCATCCCATCTACGACGTCGGTTTGGTGGTAGAGCCAGAGAAAAACCATCGGATGGACAGTTTCCAGGTTTGGGCCTCAAAACCTGGGCATGGACGGTTTCCGAGTTTGGCCACAAAACTCGGGCTGAGGGTTTCCGAGTTTGGCCACAAAACTCGGGCTGAGGACGGTTTCCAGGTTTGGGCCTCAAAACCTGGACGCTGAGGGTTTGCTGAGTTTGGCCTCAAAACTCAGAAGCTGGAGGGCTGGTTTCCCGGTTTGGGCCTCAAAACCGGGGGTTGGCCGGAAAAGGCTGGTTTCCCGGTTTGGGCCACAAAACCAGGGGTGCAGAGCGAGGGCGGCACGTGGCGGCGATCCGGAGGTTGCGTCGAGGCAACGCTTCGAATTGTGCGGGCGTGGCCGTCGGATACACCTACCACCGAGTTGGTCCAGAATAACCCTAGGGTTTAGCTGGTTCGCTCTGTATTTAGAATAGTGAGGGGTAGAGTAGGAATTAGACTTAGGTTAGAATTAGGATAAGTAGAGGGAGACACCCTCCTCCCTTCCTATCTCAGTCATTTGCTCTTTCGCACTTAGGGTTTCCTGCTCTCCCATCCCCTGCTGTAGCTAGCTGAGATCCGCAGAGAGACTCACCTCTGTGTATTGTTGATTTTGAGGAAAGGAGGCCATAACCTCCTTATCGTAGCGTGTGTTTGTGCTTCGGCTGCAAGATCGTGGTGTCGATTCGCGTTTTGGTTGTGTTCTTTGCGGAATCCTTTTTCTCCATGATTTTCCCGTCGTTTGATCTCTTTGCTCGGTTCATCTTTTGCGAATCCGTTTGAACCAAGTTATTCTAGATCGTGAGGCACTTCTTTCCACCGAAGGAATTAACCTCTAACCTCACGGTCTAGGAGATCGATCAATTTTTCGTTTCGGGTCAAGTTTTCTCCCTTCCCCCAAAATTCTTCGATTCATCGATTTGGAGATAGGTTCGAGCCATGATCTCTTAGGGATAGCTCACTATACTCCTTTTGACTCTTCTCACCAAGTTTGATCCCTAGAGGATTCATCTTGGATGAGTTAGAGTCGAATCAGTGGATGAACAGTGCAATCGCGGGGTGACCGGATGCTGGGCTCGGGCTGACCGGACGCTGACTCCGTGCGTCCGGTCGTTGAACGTTCAGCGTGTTCATTTTTCTCCTGACCGGACGCTAGCTTCCTTGTGTGACCGGACTCGACGGTAGTCCTGTTCATCAGGGTTTGGCACTTGTGACCGGACACAGGGGAACCCACCGGACACTCTCTCTCCCAGAGTCCGGTCAGTTCCAGAGAGGTTCCCGAGTGGGATTTTGGTGACCGGACACGTCCGGTCCCTGCTGACCGGACGCTGGCCAGAGTCCGGTCGAGTTTGTGTTGCGCGTTTTCGTTCGCGGTTCGCCCGTTCGTTGACGGATTCGGTTTCCGTCAATTGCGTAGGCTTTCTAGAGTTGTGTAGTGTCCCGCTGTGCTTCTTGGAAGCATCCACCCTACATCTAGGGTCGTGGACATTAGCAAGCTCTAGGGTTTGTCTCTTAGGGTTGATTTTGGGACAGTGGCTACTAGATTCCGAAAGGAAATTTTGAAGCTCCCATTCACCCCCCCTCTGGTCGCTTTCTGGTTGCTTCTCGGTCCTTCACATCATAGGGAGTCCAACAAGGGGTGTAATGACTCGATCTCAAAAACTTGCTCTATTTATTGAACATCACTCCTTTGTGTCTCTTATTGAGCCTACCATTGTAGATGAAGCTCTAGGTGATCCGGATTGGGTGAATGCCATGCATGAAGAATTAAACAACTTCACCTGCAACCAAGTTTGGACACTTGAAGAGTGACCTAAAGCCACAAGAGTCATTGAAACAAAATGGGTGTTTAGAAACAACCAAGATGATCATGGCAAGGTTGTTAGAAACAAGGCAAGGCTAGATGCAATGGGGTTCTCTCAAGTTGAAGGGTTGGATTTTGGAGAGACCTTTGCACCGGTTGCAAGACTTGAAGCCATTCGTATCCTCCTTGCATATGCATCACATCATGACATTAAATTATATCAAATGGATGTGAAAAGTGCATTTTTAAATGGCTTCATAAATGAACTAGTCTATATTGATCAACCTCCCGGGTTTGAAGACCCTAGATATCCTAATCATGTCTATAGGTTGTCCAAGGCGCTATATGGGCTCAAGCAAGCCACAAGAGCATGGTACGAGCGCCTCCGGGACTTCCTCATTGAGAAGGGCTTCATCATTGGGAAGGTCGACACCACACTATTCACCAAGAAGCTTAATGGGGAGATCTTCATTTGTCAAGTCTACGTTGATGATATCATCTTCTGGTCCACAAATCAAGCCTATTGCAAGAAATTTGGTGACTTGATGTCGAAGGAGTTTGAAATGTCCATGATTGGCAAGCTCACCTTCTTCCTAGGCTTCCAAGTCAAGCAATTGAAGGAGGGGACTTTTATATCACAAGAGAAGTACACAAAAGAACTCATGAAGCGCTTCAACATGGATGATTGCAAGCCTATCAAGACTCCGATGCCAACAAATGGACATCTCGACCTAGATGTGGGAGGTAACCTGGTTGATCAAACTCTCTACCGTTCTATGATTGGTAGATTGTTATATTTTACCGCATCTAGGCCCGACATCATGTTTAGTGTGTGCATGTGTGCTCGTTTTCAAGCCGATCCTAGGGAATCACATCTCATAGCTGTGAAGAGAATCCTTAGGTACCTAAAGCACACACCAAGCATTGTCCTTTGGTATACCAAAGGAGCTAACTTCCAACTCATTGGGTATTCCAATTTGGATTACGCGGGTTGCAAAGTAGATAGAAAGAGCACATCCAGAGGGTGCCATTTGCTTGGGAGATCACTAGTTTCATGGAGTTCGAAAAAGCAAAATAGTGTGGCCTTGTCTACCGCCGAGGCGGAATTGCGGATACATGGGTGTATGCCGAGTCTCGAGTGATGAGTGATTGTCAACGGGTTTGATCGCAGGTTCTTTGGCTTGTGTTGTGCAGGTGTCGAGCACGGAGACAGTGATCGAGGGCAAGGTGAAGGTCAAGTAGAGACGTGCCGTGCCAAGGGACCGAGAGTGGCGAAGGGCGGACATGAGGCTTGGACTGAGAGACCGGTGGCCTGAGCATCAGCTGTGGTGGCTGGCAGCCTGGGACAGCGACGAGCGAAGACATGTGGGGCATGGTGTTGCCTGGGTCGAGGACCTGGGGACACGTGTTGGTGGACGGGGTGCACGGGCAGTGCATCCCCTCTTCAGCTTCGGTTTGGTGGTAGAGCCAGAGAAAAACCATCAGGTGGACGGTTTCCAGGTTTGGGCCCCAAATCCTGGGCGCTGATGGTTTCTGAGTTTGGGCCACAAAACTTGGGCTGAGGACGGTTTCCAGGTTTGGGCCTCAAAACCTGGGCGCTGCGGGTTTCTGAGTTTGGGCCACAAAACTCAGGCGTTGGCTGGCTGGTTTCCCGGTTTGGGCCTCAAAACCGGGGGTGGACGTAAAGGCCTGGTTTCCCGATTTCGGCCACAAAACCGGGGGCAGAGTCCGTGAAGAGGACGCAGAGCGGTGGCGGCATGTGGTGGCAATTGGGAGGTTGCGTCGAGGTAACGCTACGAGTTATGCGGGCGTGGCCGTCGGATCACCACCTACCTTGAGTTTGTCCAGAATAACCTTAGGGTTTAGCTGGTTCGCTCTGTAAGTAGTTAGGGGTAGAGTGGGAATTAGGAATAGTTAGAATTAGGATAAGTAGGGGGAGACACCCACCTCCCCATCTATCTCAGTCATTTGCTCTTTGCACTTAGGGTTTCTTGCTCTCCCAATCCCCTGCTGTAGCTAGCTGAGATCCGCAGAGAACCATACCTCTGTGTACTGGAGATTTTGAGGAAGTGAGGCTGTATCCTCACTATTGTAGCATGTGGTAGCCACACGGTTGCAGATCGATGTGTTGATTCGCGTTTTGGCTCGTGTTCTTCGCGTTCTTCATTTCTCCATGTTATTCCCGTCGCTCGATCTCCCTCTCTAGTGTGTCTTTGCGAAATTCATTTGAATCAACTTGTTCTTTATAGTGAGGAGATAATTTTCACCGAAGGAATTCATCTAGCTCCTCATGAACAAGTAGATCGGTTTGATTTCGTTTTTGTGGCGCTTTTTCGTTCTTGATCTTCCTCTTTTGATTTCCCGGTGATTGAATCGATTTGAGCGGATGATTTCTTGGGGATAGTCTCCTAACTACCTCATGATCATCTTCTCCAAATTTGGGAACGTGGGATTTTGATTTGGATCGGATTTGTGAAGTTTTGAGACATCGCCCTCCCTGAGTGACCGCGGACAGTCCGCCACTCAGGGCGCGGACAGTCCGCGCATCGGGGACTTGGCCAGACCAGTGGCCACGGGTCTGTGCTGTTCGTGTCTCAGTTGACCGGCGGACAGTCCGCCGGTATAAACCGCGCACAGTCCGGGACTGTCTAGGGGACTTGCAGGAGCTTTGCTGTTTCGGTGTTTTGACCGGCGGACAGTCCGCCATCCCTTCGTGGACAGTCCACAGTAGGGGCGGACAGTCCGGGACTCCAGGTTCGGACAGTCCGGGAATCGCCTGAAGCTTTCGGTTTTGCGCGTTTGCTCTCCCGGCTTCTTCGCTTGGTTTTCGGACTTCTCGTTTGGCCTTGTAGTTGACCAAGGATTCTCTCTAGGTATCTTTGCTACTTGTTAGCATCGGTATTTGGGGATTTCTCGATGTAGCCGTCTATCTACGTTCGGGACTCGGTCGAACTTGTGCCGGAGCTTTTGGTGTTTGATTCGCTATCGCTTTGTGGTGCCTCACTGTGATCCTAGGGGTCATCCACCCTCTTCCAACGGTCGTGGGCATCACGGTTTCGGTCATAACTTTCGGGAGTTGATTTTGGGACTTTTGGCCAAAGTTTTGAGAGAAATTTTTATTGGCTCCCATTCACCCCCCCCCCCTCTGGTCGTCTTGCTAGTTCTTTCTCGGTCCTTCAATTGGTATCGGAGCAGGTTAAGAATCTTCCACCTTAGCCGGTTTCCAGATCCACAGAAGGCGACATGGATCGCGGCGTGGGCAAACCGCCGTTTTTCGATGGGACGAACTATGCGTATTGGAAGATACGCATGTCGGCCTATCTCCAGAGCATGGGCTCTTCTGTTTGGGAGATTTGCAACAAGGCCGACTACGTTGTCTTGGCTGCTCGTGTTACTCAGCTTCAGATGGATGAGCACGATGCCAATAGCCGAGCGCGTAACGCTCTTTTCTCTTGTTTGAGCATGTCCGAGTTTGATCGTGTTTCTCACCTCCCCACGGCTCGTGAGATTTGGGCGACCCTCATGCGTTTCCATGAGGGAACCACTCAAGTCAAATCCCGTCTCTACGAGTCGCACAAGCGGGAGTATGAGAACTTTCGACACATGCCTGGCGAGAGCATAGAGAGTTTATTCGCTCGCTTTCAGGTCATTGTCAACAAGATGAGAGCAAACAAGGAGCTGTTGCCTTTCGACGATCATGAGAGGGCTTTGAAGCTTTTGCACACTCTTGATCGGTCGGTGTGGGACTCAAAGGTCCAGGCTGTCATCGAATCGCCTAACTATGAGACCCTCACTTGCGACGAGCTCTTTGGTAAGCTCAAGTCTAGTGAGATTGGCGCCATGTCGAGGGCTTCTTATGAAAATCCTTCCGGCCCGACTATGGCTTTGGTTTCTGGCTCTTCTGCTAACCCCTCCGGAGGATTTGCACTTTCTTCACTCTTCTCTATCAGAGGACCAGCTGGAGTCTTTGGGGGATGACGAGTTGGCTTTGCTTGCCAACCAGTTCTCGCGGTTCCACAACAACCGCATAAACCATCACCGCGGAGGAGGACGCTCAGGATGCTTTGAGTGCGGCGACCCCGACCACTTCATCGCCAACTGTCCCAAGAAGAAGAACACATCTGGGAAGGGCGATCATGGGCACAAGTACGACTCCGGCAAGCGCAAGGAGAAGTACGTCCCCGCAAGGCACAAGCGGAGGGGCGGCTTCGACAAGGAGTACATCAAGAAGAAGTACTTGGAGAAGGACCAGGCTGAGCAGCGTGCATTCTTCGCCATGCTCAGCGACGTCGACGGCACGGATGATGACTCCGCTTGCTCAAGCGATGATGAGTCCGAGAAGAAGAAGAGGATCGAGGACAAGCTGAACGGCCTCTGCTTCTTCGCCGACGACGACGGCCTCTGACCATGGCTCTTGGTGATGAGGTCGACGGCAAGCTGGAGGACACCCCTCGGAACGACGACGACGACGACGACACCTCTCAGGTATCCCTCACCCACGACGAGCTTTCTGCTGAGGTCGAGAAGCTTACTGCCGCCATGCTTAGTCAAGATAAGTTGCTTAGGCATGCTGCTAGAGAGCTCAAGGAGTATAGGCAGAAGCGGGAGGACATGGTGAAGGAGCTTGAGTTCGCTAAGTCCACCGTGGTCGTTTCTGAGGAGGTGGAGTGTGAGATGTGCAGCAAGCACATGACTGACCTTCTCACTTTGAGAGGTAAGTATGCTGCTTTGGTAGGAGAGGTGGATGAGCTCCGGGCTAGACCCATGTTGTTGGGTGCGTGCAAGACTTGTCCTGTCTTGCAATCCGAGTTGGCAGAGAAGAATGCCAAGGTTGAGTCTCTTGAGAAGGCCAGCTCGGGTAGCACTTGTGTGGCTAGGTGCGCTTTGTGCGTGGGTCTGGAGATGGAGATAGCCAATGTGAAGCATGACAAGATGCAAACCGAGGAGGAAAACACATACCTTCGGACCATCTTGTCATGGGTGTCATGTGGGGAGCCGCAGCTTGGGATGATGATCTCCCAATTTAAGCGAGCTACTGGAGGTCCTGGTGTAGGTTTTGCTCCGGGTGTTGATCTTTCTGTTTTTGGGAAGATTGGAGAGTCGAGTGGTCTGAACCCATGTGAGAAGCCCAACTCCACCACTACTCCTAAACTTACCAAGCTTCCACCCAAAGAGCCTCTCAAGCCTAACACCAAGGATGGGGTGTTTGAAGAACCTCCACGAGCTCCACCCAAGAACCAGCAATGGGCTCCTAAACCCAACCACCTGAAAAACAAGCTGGACACAATGCCACCTCTCCAGGAGGAGCTTTTGCCACAGAAGGGCAAAGTGATCCACACCCACAACCATGTGTACCAACAACCCCCTTTGAGAGCGGTGAGGTACCATTGTGAGCACTGTGGGCGAGATGGACACTTGAGTGAGTTCTGCTTTCGGCGTAAGAGAAAGGCGCGCCGTGCAAGGGAGATGAACAACCCAGACATGTACCATCCTTTCCATGATGTACATGTGCCGAATGTTCCGAGGAGAGCTGCTAGGCCTAGAGGTGCAGTGCCTCAAGGTCCTAGGCGTCAGGGAGGTCGTGCCCGGCGGGAGCCTACAGTGGTAGGCTATGGACCCCGTGGCAGTGGCTTTGTAGTTGAGCGTTTTCCCCCACCGCGTTTTGAGTATCGCGGTGAGCGCTCTTTCCCCAGCGGACCACGTTTTCCTCAGCGTGGTGATCGCTCCTCCCGTAGGCGTGCTAGGAATGGTTTTTCTGCTAACCATTCTTTTGAGCAATCGGCTCAACACTGGTTTTCCCATTACTTCACTAACCCCAGTGTTGGACCGTATGCTCACCCTATGTCTTTTTATTGATGTAGGTAAAACGTTTGGTTGGTGCATTCCGGTTGCTCGAGGCACATGACCGGAAACGCCAAGTGGTTCTCCAGTCTTAGTCCAGTCACCGGAAAGGAGTTTATCACCTTCGACGACAATAGCAAAGGTAAGGTTTTGTCTCGTGGGTCGGTGCAAGTTAATGAGCACTTTGTGTTGCGCGATGTTGCTCTTGTTTCTAACTTGCATTTTAACCTTCTTTCTGTTTCGCAACTCTTTGATGATGACTATGAGATTCGTTTTAAACCGAATCTCAGTCGTATTTTGGATCCTCAGGGCAATCTTGTTTGTATGATTTTGCCCTTTGGAAAAGTCTTTCGTGCGAATTTCTCGGAGTCTTTTGGCACTTCTCGTTGTCTTGTGGCTGGACCTTCCTTCTCAGATCTTTGGAAGTGGCATAGGAGACTAGGACATTTGAGCTTCGACTTGCTTGCAAGACTTTGTTCACTTGGCCTAATCCGAGGATTGCCCCAGTTATCCATGGAGAAGGATCTTGTTTGCCATTCTTGTAGACATGGGAAGATGGTTGCCGCTCCCCACCATCCAGTGACTCAGGTCATGACTAAGCGCCCTGGAGAGCTTTTGCACATGGACCTTGTTGGTCCGGCTCGGGTGAGCTCGGTTGGGGGGAAGTGGTATGTGCTTGTTGTTGTTGATGACTTTTCGAGATATTCGTGGGTTTTCTTTTTAGCTGAGAAAACTGAGACTTTCTCCTTTACTCGCAATCTGATTTTGCATCTTCAGAATGAGTTCCCTTTGAACTCAATGCGAGCTATTAGGAGTGATAATGGTTCCGAATTCAAGAATTCGGATTTTGAGAAGTTTTGTAACTCTTTGGGTTTGGAGCATCAGTTTTCTTCCCCCTACACACCGCCCCAAAATGGTGTTGTAGAGAGCAAGAATCGGACCCTTGTAGAGATGGCCAGGACGATGCTCGATGAGCATAAGACTCCTAGGCGATATTGGGCCGAAGCTATGAGCACTGCATGCTATATTTCCAATCGCATTTTTCTTCGAGCTTTCTTGAAAAAGACCTCTTATGAGTTGCGTTTTGGAAAACACCCCAAGGTGAGTTATTTTAGAGTTTTTAGTTGCCATTGTTTTATACTCAAAAAGGGCAACTTGGACAAATTTGAGTCTCGCTCTTCTGACGGTGTGTTTTTGGGTTATGGCACTCATACTCGTGCTTATCGTGTACTTAACCTTGACACTAATCGAGTCATGGAGACATCAGATGTCACCTTCGACGAGACCATGGTTTGTCCTTCTTCTTGTTTTGAGCGTGCAGGTGATCATGAGGTTCGTGAGCCTCTTTTTGATGACGAGGACGAGGGTGCTGAAGGTATGGATGATCCAGCACCCCCTCCACCTGCTGTGCCGCAAGGAGCGGCTTCTACTACGACTCACGGCCCCGACACCTCTTCCTCCTAGGGGCCGTGGGATCTGTCACCTCGAGCAGTACCCTTTGTACCCGAGGAGGCACCAGCTGCTGTTGAGGGGGAGATCACTTCTGCACGGGAGGCGCCATGACACATCCAGTGCCAACACCCCCCTCAGCAGATGATCGGCAACATAGACAAACGTGTCACTCGGTCCAGGTCTCAAATCTCTCACTTTGCTCATTCTGCATTTGTTGCTGATTTTGAGCCCCGAGATGTTGGACACGCTTTGACGGATCCGGATTGGGTCAATGCCATGCATGAGGAGTTAGAGAACTTAGAGCGAAATCGGGTTTGGGTTTTAGTTCCGCCTCCTCCAGACTGTAAGCCTATTGGGACAAAATGGGTTTTCAAAAACAAGCAAGGAGAGGATGGCCACGTTGTTAGAAACAAGGCCAGGCTTGTAGCGAAGGGCTATAGTCAGAAGGAGGGGATAGACTATGAGGAGACTTTCGCTCCTGTAGCTCGTTTGGAGGCTATTAGGACACTCTTGGCTTTTGCTACATCCAAAGGTTTCAAACTTTTTCAAATGGATGTCAAGAGTGCCTTCTTAAATGGCTACATAGAAGAAGAGGTTTATGTTGATGAACCCCTCGGTTTTGAAAATCCCAAGTTTCCAAACCATGTTTTCAAACTCCACAAAGCTTTATATGGTTTGAAACAAGCCCCTAGAGCCTGGTATGATAGGTTAAAAACCTTTTTGCTTGCTAAGGGTTTTAAAATGGGATGTGTGGATAAAACGCTCTTTCTCCTCAAGCAAGGCAAAGACACTCTCTTGGTCCAGATTTACGTGGATGATATCATTTTCGGTGGTTCTTCTCATGCTTTGGTTGCCAAGTTTGCAGATACAATGAGTAGGGAGTTCGAGATGAGTATGATGGGCGAGCTGACTTTCTTTCTCGGATTGCAAATTAAGCAATCCCGAGAAGGGACGTTTGTGCACCAGGGCAAGTATACCAAGGACTTGCTAAAGAGGTTCGATATGGGTGAGGCCAAGCCTCTCCCAACACCCATGTCGACCACGATGGCCCTGGATGCAGACAAGGATGGAGAAGCTGTGAACCAGAAGGAGTACCGAAGCATGATCGGGTCGCTGCTCTACCTGACGGCGACACACCCGGACATCCAGTTCGCGGTGTGCCTGTGTGCGCGCTTTCAGGCGTCGCCGCGCACTTCTCACCGTCAAGCGGTCAAGCGCATTTTCAGGTACCTTCGTTTCACAGCTGAGTTCGGGATTTGGTATTCAGCTTCCTCCACCCTCTCCCTTTGCGGTTATTCCGATGCCTTCGATGCATTGAGCGCAAGTCCACTTCTGGGACTTGTCAGTTTATTGGTTCTTCTCTTGTATCGTAGTCTTCTCGCAAGCAGTCTAGTGTCGCCCAGTCTACCACGGAGGCTGAGTATGTTGCTGCGGCTAGCTGCTGTTCCCAGTTGCTTTGGATGATGGCCACTTTGCGTGATTTTGGTCTAAGCTTTTCTCGTGTTCCTTTGCTTTGTGACAGCACGAGTGCGATTAGCGTTGCCAAGAACCCCGTGCTTCACTCGAAGACCAAACACAATGATGTGCGCTTTCACTTTTTGCGAGACCACTATGAGAAGGGTGATATCGACCTTCGCCATGTCGATACTCATCATCAGTTGGCTGATATTCTCACCAAGCCTTTGGACGAATCAACCTTTAATCGGTTGAGGGGTGAGCTTGGTGTGTGTATCCCCTTTTAGATGGGGGAAACATTTTGGTTCTTGTATTATAAACTGACCATTTTTCGTTTGTCTTGTTTTTATTTTGGTCTTTTTGCATACGCTTTTACATTCTGAGCTTCTTGGATATAATCTTTAGAATGTAATTATGCTCTATTTAGTATGCTCTGATGCTGGTAGCTTATGCTCTTTCTGATCACTAATACATGTAGTGAGCTGAGCTATTTTTGAATGGTGAACCTACTTAACTAACATAAAACCTAAAAATGTTCACCATTGAGATATGCAACTAGCATGTGTAGGATGTGTTGAATTCACTCGTGTTTTTCATATATGCTAGGTTGCTATGTCTCTAGTTGTGAGTCACTCACTTGCTTGGTATGTTCATATTCTGGTTAAAACTTGAACCAAGTTAAGTGAAATAGAAAGATCGAGATGGGATTGCTTGTCAACACATCACAGTTTCGAGACTGTTTCTCATTGCACTTTGAGTTAAACTTGAGCTGTGTAGTGTATGACCGAAACTGTTGCTTTAAGGTTCTGATTGCTTCTGCATAGGCTTCGCACAGTTGAAAAGTTAGGCAATGACAAGCTTTCAACATCTCGCAGTCACATGCTGAAATTTTAACTTGTGTAATCTTAACCACTGCAACTCCGATAAAATCTGAAATCACAAGTGTATGTTTCATTCTGCAACATGATGATTGAACTTTGCTAGGGGTAGTTCACCTTGCATACATGGTTAGCACTTGTCTGTTATCCTGTCTATACATGTGTAGTGCTATTTTGATGGTGAATACCTTTTTGGCTAAAAACTGCTCACTTTGCTCATTTGTTCATATTTCATATTTGGTGATCAGTTTGAGCCTTCGCTAGCTTGTATGCTTTCTAGTGAGTCATTTGGAGCTATACTGTTTAGAGCATCTTTGCATTTTCTTGACTATATTCCTGAAGCTGCTAACTTGCATTTTGACTCATATGCATTTTCTAAGGGGGAGAAAATCGTTTTCGGTTCCCTTTTGCTTGCTGGTGCATTTTCAACTAAGGGGGAGAATTTGGACAAAACATGCCTCCCATGTTCAAAAGGGAGAGGAATTGTTTGTGTGCACCATGCAAGGGGGAGTTTGCTCGGTAAATTTTTGAAATTTCCAATTGGTTCGGAGCGCTTTGCTAGTTGTGTTGAGCCCTTGCCTCTATCTTGAGGGACTAGCAGTCGCTTCCTTGCTTCAGTTGGTTTCAGTTGGTATCGAGTTTTTCAGTTGATGTCGAGCTGTCTGCTAGTTGTGTTGAGCCTCTGTGCCTCTGTCTTGAGGGACTAGCATTTTGCTTTGATTTTTCAATTGGTATTTGCTAGCGGTGTTGAGCCTGTTCTACCTCTTCTTGAGGGCTAGCTGTGCTTTGCTTGGTCGCGTCGAGCCGATTGCCCATGTCTTTGGGGACCAAGTTGTCTTGCCCTTTCCACTTGACCTTCTTCGGCTTTGCTATGCTTTTGGGTCATTTGGTCGAGTTCTCTCTTCTCCTTCTTCCTCCTTCTATTTCCATTATGATTTGTGTTGGTAGTTGACAATGCACTCATCAAGGGGGAGATTGCGGATACATGGGTGTATGCCGAGTCTCGAGTGATGAGTGATTGTCAACGGGTTTGATCGCAGGTTCTTTGGCTTGTGTTGTGCAGGTGTCGAGCACGGAGACAATGATCGAGGGCAAGGTGAAGGTCAAGTAGAGACGTGCCGTGCCGAGGGACCGAGAGTGGCGAAGGGTGGACGTGAGGCTTGGACTGAGGGACCGGTGGCCTGAGGATCAGCTGTGGTGGCTGGCAGCCTGGGACAGCGACGAGCGAAGACTTGTGAGGCATGGTGTTGCATGGGTCAAGGACCTGGGGACACGTGTCGGTGGACGGGGTGCACGGGCGGTGCATCCCCCCTTCAGCTTCGGTTTGGTGGTAGAGCCAGAGAAAAACCATCGGGTGGACGGTTTCCTGGTTTGGGCCTCAAAACCTGGGCGCTGATGGTTTCCGAGTTTGGGCCACAAAACTCGGGCTGAGGACGGTTTCCAGGTTTGGGCCTCAAAACCTGGGCGCTGCGGGTTTCTGAGTTTGGGCCACAAAACTCAGGCGTTGGCTGGCTGGTTTCCCGGTTTGGGCCTCAAAACCGGGGGTGGACGTAAAGGCCTGGTTTCCCGGTTTCGGCCACAAAATCGGGGGCGGAGTCCGTGAAGAGGACGCAGAGCGGTGGCGGCACGTGGTGGCAATCGGGAGGTTGCGTCGAGGCAACGCTATGAGTTGTGCGGGCGTGGCCGTCGTATCACCACCTACCTTGAGTTGGTCCAGAATAACCTTAGGGTTTAGCTGGTTCGCTCTGTAAGTATTTAGGGGTAGAGTGGGAATTAGGAATAGTTAGAATTAGGATAAGTAGGGGAAGACACTCACCTCCCCATCTATCTCAGTCATTTGCTCTTTGCACTTAGGGTTTCTTGCTCTCCCAATCCCCTGTTGTAGCTAGCTGAGATCCGCAGAGAACCATACCTCTGTGT
This sequence comes from Coix lacryma-jobi var. lacryma-jobi, assembly GCA_009763385.1. Classification (NCBI taxonomy): domain Eukaryota; kingdom Viridiplantae; phylum Streptophyta; class Magnoliopsida; order Poales; family Poaceae; genus Coix; species Coix lacryma-jobi. The sequence goes on along the minus strand of CM019825.1, from coordinate 82,412,894 downwards.
ACTGGAGATTTTGAGGAAGTGAGGGCGTATCCTCACTGTTGTAGCGTGTGGTAGCCACACGGTTCCAGATCGATGTGTTGATTCGCGTTTTGGCTCGTGTTCTTCGCGTTCTTCATTTCTCCATGTTTTTCCCATCGCTCGATCTCCCTCTCTATTGCGTCTTTGCGAAATCCATTTGAATCAACTTGTTCTTTATGGTGAGGAGATAATTTTCACCGAAGGAATTCATCTAGCTCCTCATGAACAAGTAGATCGGCTTGATTTCGTTTTCGTGGTGCTTTTTCATTCTTGATCTTCCTCTTTCGATTTCCCGGTGATTGAATCGATTTGAGCGGATGATTTCTTGGGGATAGTCTCCTAACTACCTCGTGATCAGCTTCTCTAAATTTGGGAACGTTGTATTTTGATTTGGATTAGATTTGGGAAGTTTTGAGACAAGGGCGATTGAAATCGCCCTCCCTGAGTGACCGCGGACAGTCCGCCACTCAGGGCGCGGACAGTCCGCGCATCGGGGACTTGGCCAGACCAGTGGCCACGGGTCTGTGCTGTTCGTGTCTCGGTTGACCGGCGGACAGTCCGCCGGTATAAACCGCGCACAGTCCGGGACTGTCCAGGGGACTTGCAGGAGCTTTGCTGTTTCGGTGTTTTGACCGGTGGACAGTCCGCCATCCCTTCGCGGACAGTCCGCAGTAGGGGCGGACAGTCCGGGACTCCAGGTCCGGACAGTCCGGGAATCGCCTGAAGCTTCCGGTTTTGTGCGTTTGCTCTCCCGGCTTCTTCGCTTGGTTTTCGGACTTCTCGTTTGGCCTTGTAGTTGACCAAGGATTCTCTCTAGGTATCTTTGCTACTTGTTAGCATCGGTATTTGGGGATTTCTCGACGTAGCCGTCTATCTACGTTCGGGACTCGGTCGAACTTGTGCTAGAGCTTTTGGTGTTTGATTCGCTATCGCTTTGTGGTGCCTCGCTGTGATCCTAGGGATCATCCACCCTCTTCCAAGGGTCGTGGGCATCGCGGTTTCGGTCATAGCTTTCGGGGTTGATTTTGGGACTTTTGGCCAAAGTTTCGAGAGAAATTTTATTGGCTCCCATTCACCCCCCCTCTGGTCGCCTTGCTAGTGCTTTCTCGGTCCTTCAGGAATACATAGCCGCTGGTGCTTGTTGTGCACAAATCCTTTATATGAAACAAACCCTTTTAGACTATGGTGTAATTCTAGAAAGGGTACCTTTGTTGTGTGACAATGAGAGCACGGTTAAGCTTGCTAACAACCCGGTTCAACACTCTCGCACAAAGCACATAGATATTCCCCATCACTTTCTTAGAGGCCATGTTTCAAAGAAAGACATATCCTTAGAGGGAGTTAGAACCAAAGATCAATTGGCGAATATCTTCACAAAACCCCTAGATGAGAACACTCTTTGTAGATTGTGAAGTGAGCTTAATGTGCTTGATCTAAGTAACTTTGTCAAAAGGTGAAAGGGGGTTGTCTTTGCATTGCATTGTATCATATGCCATGTTTAAATTATGCTATGCATATAGGCTTGTCAGACGTAGTTAAGATAACCGCCCTAAAAAGTGTGTGAAGAAGCTTACCCATGAGCAAACTTGACAAGCAACCTAGATTCAAATTCCGTACTGCATTGCATATGCATGTTTGTTGTCTTGTCATTCCTTTTTGGTTATGTTTTGAGCAACTACTGTGTTCGTCCACCGCTAGGGGGAGCATTTGAGGCTCCTAATGGTTGAGATTCCTAGTTTTGGTGGCCACAGGTTGTCTCCTCGAGTTTTATCGCCTATTTTACCTAAAAATGATATGTAGCCTATGGCAAAATATATACAAAATTGAGGGTTTATGCGAGGATGCTCATACTAGGTTCCAACTGGTGTTTATTTGCCTCTTATTTGAGTTGGAACTTGGTTGGGAGAGGGAGCCGCAACAGAAAACTTCAAAACAGTCCAAAAATTGGCATCAGACGCTACATCGGACGCTGCCCGAGCGTCCGATGCCCTGCAGTGTAGACAGCTCGAGCTGGAACAGTGTCAGGGTAGCGTCCGTTGTGTCTCCATCGGAGCGTTCGATGCCCCATCGGACGCTGCTCAGCGTCCGATGCTGAGGCAAAGGACCCGTCCGATGTGTTTTGGGCGATTCTGGAGCTCTGTGGTCCGGCATCGGAGCGTCCGATGTATTCAATCAGTGTGTCTGATGCCCCTTTAAGTGGTGCAGTTCGCTTTTCTATTGACAGACGAGACCCACTTGTCACCTCCTTCTCCTTCGTCCTCCCCGCGCCAGCCCGACCGAGCTCACCGCGCCGCGCCCCCAAACTGTAGCTCCGGTCGCCGTCCTCCTCGCCACGCCGCCGCACCACCTCACGCGCTCGCGTCTCTCGCAGCCGGCCACCGTGCTCCGACGCGCCCGCCCCATCCCGCCGCGCGCGCGCCCGCTCCACTCCATGCTCGCCGGAGCCTCGCCGACGTTCTCGCCGGGGAACCTCTCGGAGCTCGTCCCAGCCTTGCCTTGAAGTCCCACTCGAGCCCGAGCCCTCCGGTGACTTCTCCCCCGGCGCGCAGTACATCCAAACTGAGCAACCGCCTCTCCTCCAAATCTCATGCTCACTAGGTGCTCGACGAATTGACCCTAAACCTGTTCTTCACTGTTCATGACCCCGTTTTCGCCTCAAATTCATGCAGACCTCCTTGGTGTGATACGTGGGTGCCAGAACGTCAGTGTGTCTTCTAGTTCTTGTGTTCTTTCGTCGGATCGTCAGGTAGCAAAGCCAAACTCACTTCTTATCCAATTGCTTTGCTTCCATAGGTCTCGCTCATCTCTAGACTATATATTTTCTTATATATATCTCTCTAATCTCTGCAGCGAGTCAGTGGCTTGATCAGTTGTCAGTTGGCAGTTAAAGCAAACCCGGGGACAAGCCCGCTGGTACGGATCGAGGCCAAGCCTCGTGAGTGACAGAGACAGTTGGTTGTCAGTGAGACATGGGGAGTTCTTGCCAGTGGTTTGCCTTTCAGTGGACTTGTCAGTTGTTAGTTGATCTTTTCAGAGGCAGTTCAGCTCCTTTCAGCGGTAGTGATTCTCAGTTCTTGTCAGCTATGCACTGCAAGAACGTTGGCGAAGCTCGTCACGCGCAGGAAGCGCACCCGATAGGAGCGATAGGCAGTGCAGGCTTAGGCAGTTGCAGATGCCGCTGAGCGTGTAGAGCAGGGAGGCCGTGGTGGCGGCTAGAGGATCGAGGATCAGTTGTCGCCAGAGCAGCGGCCTGCAGTTTTGGAGGTTGAGCGTCGGCACGGCTCGCCGACTGGCACCCTTATGGCTGCCGGTCGTCGGACCACGTTCACCTCACCAGGTGTGGAGCCTCAGAGCTCGCAACAGGGCCAGGCAGAGGCCAAGGTAGCCGAGGAAGAGGCAGAGCCAGAGGAGGAGGTTCCCGAGGAGGTCCCCAGGGGTCGGTCGTCTCCCCGCAGGACAAAGGTGCCACCCTGGCCCGATGTCCCTCTGCGGAGTGCACGTGCTCCATCGAGGCGTCCACCCCCGCAGATTCCGCGGCTTGACCTCCGTGTGTCCACCTGCTCCTAGATCCAGATGCTCCGGCTCGTCCCAGTGGAGCAGTGGTTTCCTCGAGAGTGACAGGAACAGGCAAGGCCAGACTTTTACATAGTGCTGCAGGAGGACATTTACAGTGGTTACAGGAACGCTGGGATCAACCTGCGTTCTCAGAGAGTCTGCACCCTGGAGCCCTGGTTTCAGCGTCAGAGCAGCTCCGTCTAGTTCTTACCTACCTACCTGGTCTAGCAGATCTTCTGGGACGGTTTGGTTCTTTCATCGAGGATTGGGTCTTCCAGTTCTACGCGTCGCTATGGGTGCACCCCGATCATGAGACGATTGAGTTTGCTTTTGGCGGGGAGCACTACAGGTTGTTCACTTCAGAGATCAGAGATTGGTTTGGACTTTGTCACTCGTAGACTCGGATCCACGACCTGTGCTACCACAGGACAGAGCCACCGCGATGCCCTCATGGTGGAGAGCATCCCCCTACATACCTGGTGTGCCAGTGTTTCCACGAGCCCTTTGGGGAGGGTTCGAGCCGCACGCCTAAGGATCTCACTCCTGCGGCTCAGATCCTCCACGAGGTCCTTTGGCGCACCTTGCTGCCCCGTGTTGGCTTCAGAGAGGCTATCTCCTGACTTTAGCTGTGGCTTCTTGCTCATTTGATTCAGCAGAAGGAGTTTGACATTATGGATGTGATTATCTGTGAGATGAAGGACACAGTGGCAGAGGGCATCAAGGCCCGTCGGCAGCTACCGTATGCACATTGGATCTCCTTCATTCTTTAGAAGGTAGCTGTCACCACAGGGAGCCGTCTAGACCAGTCACTCACCGGCTCCACGACCGTGTTCCCCGCCTACAACATGAGTCAGCTTTTGGGACATCGTTAGGACCGCACACAGCGACAGCAGGGCGCACCGTCCAGCTCAAGATAGCGGCCAGAGGTGCCAGAGTCAGCTCAGGAGCAGGACGATACTGTCCGAGCCCTCGCAGAGCAGGAGCTTGCAGATCTAGAGGGAGAGGACACTTACGTGGCTGAGGACCCCATTGACAGCTCTGACGAGAACTACCACCTCCCGCCTCACTACCAGCCTCAAGCTCACGACTCTCAGGCCAGGACAAGTAGTACTGCTTCCTCCGACACCGCACTTCTTGCGATTCTCTCTCGGATGGAGGAGCAGCAGCGGATGGTGACTCAGGACGTCCAGAGGCTTGCACAGGAGCAGCAACGGTTAGCTCAGGCACAGGCATTTGCTCAGCAGCAGGCACAGGAGCGGTCAGATGCCCTGCAGCGGCAGATGATGGAGCTTCAGCAGCAGACCCTGAGCTTCATGGAGAGGATCATTAGTGGTCCACCTCAGTGGCAGTACAGTAGCCTCCCCGCAGCAGCAGCAACTTTAGTGGCAACACCCGGTACCATCGCCGCCTCAGTAGTTCAGCCAGCCACAACAGTTCTTCGGCTCCAGCTCGTCCCAGTTCACCAGCTACACTACACCACCAGGAGGAGCCTCGCTATTCAGTCCACTGTGTACTGGTTTCAAGCCTCGTCCGATAGAGTCCCTGTTCACGATGACTACTACAGTGACGCGGGACTTGTCTGCTAGTTTCAGTGAGCTCACTAGGTTTCCCACGCTGGATCTTCAGGACCTAGCTCCGACGTCGACGGCTCCTGTGACTTCCACTACAGAGACTCTACCGAGCTCTGTCGCGTCTTCTGAGTAGACTGAGCCAGTTCCGTCAGAGCCTACCACGTCAGTTCAGCCTGAGTTGTCCACTATACCAGAGCTTCTGCACTCTGATACTCAGGTTGACACAGCTACTGAGACAGCGACTGCGACTGAGCCACAGCAGCTAGAGACTGAGCAGGTAGAGCAGATTGAGCAGGTTGAGCAGCCAGCGCAGGCAGATCCGACCCAGACCGCTTCACCTCCGCGTACAGCTACAGAGGGTCAGACTGCCGGGTCGTCTTCGTCAGACTCCGAGGCGCTTTTACAGCAGTTCAAGTTCACCCAGCGCTCTCCAGAGACTGCACCTGACTCGTCTGCGCCACCTTCGCCCTCTGACGCCTAGTTTGGTGCTTGACGCCAAAGGGGGAGAGTGGTCGAGTATAGGGATAGGTGGAGCGGTGTGAGAGGGTTTCAGATGTTTTGTTATGTTATGTTTCACATACGCTCTTTGCTTATCGCATCTTTTGCACTATGTTATGTTACATACTCGTGCTATGGATCCCATGACATGTTTTGTGCTCACTATGATATATTATATGACATGTCATTTCATTTCACTCGATTACTTGCGCTTAATTCTCACCTATTATGTATTCGAGCTCTTTACTCTGGCACTTGTTGTTCACTCTAACTTGTTGAGTGCAGGATGTTGGCATGATATGTATGAGCTTGCCTCTAATCATTTTTTCTTATTCATTGCAAGTTCATATATGTCATGATTTGAAAACCTATTCTCTCTATACCGAGGTCATGTTGTCATCAATCACCAAAAAGGGGGAGATTGAACGCATCTTGGCCCCTAGTGGGTTTCGGTGATTGGATGAAACACAAGATTACTGTGACTAACGTGTGTTTTGCAGAAACAGGGATGAGTTAGGTCACGGTAATGGCGACGTGTACCCATATATAGGTTGCATTTCATCTATAATGTACACACCATTCTCAAGAACACCCCCTACACCGATGACCATGGTGAAACTCTAGAGGAAGATCAAACTCCTAGGGACGAACCCACGATAGCCGAAACTCCTTTACCTATACCCCAAGCTGTCAAACCTGAACCACAACCACCTACTCCTCCAAAGGAAGAAGTAATTCATCCTTTGGATTATCCTCTGAATATCGAGACAGATCTTTTCGCCGATTATGGCAATGTCTCGAAACAACTTGTGCAGAACAGATCCACAGCCCGTAGAGCTCCTAATAACCACATGCCAACCCAGTTTGAGGCAGGTTACCTTAAGGCGACTACCCAAGAGCTCATGTCTATTATGAGCAACGAATGGTTCAGGGAGGCTGAAGCATCATTAGATGTCGTTAAGCTTCTGTCCTGTTTCACATCCATACCGTGTGCCATAAACAAGACGACTGTAAATTCCCTCTATGATCCCGCTGTAGGAGTAAATTTAATGTCTAAATCGTTGATGTTAACACTCCTAGGTGAGGAACCGCTAAACCCGACCAATAAATTCCTTAAGCTTCCTTCTGGAAAATTGGTTGAGAGTTGCGGGATTGCACAGAATATTTCTATCACAATTAACAAGGTTAGCTTCCTCGCAAACTTCTATGTCTTTGACGTAGACGAGGTCGACTTGTTAATTGGGCACCCACTCATGAGATTCATTGAGGGATTTCGTGAAGGGAGCCTTAAGGGTCACCTTGGGAAGGATATAGATCTTTCAGTGCCTTTTGCCAGCTCCATTAATTCGATAGCCGAACCAAAACCCAAGCCTGATCCAATAGAGGAGGTGATGTCGGTATCTTCGCTAGAAACTTCTCAGCCTGATCTAGAAGAAGACGCCCATGACTTTATCCAAGAAGAAGACACTGATTTAGATGAACCGTTAGACATGGATGAGTCTGAACCTCCACCAAAAGCCTCTATAGAGCTTAAGCCACTTCCTTCTGGGCTTAAGTATGCCTTACTTAATGATGATAGAGAGACTCCTGTGATCATTAGTGATCGACTTACAATGGAAGAAGTTTCTAAACTCATCACCATCCTAGAAAAACACCGACCCGTCTTAGGATATTCGTTGCAAGATCTCAAGGGAATTAGTCCCGCTCTTTGCACACAACGCATTCCGATCGAACCCGATGCTACACCTTCCAGAGAGCCACAAAGAAGGCTCAACAATGCGATGAGAGAAGTAGTAAAGAAGGAGGTCTTGAAGCTCTTGCACGCGGGCATAATCTACCCTATTCCAAACAGCGAGTGGGTCAGCCCCGTCTAAGTAGTTCCTACGAAAGGAGGAATGACGGTCGTTAAAAATCAAAACAACGAATTGATTCCACAACGAACCGTCACGGGATGGAGAATGTGCATAGACTACCGAAAACTTAACAAGGCCACAAAGAAAGACCACTTTCCGTTGCCATTCATCGATGAGATGTTGGAATGGCTAGCCAAACATTCCTTCTTTTGTTTCCTTGATGGGTATTCGGGGTACCAACAAATTCCAATCCATCCCGACGACCAAAGTAAGACCACGTTCACATGCCCCAATGGGACATATGCATACAGGCGCATGTCATTTGGCCTGTGCAATGCCCCTGCTTCATTTCAGAGGTGCATGATGTCCATCTTCTTGGATATGATAGAAGAAATCATGGAAGTTTTCATGGACGACTTTTCAGTCTATGGAACAACCTTTGATCATTGCTTAGAGAATCTGGACCGTGTCTTACAACGCTATCAAGAAAAGCACTTGATCTTGAACTGGGAGAAATGCCACTTCATGATTCGATAAGGGATAGTGCTAGGACATAGAGTATTTGAACGTGGAATAGAGGTAGATAGAGCTAAAATAGAAGTTATAGAACAACTCCCACCTAAGCAAGAATAGTATTACTGTGGCGCTATTACCAAAAAATGTGTCTGTTACACTGTTCACCCCCCGGTATTTATAGGGGATACCAAGGGGTGCCGGCCAAATTACAATAGGGTACAAGAAAGATTCCCCTGCGCTATAGATACAGAAGGGCAGAATCGTACAGACACAGCTGGAGCCGAAACCCTAGCCTGCCTTCCATGCGCCCGCCGCCGCTCGGCTCATGCTCACCCTCGCGGAAATGCGAGGGCTGACCTTCGTCTTGCGAAGATATCCGTCCAGTAGCGAAGTCCGAGTCCCTTCGCCACCAGTTGGGCCTGGGCCTCTCGGCGAAGGTGTGCGGGATGCGCGAGGGTTGTTCCTAGCGCTCTTCATGCCCTTTGCCTGTAAGAAATTGTTGAACACTCCGAAGGTTGGGTCAGTATTTGGGGGCTTGAGCGGTGACTTGAGGGATTTAACAAGATGAAAAAAGGGGGCAGGCGGCGAAGGTGCGCGGGACGCGCGAGGGCCGCTTTGTTGAGCCAGCCTGCGTGGTGCCACTGCCGAGGGTCCCTTCCCCCAATATTTCTGAAAAGAAATTTACAGCTCCCATTCACCCCCCCCCCTCTGGTCTCCTTTTGATAGCTCCTTTGGTCCTTCAATTGGTATCGGAGCGGGTTAAGGATCTTCCACCTTAGCCGGTTCTAGATCCACAGAAGGTGACATGGATCGCGGCGTGGGCAAACCACCGTTTTTCGATGGGACGAACTGTGCGTATTGGAAGATACGTATGTCGGCCTATCTTCAGAGCATGGGTGCTTCTGTCTAGGAGATTTGCAACAAGGCAGATTATGTGGTCTTGGATGCTCGTGTGACTCAGCTGCAGATCGACGAGCACGATGCCAATAGCGTAGCTCGTAATGCTCGTTTCTCATGTTTGAGCATGTCTGAGTTTGATCGCGTTTCTCACCTCCCCATGGATCTGGAGATTTGGGCGACCCTCATGCGCTTCCATGAGGGAACCACTCAAGTCAAATCTCGTCTCTACGAGTCGCACAAGCCGGAGTATGAGAACTTTTGACACATGTCTAGCGAGAGCATAGAAAGTTTATTCGCTCGCTTTCAGGTGATTGTCAAAAGGATGAGGGCTAACAAGGAGCTGTTGCCTTTCGACGATCATGAGAGGGCTCTCAAGATTTTACACACTCTTAATCGGTCGGTGTGGGACTCTAAAGTTCAGGCTATCATCGAATCGCCTAACTATGAGACTGTCACGTGCGACGAGCTCTTTAGTAAGCTCAAGTCCAGTGAGATTGACGCCATGGCGAGGGCTTCTTATGAAAATCCTTCTGGCCTGTCGATGGCTTTGGTTTCTGGTTCTTCTGCTAAAACCTCTGGAGGCTTTGCTTTGTCATCTCTTCTTTCTGTCACAAAGGAGCAACTGGAGTTCATGGCTGACGACGAGTTGGCCCTGCTTGCCAACCGGTTCTCGCGGTTCCACAACAACTGCGTGAACCGTCGTCATGGAGGAGGACGTGGTGGCTGCTATGAGTCTGGAGGCTCGGACCACTTCATCGCCAATTGCCCGAAGAAGAACAAGCAAGCTTTCGGCAAGGCGAATCATGGCCACAAGTATGACTCTGACAAGCACAAGGAGAAGTACGTTCCTGCCAAGCACAAGCGGAGGGGCGGCTTCAACAAGGAGTACATCAAGGAGAAGTACTTGGAGAAGGCCCAGGCTGAGCAGCGTGCCTTCTTCGCCATGCTCAGTGACGTCGACGACTCGGATGATGACTCCGCTGCATCAAGCGATGATGAGTCCGAGAAGAAGAAGAAGATCAAGGACAAGCTGAATGGCCTTTGTTTCTTCGCCGACAACGAGGGCTTCTGTACCATGGCCCTCGGCGATGAGGTCAACAGCGAGCTGGAGGAGATCCCTCGGAATGACGATGACGACACCTCCCAGGTATCACAGACCCCCGATGAGCTTTCTGCTGAGGTCGATAAACTTACTGCTGCCCTCCTTAGTCAAGATAAGCTGCTTAGGTGTGCTGCTAGAGAGAGGAAGGAGTTTAGGCAGAAGTGGGAGGATGTGGTGAAGGAGCTTGAGTCTGTCAAGTCCACCGTTGTCGTAACTGAGGAGGACGACTGTGAGATCTGCTCCAAGCACATGAGTGACCTTCTCACTTTGAGGGGGAAGTATGTTGCTTTGGTTGGAGAGGTGGATGAGCTTAGGGCTAGATCCTCGTTGCTTGGTGCGTGCAAGTCTTGTGCAGGCTTGCAATCCGAGTTGGCAGAGAAGAATGCCAAGATTGTGTCTCTTGAGAAGGCCAGCTCGGGTAGCACGTGTGTGTCTAGATGCGCTTTGTGTGAGGGCTTAGAGATGGAGATAACCAATGTGAAGCATGACAAGATGCAAACCGAGGAGGAAAACACATACCTTCGGACCATCTTGTCATGGGTGTCTACTGGTGAGCCGCAGCTTGGGACGATGATCTCACAATTCACGCGTGTTGCTGGAGGTCCAGGTGTTGGTTTTGCTCAGGGTGTTGAGTGCGCTACATTGTTTGGTAAGATTGGAGAGTCGAGTGGTGTTAATCCGAGTGAGAAGCCCGACTCCACCACTACTCCCAGGCTGACCAAGGCTCCACCCAAAGAGCCTCTCAAACCTAACACCAGGGATGGAGTGTTTGTTGAACCTCTGGGAGCTCCACCCAAGAAACCAACATGGGCTCCCAAACCAAACCACCTCAAGAACAAACTAGACACCATGCCACCTATCCAAGAGGAGCTCATGCCACAGAAAGGCAAAGTGATCCACACCCACTACCGTGAGTACCAACAACCCCCTATGAGAGCGGTGAGGTACCACTGTGAGCACTATGGGAGAGATGGACACTTGAGAGAGTTTTGCTTTCGGCGCAAGAGAGAGGCGCGCCGTGCAAAGGAGATGAACAACACGGACATGTACCATCCTTTCCATGACGTACATGTGCCGAATGTTCAGAGGCGCGCTGCTAGGCCTAGAGGTCCAAAACCTCAAGTTCCTAGGCCTAGGCCGCAAAGAGAACGTGCCCGGCGGGAGCCTGCAGTTGTTGGCTACGGACCCCGTGGCGGTGGCTTTGTAGTTGAGCGTTTTCCCCCATCGCGTTTTGAGTATCGCGATGGACGCTCTTCCCTTAGCGGACCACATTTTCCTCTACGTGGTGATCGCTCCTCCCGTAGGCGTGCTAGGAATGGTTTTTCTGCTAACCGTTCTTTTGAGCAGCCGGCCCAACACTGGTATTCTTCCTACTTCACTAACCCCAGTGTTGGACCGTATGCTCACCCTATGTCTTTTTTATTGATGTAGGTCAAACGATTGGAGAACATTTGGTTGGTGGATTCCGGTTGTTCGAGGCACATGACCGGAAACGCCAAGTGGTTCTCCAGTCTTAGTCAAGTCACCGGAAAGGGGTTTATCACCTTCGGCGACAATAGCAAAGGTAAAGTGTTGTCTCGTGGGTCGGTGTGAGTTAATGAGCACTTTGTGTTGCGTAATGTTGCTCTTGTTTCTAACTTGCATTTTAACCTTCTTTCTGTTTCACAACTTTTTGATGATGACTATGAGATTCGTTTTAAGCCGAATCTCAGTCGTATTTTGGATCCTCACGGCAATCTTGTTTGTTTGATTTCGCCCTTTGGGAAAGTCTTTCGTGCGAATTTCTCGGAGTCGTTTAGAGTTTCTTGTTGTCTTTTGGCTGGACCTTCCTCCTCTGAACTTTGGAAGTAGCATAGGAGACTAGGACATTTGAGCTTCGACTTGCTTGCAAGGCTAGTTCACTTGACCTAATCCGAGGATTGCCCAAGTTGTGCATGGAGAAGGATCTTGTTTGCCATTCTTGTAGACATGGGAAGATGGTTGTCGCTCCCCACCATCCAGTGACTCAGGTCATGACCAAGCGCCCTGGAGAGCTTTTGCATATGGACCTTGTTGGTCCGGCTCGGGTGAGCTCGGTTGGGGGAAGTGGTATGTGCTTGTTGTTGTTGATGATTTTTTTGAGATATTCGTGGGTTTTCTTTTTAGTTGAGAAAACTGAGACTTTCTCTTTTGCTCGCAATCTGATTTTGCGTCTTTAGAACGAGTTCCCTAAGAACTCGATGCGAGCTATCCATAGTGATAATGGTTCCGAGTTCAAAAACTCGGATTTCGAGAAGTTTTGTGACTCTTTGGGTTTAGAGCATCAGTTTTCTTCTCCCTACACACCGCCACAGAATGGTGTTGTAGAAAGGAAGAATCGGACCCTTGTTGAGATGGCCAGAACGATGCTCGATGAGCATAGGACTGCTAGGCGATATTGGGCCTAGGCTATGAGCACTGCATGCTATATTTCCAATCGCATTTTTCTCCGAGCTTTCTTGAAAAAGACTTCTTATGAGTTGCGTTTTGGAAAACAGCCCAAAGTGAGTTATTTTAGAGTTTTCAGTTGCCACTGTTTTATACTTAAGAAAGGCAACTTGGACAAGTTTGAGTCTCATTCTTCTGACGGTGTATTTTTGGGTTATGGCACTCATACTCGTGCATATCGTGTACTTAACCTTGATACTAACTGAGTCATGGAGACATCCGATGTCACCTTCGATGAGACCATGGTTTGTCCTTCCTCTCGTTTTGAGCGTGCAGGTGATCATGAGGTTGGCGAACCACTTTTTGATGATGAGGACGAGGGTGCTAAAGGGATGGATGACCCAGCACCACCTCCACATGCTGTGCCGCAAAGAGCGGCCTCTACTACCACTAACGGCCCCAACCCTTCTTCTTCGACTACTTGGGGGCCTTGGGATCCGCCACCTCGGGCTGTACCTTTTGTACCCGAGGAGGCACCAGCAGCTGTTGAGGGGCAGGTCTCTTCAGCTCGGGAGATGCCACGACACATTCAGCGCCAACACCCGCCTCAACAGATGATCGGCAGCATCAGCGAATGTGTCACTCGGTCAAGGTCACAACAAATTTCTCACTTTGCTCATTCTGCATTTGTTGTTGATTTTGAACCCAGAGATGTTGGACACGCTTTATTTGATTCGGATTGGGGCAATGCCATGCATGAGGAATTAGAAAACTTTGAAAGAAATCAGATTTGGGTTTTGGTCCCACCTCCTCCTGAGTGTCACCCTATTGGTACAAAATTGGTTTGCAAAAACAAACAAGGATAGGATGGCCAGTCATTATGATTTGTGTTAGTAGTTGACAAAGGCTATCTCCTATATATGGGTAAACTCTGGTCGCCTTTTTAAGAAATTTACGCAATCTCCCCCTTGATGAGTCCAGTGTAGAAGTTGCATATATAGATGGTGTGTACGTGATCTTGATCTTGGGATTATGACAAAATTCTCGACTAGGGTCAACAAGGTTTGACCAAACTCAGGACAAAAACAAGTAGCATGTGTGTAAAAGGTTTTGATCATGTATGCATATGGATGGTTTTGGTAGGTATTTCTCACTATAGAGGAGTAAATGATACTATGGTTTTGAGATATTTTCAAAAACAAATCTCTAAGCACCTTAAACAAAAACAGGTTTGAGTCTTAAGCCAAGATTTATCTCACTTTTAACAACAACTTAGTCAATACGGTTTCCTAATTTAGTTTACCCATGAGTATAAACATATGTAAGAACATGGTTTTATGTCATTAACATTCTTAGCATATCATAACTCAAGTCACTTTGTAGCTTTTTATTTTATTTTATTCAGAATATGAAATGATTGTGAAACTGCTTGAACCAACAGGAGAAAGGGGAAATGAACCAGACAACAGTGTTGAGCTTACTGTGCAGAGGTGAGCTGTTGGGCCCAGGTCAACATGGTGGGGTCGGCCGACCCCACCAAATGGTGGTTTTCGTTGCCATTTGCTTTTTCCTCCATTCAGTTTTACATCTGCAAAAACACTTTTCAAAAATTCAAGAAAACGGGGGTCGCCCGACCCCTTGCTTACCTCTGTTTTGTGCACTGCAGCGTGTCAGCCTGTGCTCAGCAGTTCAGTGTGGTTCAATGATGAAATCTGGGGGTCGTCCAACCCCCCCACACTTGAATTTTTCCATAAATGAACTCCGAACATGACGCAAAGGTAAAATGCAAAGTGCTCTACTGGTGGCAAACACACCAGTAGAGACGAGATATATTTTATTTATTCTCTAAGAAGGGAAATACATTGGGAATTTAAAAGGGAAATTCAAAAGAAATAAATCTAAGATGAAACTTGGAAATTCAAAATAAATCTAACATGGAACTTTATTCTAACCTAAGCTAAACTATCTATGGGGATGGGGGGTCTAGGAGGTCATCCCGCCCCATAGCCCTAGTGAAGCGTTTGAGCTTCGCAGAGGTGCTAATCCTAAGATGGTGAAAGTCATCTTCTAAGTCTTTATTCGCCATCTTCAACTCTAACACTGTCTCCTCCAACACCTTGTTCCTTGTTTGCAGGGTGGAGGTGACGTGCATTAGCCTCTCCAGATCTATTTTCTTGTCTTCCTCCTTGAATTGTCCCAGCGGCCCCTTGATCGACGGGGGGGGGGGGGGGGCTATCCTCCGCTGAATAGAAGCCTGGGACTCCAGGACACCCGCAGCTCACCCTTCTCTTCCGTATTGAGAGAAGGGACGACCACCTTCCCTCGGCCATGCCCACCGGCCATGATCCGATGGGTCTTCCAGAACGTGGGCGTCGATGGGGAGTACGACGAAGTGTACTCCATACTCCCCGTTGTTGTGGTAATCGCGCGCGGGTTCTCCTCCGGCGGGGCCTTCCCCTTCAGTGCGAGTTGGCCCGTGGTCGTCCTAGTCGGCGTGATGGAACGGCCGGGGGATTTCCTGATCCCCCTTCTCGGAGTCAGCGAGCGGGACGATGCCGCCGCGCGAGGCAATGGACGGGGGGTGGTCGGCCGACCCCTGGTTGGATCGGGCGACCCTGCCACCGGCGCGGCCAGCCCCGGAGGTACCATGGCCAGCGGCACCGCATCGATCACGTTGATCGCGAGGGCCTTCTCTAGATCTTCGGCTAGGGCCCGTCGTGGTGTGGGTGTTGCAGGGCGCGTAGGCTTGCTAGTGGGTGCCATGACTAGTGTTTTAGGTTGCGGTGGAGAGTGCAGGGAAGGCTAGGAGGCTCTGGCCTTGTGTGGAATTGCGAGTAGGAGGAAGAAGGAGATGGGTGCAAGGTTAAATAGCGACTGCAGATGACTACGATGCCGATTTTCACGGGATCGCCGCGGAAAACTCGTAACTTCACAGAGCCCGTTGCGCCGCCGTTCCAATCCCGTAAGGTGGGGATCGGCCGACCCCATTGGTGGGTGTCCGGCGCGGTCACGTCCCCAGCTCGAGCCCCTCTACGTGATTGTGCAACCCTTGTTGCAGGTGGGCCCCATATAGGGATCACCCGACCCCCTAACTGGGGTCTGTGGGCCCCACCTCAAAACCTAAGGTAAGTCTAGCCTATAACTTCTTGAACCAAGACATGAGATCGAGGACATGTAGCTTTTAGGATTTGGTTCAAGCAATGAAGAGAAGAGACTTGTAGGTTTTAGGTTGTGTATAGTTTGAACTCTACCATGTCTACTTCATTTTCTACGGGATCATGTTCATGAAAAAGTTTAAGACGGTGGCCATTTACCTTAAAGATGTTGCCGTCGGTGTCCTGAAGCGTGACAGCTCCATGCGTTGCGGCATCGATCACGAGGAATGGTCCTTCCCATTTGCTTTTTAGTTTTCCATGGCCAAAGAGCTTGACCCTTGAGTTGAACATAAGAACCTTGTCTCCCGGATGGAACTGCTTTTGCTTGATCCTCTTGTCATGCCATTTCTTGGTTCTCTCTTTATAAATCCTAGCGTTGTGATAGGCCTTCTCTCTCCATTCTTCCAGTTCAGAGATCTGCATTCTCCTATTTCTTCCAGCTGCGGGCAAATCCATATTCCATCTCTTTATTGCCCAGTGTGCTCTATGCTCCAATTCCACAAGCAGATGGCATGTCTTGCCGTATACAAGTTGGTATGGGATCATACCAATTGGAGTCTTGTATGCAGTCCTGTATGCCCACAGTGCATCTGATAGCATGCTTCTCCATGCTGTCCCCATTTCATTGACAGTCTTTTGCAGAATATTCTTGATTTGCTTGTTTGATGTTTCTGCTTGTACGCTTGTTTGTGGGTGATAAGGTGTTCCAATATTGTGCCTTATCCCTCTTTCTGTTAAGTAGCGTCGGAACTTTCTATCAATGAAGTGGCTTCCTCCATCGCTGATTACTAACCTTGGGGTGCCAAATCGTGGGAATATTATTTCCTTGAACATCTTCGTTGCATGCAACGAATCCGCTGACTTGCACAGCATGGCTTCAACCCATTTGGATACATAGTCTACTGCCACCAGAATATACTCACAACCTTGAGACGGGGGGAAAGGACCCATGTAGTCAATTCCCTAGGCATCGAACAACTCTACTTGTAGGTTGTTTGTGAGTGGCATTGCATCACGGGCATTGATGTTCCCATGTTTCTGACACCTTGCACACTTCTTCATGAAGTCCTTGGTGTCTTCATACATGGTAGGCCAATAGAATCCACTTTGCCAAATCTTGGCATGGGTTCGGAATGTTCCATAATGGCCTCCATACTCTGCCCCATGACACTTCTCCATGATCTTGACTGCTTCGTTCATGGGCACACACCTTCTTAGTATGCCATCTTGGCATACTCTATAGAGATACGGGTCATCCCATAGATGCACCGAGCTCTCCTTGATAAGCTTCTTTTTGTCTACTCCAGGTGGTACGTAGCCTGAGACTATGTAGTTGACGATGTTTGCATACCACGGGTAGGTGTCTGAAACTTTGAGGAGTGTGTCGTCCCGAAGATAGTCGTTGATGGGCAGGTCCTGTTTATCCTCAGTATGCATTCTAGACAAGTGGTCGGCTACAGAGTTCTCTACTCCCTTTTTATCTTTAATTTCTAGATCAAATTCTTGGAGGAGTAGGATCCATCTTATTAGCCGAGGTTTAGCATCTTTCTTAGTAAGTTGTTATTTCAGAGCTGCGTGATCAGTGTAGACGATCACCTTGGCTCCTACCAAGTAAGATCTAAACTTGTCTATAGCAAACACCATAGCTAAAAGTTCTTTTTCTGTTGTTGCATAGTTTAGCTGTGGTCTGGTTAGCATTTTACTAGCATAGGAAATGGCATAGTGTTTCTTATCCTGGGTCTGTCCTAGGACAACTCCTACAGCATAGTCACTAGCATCGCACATTATCTCAAAAGGTAGCGACCAGTCAGGGGGTTGAATGACTGGTGCAGAGATAAGTGCTTTCTTTAGATGGTAAAAAGAGTCTAAGCATCTGTCGTCAAAGTCAAAGGGTGCGTCTTTAGCTAGCAGGTTTGTTAAAGGTCTAGCAATTTGAGAAAAATCTTTTATAAACCTTCTATAAAAACCAGCGTGGCCAAGGAAACTACGAACGCTCCTCATGCATGGCATTGACCCAATCCGGATCAGATAAAGCGTGTCCAACATCTTGGGGTTCAAAATCAGCAACAAATGTAGAATGAGCAAAGTGAGAGATTTGTTGTGACCTAGACCGAGTGACGCGTTCGTGGATGTCGCCGATCATCTGTTGAGGAGGGTGTTGGCGCTGAATGTGTCATGGCGCCTCCCTTGCTGAAGTGACCTCCCCCTCAACAGTAGCTGGTGCGTCCTCTAGTACAAGTGGTACAGCCCGAGGTGGTGGATCATACGGCCCCCATGTAGTGGAAGTAGACGGGTCGGGGCCGCGAGCAGTCGTGGTCGAAGTCGACCCAATCGGCACCGCATGTGGAGGAAGGGTTAGATCATCAATTCCTTCAGCACCTTTTTCCTCATCATCAAAAAGAGGTTCGCCAACCTCGTGATCACCTGCACGCTCAAATCTAGAAGAAGGACAATGCATGGTCTCGTCGAAGGTGACATCGTATGTCTCCATGACTCAGTTAGTATCAAGGTTAAGTACACGATATGCATGAGTATGATTACCATAACCCAAAAATACACCGTCAGAAGAACGAGACTCAAACTTGTCCAAATTGCCTTTCTTGAGTATAAAACAGTGGCAACCAGAAACTCTAAAATAACTCACTTTGGGTTGCTTCCCAAATTGCAACTCATAAGAAGTTTCCTTCAGGAAAGCACGGAGAAAAATGCAATTGGAAATATAGCATGCAGTGTTAATAGCCTCGGCCCAATACCGCCTAGGAGTCCTATGCTCATCGAGCATCGTCCTGGCCATCTCAACAAGGGTCCGATTTTTCCTCTCTACAACACCATTTTTGTGGCGGTGTGTACGGGGAAGAAAACTGGTGCTCTAAACCCAAAGATTTACAAAACTTCTCAAAATCCGAGTTCATAAACTCGGAGCCATTATCGCTACGAATAGCTCTCATCGAGTTCTTAGGGAACTCATTCTGAAGTCGCAAAATTAGATTGCGAGTAAAAGCAAAAGCCTACGTCGAGAAATCCCTAAATACCGATGCTAACAAGTAGCAAAGATACCTAGAGAGGTTCCTAGGTGAATAATAGGGTCAATCGAGAAGTCCAGAAACCAAGCGAAGAAGCCGGGAGAGCAAGTGCACTAAAACTCAACACTCAGCAAACTCGCGGACTGTCCGGGGTTCAGACCGCAGACTGTCTGCCCAACGGCGGACTGTCTGGGCTCAGGTGGCGGACTGTCCGCTGGCCAAAAGAGCAAAACAGCAATGTTGCTGAATAGTTGCTGGACGCCTCCCGGACTGTCCGCGACTCAGTACTGCGGACTGTTCGCCGGTCAAATCAAGTCAACACAGCCGAGCCACGCGACCACTGCTCGGTCGGACCCCGACGCGCGGACTGTCCGCGGGGCAACTGGCGGACTGTCCGCGAGTGCCCAGTGAGGGCGATTTTGGTCGCCCTCAACTCAAATCTCCCCAAATCCAATTCAACTCAAAATCCCTAGTTCCCAAACTTGGAGAAGATGATAACGAGGTAGTTAGGACACTATCCCCAAGAAATCATCCGCTCTAAACAATCCAATCAACGAGAATTCGAAAGGGAAGAAGTATGAACAAAAAAGTGCCACGAAAACAAAATCAACCCGATCTACTTGTTCATGAGGAGTTAGATGAATTCCTTCGGTGGAAATGATCTCCTCACTATAAAGAACAAATTGATTCAAATAGATTTCGAAAAGACGCAGTAGAGAGGGAGATCGAGTGACGGGAAAATCACGGAGAAACGAAGAACGCGAAGAACACGAACAAAATGCGAATCAACACATCAATCTACAACCATGTGGCTACCACATGCTACAACAGTGAGATTACGGTCTCACTTCCTCAAAATCTCTAGTACACAGAGGTATGGTTCTCTGCGGATCTTAGTTGCTACAGCAGGGGATTAGGAGAGCAGGAAAACCTAGAAGGCAAAGAGCAAATGACTGAGATAGGATGGGAGGTGGGTGTCTCCCTCTAATTATCCTAATTCTAATTGCCACTCTACCCCTAACTAATTACAGCGCGAACCAGCTAAACCCTAAGGTTATTCTGGACCAACTCGTGGTAGGTGATGATCCGACGGCCACGCCCGCACAACTCATAGCGTTGCCTCGACGCAACCTCACCGATTGCTGCCACGTGCCGCCACCGCTCTGCTCGTCCTTTTCACGGACCTCGCCCCCGGTTTTGTGGCCCAAACTGGGAAACCAGCCTTCACGACCAACCCCCGATTTTGAGGCCCAAACCGGGAAGCCAGCTGTCCATCGCCTGAGTTTTGTGGCCCAAACACAGAAACCCGCAACGCCCAGGTTTTCAGGCCCAAACCTCAAAACCGTCCTCAGCCCGAGTTTTGTGGCCCAAACTCAGAAACCATCAGCGCCTAGGTTTTGAGGCCCAAAACTGGAAACCGTCCACTCGATGGTTTTTCTGTGGCTTAACCATCAAACCAAGCCGTAGAGGGGATGCACCGCCCGTGCACCCCGTCCACCGACACGTGTCCCCAGGTCGTCGACCCAAGCAACACCGTGCCCGCTGAAGGACCGAGAAAGCACTAGCAAGGCGACCAGAGGGGGGGCGTGAATGGGAGCTCAAAAATTTCTCTCGAAACTATAGCTATATGTCCCAAATTCAACCCCCGAAAGCTACGACCGAAACCGTGATGCCCACGACCCTTGGAAGAGAGTGGATGATCCCTAGGATCACAGCGAGGCACCACAAAGTGATAGCAAAACGAACGGCAAAAACATCGAGACAAGTTCAACCCTCAAAAACCAAGTCCCGAACGTAGATAGGCGGCTACGTCGAGAAATCTCCAAATACCGATGCCAAAAAGTAGCAAAGATACCTAGAAAGGTTCCTTGGTCAACTACAAGGTCAAGCGAGAAGTCCGGAAACCAAGCGAGGAAGCCGGGAGAGCAAACCCACAAAACCGGAAGCTTCAGGCAATCCGCGGACTGTGCGGCCCTGGGGTCCCGGACTGTCCGCCACTATTGCGGACTGTCCGCGGGTGGATCCCGGACTGTCCGCCGGTCAAAAATGCAAACCAACAGTGTTGCTGAAGTTCCCTGGACCCTTCCCGGACTGTCCACGAAAAACAATTGCGGACTGTCTGCCGGTCAAACTTCGGCACTGTTCACCGAGACGCACAGCCACTGCTCGGCTGAGTCCCGACGCGCGGACTGTCTGCCGGTCAAAACCGTGGACTGTCCGCCAACGAGCAGAGAGGGCGATTTCAGTCGCCTCCTCTCCAAATTGGATCCAAATCAAAATCCCACATTGCCAAACTTGGAGAGAATGATCACGGGGTAGTTAGGAGACTATCCCCAAGAAATCATCCACTCAAATCGATCCAATCACCGGGAAATCAAAAGGGGAAGATCAAGAATGAAAAAGCGCCACGAAAACGAAATCAACCCGATCTACTTGTTCGTAAGGAGTTAGATGAATTCCTTCGGTGGAAATGATCTCCTTTCAAATACGAACAAGTTGATTCAAACGGATTTCACAAAGACGCACGAGAGAGGGAGATCGAGTGACGGGAAAATCGCGGAGAAATGAAGAACGCGAAGAACACGAACAAAACGTGAATCAACACATCGATCTGCAACCGTGTGGCTACCACACGCTACAACAGTGAGGTTACGGCCTCACTTCCTCAAAATCTCCAGTACACAGAGGTATGGTTCTCTGCGGATCTCAGCTAGCTACAGCAGGGGATTGGGAGAGCAGGAAACTCTAGAAGCAAAGAGCAAATGACTGAGATAGGATGGGAGGTGGGTGTCTCCCCCTACTTATCCTAATCCGAACTATTCCTAATTCCCACTCTACCCCTAACTACTTACAGAGCGAACCAGCTAAACCCTAAGGTTATTCTGGACCAACTCAATGGTAGGTGGATCCGACGGCCACGCCCGCACAACTCGTAGCGTTGCCTCGACGCAACCTCCCGATTGCCGCCACGTGCCGCCACCGCTCTGCACCCCCGGTTTTGTGGCCCAAACCGGGAAACCAGCCTTTCCAGCCAACCCCCGATTTTGAGGCCCAAACCGGGAAACCAGCCCACCAGCATCTGAGTTTTGAGGCCCAAACTCAGCAAATCGCAGTGCTCAGGTTTTGAGGCCCAAACCTGGAAACCGTCCTCAGCCCGAGTTTTGTGGCCAAACTCGGAAACCATCCGCACCCAGGTTTTGAGGCCCAAACCTGGAAACCATCCTCAGCCCGAGTTTTGTGGCCAAACTCGGAAACCATCCGCACCTAGGTTTTGAGGCCCAAACCTGGAAACCGTCCACCCGATGGTTTTTCTCTGGCTCTACCACCAAACCGAAGCTGTAGAGGGGATGCACCTCCAGTGCACCCCGTCCACCGACACATGTCCCCAAATCCACGACTCAGGCAACACATGACTGCAAGTCTTCGCTCGTCGCTGTCCCAGGCTGTCAGCCACCACAGCTGATCCTCGGGCCACCGGTCCCTCAGTCCAAGCCTCACGTCCGCCCTTCGCCACTCTCGGTCCCTCGGCACGACACGTCTCTACTTGACCTTCACCTTGCCTCTGATCACTAAATCCGTGCTCGACACCTGCACAACACAAGCCAAATAACATGCGCATCATCCCAGTTGACAATCACTCATCACTCAGAGACTCAGCATACACCCATGTATCCGCAATCTCCCCCTTGATGAGTGCATTGTCAACTACTAACACAAATCATAATGAAAATAGAAGGAGGAATTTCAAACCCATTTTGTTTTTGAAAATCACATGCTGTAATTTCAAACTTGTGTAAACCCATATATAGATGTCAAAATCATAATGTTCATAATGACTGTGTACAACCCATATAAGTATACCCATAATGACTGTGTAAACCCATATAAGTTTACCCATATATAGAGTTTACTACTAACACAAGTTAGTTTTTGCATTTCATCTTGCATATTTACATTCAGAGCTTCATGTATATAATCCTTCGAATATGACTAGGCTCTGTTTAGTGTA
This sequence comes from Coix lacryma-jobi var. lacryma-jobi, assembly GCA_009763385.1. NCBI lineage: Eukaryota > Viridiplantae > Streptophyta > Magnoliopsida > Poales > Poaceae > Coix > Coix lacryma-jobi. Next base: position 82,390,288 of record CM019825.1, on the reverse strand, counting down.
TGCTCCGATGCTTTATGATGATGCTTGTAGCTTATGCTCTTTCTGATCACTGATACATGTTGTGAGCTGAGCTATTTTATGAATGGTGAACTTGCTTAATGACCTTAAAACTTGAAAATGTTCACCATTGAGATATGCAACTAGCATGTGTAGAATTTGTTGAATTCACTTGTGCTTTTCATATATGCTAGGTTGCTATGTCTCTAGTTCTGAGTCATTCACTTGCTTGGTATGATCATATTCTGCTTTAAATCTGAACCAAGTTAAGTAAATTGGAAAGAGCTGTAACACTCTGGTGTTAAGCAAGACTAAAACTTGACATGTCATCATATGCACTGGCATTTTATCTGAGTTAATAACCTGATTATGCATTCACTTCAAACAAGTTTAATTCTTCATGCTTGTGCTTAGTGATAAGGAGTGTTTAAGTTTGCAATCTTAGTTTATGCTTTCTTGTTGATAATAATGCTTTTATGCTTTATAAGGGTATTATGGTAATCTTATGTATAGTAGTTGAATTTTGTACCCAACCCTGGTATTATGTCTCAAAGGTGTAGTGGGAACATGTTTCAAGCTACCTTTGAGGTGTAATTCCAGATTGGAATGAAATTCAAGTAAATAAGTTAATTAATTTAAAAACCCTATTTTATCCCCTATATTATCAAATCAAAATCTAAAAAGAATATAGGCTATGCTCCAAAAAGCAAAGTTGCTCCATTTTTTATAAGGAACAACTTTGATGTATCAAGTTTTTCAAGTTTTCATATGAAATCAAAAGTAATTTGGAAAATACTTTTCTGCCCTTTTTGTCTCTTTTTGTTTCTCAAACTTTAATTCAAAATCTGCACATATTTTGCATAGATTGCAAAAATAAAAGATGTTCAGTTTTGAATTCTGAACATTTGATAGTTTATCATATTTTCAACTTCTATTCAAAAATCCAAAGTAATTTCTTTTTTTTGGAAAAGGGTAGAATAAGGAAGGGGGAGATAAGCTCCCTGGCTCTGTTCATGGCGGTGGCCACCGAGCTTTTGACCGGCGACGCCTGCACACAGGCACGTGGAATCCTCCGAACAAGCGCGCAATCACATCCGTGGCAAAGTTGCCTTGCTGCTGGCACTTACCCTCGCGTCGTGGCGCCTCCTCCCGTGCTCGCCGACATCGTTCCGCCATGAAGCCCCGACGAGCATCTTCTCTGCCTCATCTCAAATTCACCGCTCACCGTTATTTCTCATCTCAATTTGACCGCGGGTATAAATACCCAATCTCTTTGCGCATCTCCAGAGACCAGTTCTTCAAACTCTACTACCTCAGAGAGCGTGTGCTCGCCATTCTTCTCCCCGCCGGCAAAAGACGCCGCCGAGCTCGACCTCGGTCGTGTCAGCCCAACCGGGCACTCCTCTACTCCCTTTGTCTTGCGTTTCTGTTTTATCTTGGTCCCAGAGTAGTCCTCATCGGCTCGATGTTTTCCCTCTCGACGCTCAGGTCTCGCCGAACCAGCACATCTTCGCCAGAGTTTGCCACCGAAGCTCTCTGTGCCGTGGACCTCCTACCTCCGCTCCTCCTCCGTTCGAACCGGCTAAGCCATCAGCATCGGGGTGAGCCACTGAAGCTTCCTAGCCCCTCCATTCTACCTCTACCGGCCTAGGTTCGCCGGAACAGTCTCGCCGATTTTCGGTCCGCCGCCGTGCGTGGCCAGACCGCACCGGAGCGGTAGCGTTTAGGGTTAAGGGTCCTATCGGCCGCGGATGACTTACTGGTGCTTGTGCTCGCGTTAGTTGGGTCGCTTCTGGCCGGAGTCGGCCGGCGTAAGGACCGCCGCCGCTCGGTTCACCGCCGTGCGCTCGGCCCATGGCCAGGGACCCCGCGTTTGTGAAGACATGATCTTCCAGGATGTTGGTTGAAAAGCCAAAGACTCATGTGAATAGTATCTTGGACTGCGGGTTAGTTTCATTCTAACCGGAGGGCTCTTTTGCAAAGTAGCCAGCGCGCGCGGGCGGGAGCCAGCTGGGCTGGTTTTCGCACGGTTTGGGCCGCGTCGGACTGGACCACAAGCCCAGTTTGGGCCGATTTAGTGTTTTTCTTTTTCTGGTTTTGTGCACAGAAGCTAGTTTTGTTATTTTTGTTATAATTAATCTATAGCTCTGTTATTTATGAAATTTGACATGAGTTATGTTAACATGTCTATACTAATATAAAAATTATAAAACTTGTATTTTGAATACCTTTTATAGGACAATTAAATCTGGAATTTAATTAATAAATGTAACTCTTAGGAATTATGTAATTTTCTGTGGTTATCCAAAAATCATGAAATTTGACATGAGAGTTTATATAACTGATATACACCTTCAAGTTTAATTTCATCCCTGTTTGACCAAGTATGATTTATGTATGTGTAGAAAGCTATTTTAAATGGCTTATGAAATAATAAAATAGTTAATCACTTTAGGATTTGTGTGACTTTTGGAGTTGTATGACAACCAATGGGAAGTTAACATGATATACTCCCTGGTTATGGGTTTTCTTTATACAAATACCTTTTTGTTGCTTAATCATATTCAAGAAAATAATAAAATTTTGTTTAGTATTTATAATAGCTAAAGTGGGTTTATTGGTTTGCAACTTTACCGTGATGGAAAGTTGTACTCTATAAAGGTTATAATTAAGAAACGTTCCATCTTTACCATGATTATAACATAAGCATCTCATTGTTCATACATATGCACTTCTACGTGTAGATTCCGCTTCAGAAGGCCCTAACTCTCAGTGGATTTCTCCTGAGGGTGTAGAGACCCTTCTCGTTTTCAGAATCTTCGGATTTCATTAATCTTCAAGGCAAGCCCCGGTGCATTTAACCTTTCTATTTCTATTGCAAAATTTATACAATGATTTATCAATTGCATTTAAGTAGTAGGAGTTGAATGACACCAGTAGTTGCATTACCAGTTGGTTACCTTTACTCTATCCTTGTTACCTATTTATTTGTAAATGCTTAGCCAAGATGCACGGTGATGAGATTATCCTCCGCTTAGGCTTGAGCAAACTAAGGGATGATAAGTCATCACTGTTAGGATACCTCTCTCAGGTACAAACTGATAAATGGATGAAAAATGAAATTCAGACCGGGCACCTAACTTGCATCCGGAATGGAATCTTGATGTAGTGTTCCTGTCTGTGTCAATTAGGAACCGTTCGTTGTTGGTCCTTGATCGAGTGCATGATAGTACCAATCACGGGATACGGGTTGGTATGTTGCAGGTTAGAGTCCTACCATACAACGCCGTAGTGCTTTGGTATGTTGCAGGTTAGAGTCCTGCCATACAAATCACTTGTGGTGGTGCAATATGTTGCAGGTTAGAGTCCTGCCATATTGTGTGATTGGGAAACCCCAGCTGGGTAGATAAAGCAATTCGAATTGTCGTTGCTCTACGATAAAAAGAGACTCGATCTCTGACTCTCAACGTAGAGTTTTCAAAACCAAAGCTTTTGAGAAAATGATGTTTCATCCTAAAAGGGTACTATTGATGGTATAGTTGGAATTACTAAGGAAAAGAAGAATGTTTTGTTAAAAATACTTATTTTGCAAATCCTTCTCTATTGCTAGCCCCACTACATCCCTTAAAGATAGCATGACCTGGGATCTTTTCTTTTGACGGATAAGTCTTGTTGAGTACTTTTGTACTCAGGGTTTGTTAACCCTTGTTGCAGGAGAGTACTTGGATCCACCTTTTAATGGGCAGTGCTACTTCACTCTGATAGAAGAGAGTGATAACGATTCTGATGTGTGACCTTGGGCAAGTAACAACTTTTGAGTGGAATATGTAATGTTAAGTTCCAAACAAGTTATGTAATAAGTTATTTGGTGATGTAAACTTTTAAACTTAAGTTTTAATCTATGTTGTATAATCTTTCCGCTTTACTCTGATTTATCTTATCTATAAAACTGTTGTAATACTGTGATGCTTGATGAGGGATTTTCCTGGAAGCAATGTAACGTGGATGATTCGGGTTTCCCGAGGACACCCGACAGACCTCTTGAGTCATTTGGAACGCGTGTACGCCGATCAAAGGTCTTTAGGACAATGATGGGTGCATGTGGGCCACTTAATTCAGGAGGTTCTGCCACAGCGACGAGCGAAGACTTGCGGGCACGGTGTTGCCTGGGTCGAGGACATGGGGACACGTGTCGGTGGACGGGGTGCACGGGCGGTGCATCCCCTCTACAGCTTCGGTTTGGTGGTAGAGCCGGAGAAAAACCATCCGGTGGACGGTTTCCAGGTTTGGGCCTCAAAACCTGGGCGCTGATGGTTTCCGAGTTTGGGCCACAAAACTCGGGCTGAGGACGGTTTCTAGGTTTGGGCCTCAAAACCTGGGTGCTGCGGGTTTGCTGAGTTTGGGCCACAAAACTCAGGCGCTGGTGGGCTGGTTTCCCGGTTTGGGCCTCAAAACCGGGGGTTGGTCGTGAAGGCTGGTTTCCCAGTTTGGGCCTCAAAACCGGGGGTGCGACGTCTAGGAAAGGGACGCAGAGCGGTGGCGGTACGTGGCGGCAATCGGGAGGTTGCATCGAGGCAACGCTACGAGTTGTGCGGGCGTGGCCGTCGGATCCACCTACCATCGAGTTGGTCCAGAATAACCTTAGGGTTTAGCTGGTTCGCTCTGTAAGTAGTTAGGGGTAGAGTGGGAATTAGGAATAGTTAGAATTAGGATAAGTAGGTGGAGACACCCACCTCCCCATCTATCTCAGTCATTTGCTCTTTGCTTCTAGGGTTTCCTGCTCTCCCAATCCCCTGTTGTAGCTAGCTGAGATCCGCAGAGAACCATACCTCTGTGTACTGGAGATTTTGAGGAAGTGAGGCCGTAACCTCACTGTTGTAGCGTGTGGTAGCCACACGGTTGCAAATTTGTGGTTGTGATTCGCGTTTTGTTCGTGTTCTTCGCGAATTGCTTTTCTCCACGTTTTTCCCGTTGATTGATCTCCTTGCTTGGTGTGTCTTTTGGAAATCCGTTTAAACCAAGTTGTTCTAGATCGTGAGGCACTTCTTTCCACCGAAGGAATTCACTCCTAACCTCACGGGCTAGTAGATCGATCGATTTTCGTTTCGGGTCAAGTTTTTCTCCCTTCCCCCAAAATTCTTCGTTTCATCGATTTGGAGATAGGTTCGAGCCATGATCTCTTAGAGATAGCTCACTATCCTCCTTGAGACTCTACTCACCAAGTTTGATCCCTAGAGGATTTGTTTTGGGTGAAATCAAGTCGAATCGGTGAACGAACAGTGCAGTTTCGGGGTGACCGGACGCTGGTGTCGGGGCGACGGGACGCTTGGTCAGAGTCCGGTCGATGAAGGTTTGACTCGCGCGTTCTCTGTTGACTTGACCGGACGCTGGCTCTTCAGAGCGACCGGACGCGCCTTGTTACTGT